>SCLH01000144.1:554901-568584 GCA_004367855.1 Oikopleura vanhoeffeni
AGAGGGCTATTTTCCCCATCAATTCCAACATTCTACACCCACAACCCCCTTAAATTACTTTGTGTGCGTCATGAATGACGTCACTTCCAGGATTGAATTGCCCAAATCTACTTTAATCAACTTTTATTTGATTGCGTTTGATGGAGTATGAAATTCTACGCATTTTCGTGATTCACGTCATTCAAACCAACGCCATACTGGTTTTTCATTTTTTGAACCAAAATTTTTTTTTTCTCATATCGCCGAATTTTTCTGCCAAAAAACTTTCGGCGATATTGGCCCCCCCCCTGTACAATGACTAACCATTTATGGAAACCCCCTTACCATTTAATGGAAACTCATCAGGATTTATGGAAAGCATTTTTGAAAAACAAGGTAATACCATTTATTGAAACCATTTTTGAAAACAAGGCATGTTTGAGTAAAATAAACTCTGTTTTTGGTGTTTAATTCGCTCCAAACTCTTCTTAAAAGTTTGTTGATTTCGGCTGCCCTATAAATTATAGGCTATAATTGATCCCTGAACATGTAATTTAGAAAAAAAATCAAATTTTTTCAATTTTTCGGCTAAAAACAACTTTTCAGATTCTGCCCAAAATTACCATGTAATGGAAACCCATTACCATTTAATGGAAACCCATAACCATTTATGAAAACCTTTTATTCGCGAAAGTTGGTTTCCATAAATGGTTAGTTGGTGTATTTGAAATATAATAAAAAAAAAGACGCAAGACGCTACCAATTGAGTATTAATATAATTTATAATATTTTCTGACATTTTTTCTGAGATTAAATTATTTTCGCGATTACAGTGGGTGTCTAAATCGAGCTTAATTGCGGAAATAATAAGACTAACTCTGGACATCAATTTTCAGCGAAAATCACCAAAAAACCAGTTATCCGATAAATCAATTTATTATGGTCTGGCGTCCCTTTTTTTATATTTTAAATATGTTTATTATACTTTCTAACATTTTTTCTGAAATTATTTCCACAAAAATGTTTGTAAAAATAATTTGACTAACTCTGGACAGCAATTTGGAGCAAAAAAAATTACTTTTTTTCAGATAAACCGTTCTTCAAAAACAGCGTTCTGGTTTTTTTACATTTTCTTTCATTTACAAATTATCGAAGAAATCATCGATTACAATTTTAAGCGAAAAATTATATATTTTTTTTCAGATATACTGTTCTTCAAAGAAATCAGCTTACAGTCGCCGACTGGAAAAAATGTGTTACAGAAGTAAATATAGAAGGGCTAAAACTTAATCTTGAATTTCACGAAGCAAAACTTGAAAATGAGGATTCTCAGGATTTCACGATGGCAGATGAAGATCTGGAAGAAAAACGAATTTTGCCCATTGCCATGGAAGATATCACCTGCAGAAATAATGATTTTATGCCTAGAGGTCACCCCCTTGCCGTTTGGTATGGATTAAGGACACAATTTACAATATCGAAAAAAACTAACCAAAGAGAACTATTGGTCTCTGTGTTTCAAAACAGATTACATGCGGGGGGCAATATCGCCGAATTTTTTCGGCAAAAACTTTTGGCAATATTGCCCCCCCCTGTATACCAGGTTATTTCTATTTTTTAGAAAACCGCCGATCTAACAAAAAACATTTTCTACATTTTAAAGAAAAAAATAACAGAATTATAAAAAAAAAACTCTATTCATTGACGTTTCGGACAATTTATAATGAAAAATTCGAGAAAAGTTATCAAGTTTTCTTATTTTTTTAGCTCTTCCCAATAAAATTTTCAAATGAATTATAATTATAAATTTTCTAAAATGAATAGCGTCGTGCTATTTTTTAATAGGGCTCACCCTACTCAGTCAGATTTCTCGAAGACCATACGGTATAGTCACCATACCAGATATCAACAAACGTTTACTGCTAACGTGTAGCCAAGTAAATTTGTGGCACCTAAAACTTTTTGTTTTTTCTCCTTTAACCGGTTGTCCGGTAATCAACTTTTGAAATCACCAGTTTTTCTGGGGCAAATAAGGAAAATTTCGAAAAAAAAATTTCTCGTAAATAAATTTATTTAAAATTTTGTTCTTTGCACGTTTAATAAATTAAGTTAATAAATTACCACCTATCAACCGACTAGTATCACGAATACATACCATTCGATTGAAATAAACAAAAAAAATAACCTGACTAAGATTCGAACCTATGGACTTCCGGTTTTTAACATCATTTACCGGTGAACAGGAAAAAAAGAAAAGTTTTGAGTGCCAGAAATTTACTTGGCTACACATAGCAGAAAACCGTTTGTTGATATCTGGTACGGTCCTCGATAAAAATGACTGAGTAGGGTGGGCCCTATTAAAAAAAAGATAAATTAATTTCTCGAATCGAAACCTTCCTGTTAAAAACGATTCGGCAGATTTTATGTTACTTTTCCGATCTCATCGAGATAACTCCCTTTTTTCAACAATCCGAAGATAATTTTTATTATAAATCCGAATCGGATTATCCGATCATTCGCGCCAGCATAGTTTACGGCCGTCAATTAAAAATAGTCTTATAAATATGGGTAGTCAAATTTGCTCTCTAGCGACACCTGTGGTCATTTTCAAAAATATAAACGCTAATTTTCGATAAAAAATTAAAGAAAAAGATTGAGAAACCAAGGAAATTGCTTTCTTATTTTTATCAAAGAAAAACTAATCTAGGGCTGAAAAATATTTTTTTAGCTTTTGCCTAAATTTTCCGTCAATTCATTGAATAGCGTCTTGCGTCTTATTTTTTGATATGATATGTTCTAGAATTATTTATTTAAAATGTAAAACAAATTTTGTGTAAGAACGGTGGGTTTCTTAAAAACACAGACCGATAGTTTTTATGGGGATGTCTTATTTTGAATTTAGTTCCGAATAAAAAATTGCAGCGCAATTAATTTATAACATATATGACTTTAAACGGACAACCCGGACGGACAGGGTCGGGGCCACAATTTTTTTCAGCCGAGTTTAAACAGACAGCTCCGCACTGAAAAATTTTGCCACAATTTTAAAGGGACAGAATAACGATGACTTCATGTCCGTTTAAAGTCACATGATATGACTCATATCGCTGTAAAATATTTTTGTCAAATGATAAATTGGTAAACAGAAGCTTTTTGGTCCTAGTGAGCCAAGATGGAATTATCACAGATGACGAACTAATTTCAACGATAAATTCTGCTATAAATTGTGCCTTATTCAACACTGGTTGTGAATATCCAATTTTTCTAGAAATTAAATCGAAATCTCGTCAAATGTTTACTGGAACTGTGATTGGTGCAGGCGCGTCCACAGATTTTGATGTTTTACAACTCAATAGGAAGTCGTTGGCAGATCACAGGGAGGCCGCAAATTTAGTCATGGGGTAAAAATTATATATTTACAAATTTTTGTTGTAATTTGACACCTTTCAAGAAGAGGTCCTTTTTTGCCACTTTTTTAGCCAAAATTTATATCATTCAGCTTATGAAAACGACTTATCCGATTAATTTCTAAGATAGCTCAAACTGAGCACAAATATCTACTAGTGGTAAAATATAAAATGAAAAAAATGGTCCGAATCGGACCATTTTTTTCTTTTTTTTTAGTATTACTAAAATTGTTTACTTATCAGTTTTTGGTTAAAAAAAATTGGAAACAATGATGTGATTCCGACACTTTTTTTAATTTATGTTTTATAAATATTTTTGCTCAGTTCGAGCTTTCTAAAAACTCAGTCGGATGTTTTCAAAAGCCGAAATATTTAAAAATGTTGGTTAAAAAGTGGAAAAAAATGACCATTGATATGACACGTCCTAAGGGGTCAAATTACAGTTTTTTTCAAATATTAACCGGTCAATTTCCGGTATCAACGGATAACCGCCTAAGAATCAAATAATGGTGATTTATTTTTTCCTCAAAGCTGTTCGCAAACCGGTCGGTTTCTAAAAAAAGTTTTCAGCCATAGTTATCCTAATTCTACGTCACTTCTTTTGAACTTGATAGTGCCAAAAATGTTCATGTCGAAAAATTTCCAGAACGCGATAATAAATATTTTTTCTAACCTCGAAAATCTTGAGACGGGCTAATTCTACATATATTATTTATTTATTAGTGCAACGGTTCGCTCTCGCATCATCAGGCTAAATGTTTAACAATACAAAAGTTTCGATATCTGTAAAAAATTATAGATAAAATAAAAATATTATATTTTAATAGCAGTTAAGTGTATTTTACGACAGGTAGTTAGGACGGGTTGCCGTGAAAATACTTGCCGAGATGTTATAAAAGGAACAGCCCCGGGAAATTTTGCGACCTCATCTGTTTAAACGGACGGGTTATTGCGTTTCACGTTGTCCGTTTAACTACACTCTACTGTACTAGTTTCGCTTTTATGCATCTTCGGGTTTTTTTAAATACAAGTAGAGAATTAAACATTATAAACTTGAATTTGTCAAATTAGAGAATTGGCGCACAATTTTTGAGTAATAAAGATCCGATAATGATTTAAAAATGTATTATACTTTTTTTTCGTCATGGCGCTGACCCGTTACAGCCTACTGAGGCCATATTGTAAGTAATACTCTTCGAAAGAAGTGACATTTTGGTTAGCGGAAAAATTACTCTTTGGACTGCTTACTAACAAACTTTTCGGAGAGCTTTGTTCATCTTTCAGACGTTTTATCCAATTTTTTAGGCCATTATTTTTCTATAAGGACAAAATCAACGTTAGTGCCCTGTATAAGAAAATCTATTTACAGAGAACCGTAAGAGGTTGATCGATCGTTTTTTAGTCAAAATACAGTACAGTAGAGTGTGTTAAACGGACAGGTTGGTTAAACGGGTTTGGATCAAAAAGTCCTTCTATCGTGGGTTCCATTTAACATTTTGGCGATTTGAACTGTTTGTCACCTTCAAAGGAGCAATTTTAATCATCATATTGCCCGTTAATACCCATGCTAGTGGGACTTTTCGACCCAGAAAGTTTCTCTCAAACTGTCCGTTTAAACGCACTCTGCTGCAGTAGTGAAATCAACTTTCAGCATTCTTTTTTAGGGCTCTTCTCGATGAAATTTAATACCCCTAAAAAAGCAAGTTTGGTTCACATTTTCAAGTCAAAAATTCGTACGCCATTATGTGAGCAAGTTCAATTATCAATCAGACTTTCATATTTGATCAGATTTTCATTCCCTTATGCAAAAAATATTATCAGGAAAGTTGTATTGAATAAAAAAAATACGCACGGTACAGGATTTGAACCCTTGACATCGATATTTTGATATAATTATGACAGAGTAGGCAAATACGGTAGTTTACCATGGGGATGTATGATGTCGCCTATAGAATATGTTATCCTATTGACGACTTGGCCCTTATTATCAGAAGATTTAGTCACCGATACGCCAGAATATACCGATCTAGAACCACTTCAAGTAAGATTTGTTACCATGGTTTCGGTTTAAATATGAGTCATGTGTAGCATGTCCACCAAAATCGAGGTTTGGGAGCCAAAAAAACATAATTTTGAAAAAAAATTTTTACGAAAATTGTCTTTATTGAACTTATAAGTAGCGTTTACTCCGAAATTACCAAGTCGGTATTTGCTTTAAAATAATTAAATACTGAAAACACGAAAAATTCCTATATTTTGATCACGTGACGACCAAATTTTGTTTTCAAATGTAGACACGCTAGTCATTGGACTAAAATTTCTGAGAAAAAAAACTTTATACAGACACCCCTACAGTGTAAAATTAGCCGCTTCTCAAAACAGACTCGGTCAAATCATTATGTTGCAATAAAATCTTTATACAATGGTTAGCGTCTATAAGGACAATATGGTCAAAACCATTTTTATTTTGGCTTGTGCCTTTATAACGACAATATGGACAAAAATAACAATGTGCTTTTTTAGAAAAATTTTAAGCTGAAGTGCCAAAACAGCTCTTCATCATTTTCCAGTAAAAATTAGAAAAGTTTAGGAAAATGACAAATAAATTTTTGAATCACCGGTTTAAATAAATTATAATAATACTTTATATAAATTTTAGATAAATCACCTGTTTTTCAAAATTTTCAAAAAAAAAATTTAATTCATGGAAATTTTTGATAGAAATACGTCAAGTGCTACAGTGAAGTGTCTTTAGTAGGATTGAGTCTAAGGACGCTTTTTTTAGAAGTTTACTACAGGGGGCCATATCACCGAAATATTTTTGCCCAAAAATTTCGGCGATATTGGGCACCCCCCTTGTACTGAGGGCCTATATCGTAGGAAGTTTTTTGCCATCAAATTTCGGCGATATTGCCACCCCTGTATACAAAAAAATGACATTTTACCACGCCCAAATTTAACTATTTTCAGGCACCGCAGTGGAGTGTCCGGTTAGTCTACAATAATAGTCCCAGAACATCTTTATCCTTTATTCTTCAAAAATATGTTAAAATTTGGAATTTATCTCGATCTACGGCATATTATTTATCACAACTTGGTCTCGATTTTCATGAAACAGACGATGTCGCTAATGCTCTCGGTAAATATACAGTAGTGTTATTTTGGAAGGATGGATAGGACGCATTTTCCTAAAAAAATTTACACGGTTCCTCTATAAGGACGGACATCATTTCTTAAAGTTTGCCAGATAAACGCATGTTTTTTTTATTTCCATCATAAATTTTGGACCCTAATCGGTATTAATGGTGGACATGCTGGATATCATGGATAACCAATAAGATCTTCGGAAATAAGTTCAAACTTGAAAGTAGGGGCCTAGGATCCCTTTTTAAGATATACTGAAAAATATTGTTAAGGGTATCCCGGTCCCTAAATTAACATATTCTCGATAAAATATTATCGAAACACGGCTTCAAGGATATTATTCAGATTAGCCAGTTTGTAGAACTAGCCTTCAACTTGCCGAGAAATTTTCCAAAACCTTTTTGTATGACCACACTCCTTCACACATAAGCGGCACAAGAGCCACCTAAGCCAAAACGGAAAATCTATCTCCTCCCAGGTTTTATTTCCAAATAAAGCCAAATTTTAACATAACCTGTATATTAGTATACAAAACTTTGTAGGTGAGCTTTTGTCGATAAATGCAATATTTATTCTAGACTACGTAAAAAACCGGTCCAAAATACCGGTTTTTGGACTTTTTTCATCGGAAAATCTGTCTCCTCCTAGGTTACATTTAAAAATTTACTTAAATTTTTGCAAAAGCTAGCTCTAAACAAACAGAAACTTTGTAGGTGGGTTTTTGTCAAATTTCGGCCCCAAACAAAAAATATGCATTTTTCAAGGTCACGTGAAAAAATTTCCGAAAAAAAAATGTGCTTCGATTTTTTCGAAAGTAGGCTCAAAAGAAAGCTGAGGAAACACTGAAGAGAAAGTTGGCTTACGTCAACCCGATATTTTGAAGTTTTAGTGGTCAAATTGACACAAACGTTATTTTTGAACATAATTTTGAGAAAAATACTTAAGTCTAAAGAAAAAAATCGAAAAATCGCAAAACCGGGATACCCTTAAGTTTGAAAAAATTACAATATTATTGATAATCAAAAAAAATTTAGGTAAAATTTCAAATTCTGCAGCCGAACAAAAATTGGCTGATGTGACTGGAAATTTGACCGGTTATATAACATCTGGTTCAAATCCAGGGGTGCCTGGGGGATCGAAAGCTGATAGGTTGATGGAGGAAATTACGAATATTGTCACCGTTATTTTCTCAGATCAAAATATATTTGACGAAAATTTAATTTCAAATAATGATTTAGGAACGAATGAAATTTTCAATATGCCCGATATAAAAGATCTAACTGGACTTTGTTTACTAGATTCTACAGTGGAGTGTCTTTAGTAGGACGCGTCCTAAAGATTTTCAAAGTAATGCCATACGAAAGGTACTTTGCTTCTACTATAACTATAGAAGTACGTTTCGTATGACATTACTTTGAAAATCCTTAGGACGCGTCCTACTTATACTTTAAAAATATGCCTTGGTATGATACATATGTTACATACGTATTGTACCTTGGCGTATTTTTAGAGAACAGTTAAGAACTTTTCGCATGACCGTACTTCTTAAATCCTTAGGACGCGTCCTACTAAAGACACTTCACTGTTTTGGTTTATGACTATTTTTTAAGTTCTTGACTCTCCTGGTCTATATTTGCTAGATTTACGCTTTTCCTTCATTTACATTCATTCCTTCATGTACATAATACAAAATATTTTATATATGTATATAAATAAGAATGTCGGAGCAGCATTGTTTTAAACTTATGCCTCTTTTGGTTAAAACGGCCAATTTTGTAGCTTTACTAGAATGGTTACAAATCACCTGTTAATGGAAAATTTTCTATACAACTCCTACAGTAGTCCTTCTACCACATGGCGTGCGTTTATAAGGACAACATCTCAAATTTTCTATAAAGCACCTGTTTTTCGGCACCTGATTGAAGACCCAAAAAAATATTAAATTATAAAGGTCTCGATTATTATTCGCCGGGAATAAATTTTAAGTATCAAAGAATGACTGGGGCTCATGTTTTTAGCTATGCTCCGTTATTTTTAGATTAATTTTTAAAAATAAGAACAATATGGCACCAATAGCTTTAAAAATATGGCAGAATTAGCTCTGCTTATAAACGAAAATCAGAATAGCAAAAATAAGGTCTTCATAATTTTTCCGGCAAAAATAATTTTGAAAAATAAAAACAATATCACATTATATCCATTATTATCCCCGGGTAACACTAAAAACTTATTTGCCTGTTAAAAGAATAAGGAATAAGTTTTTAGTGTTACCCGGGGATGATTCATATACATCATGATGCCCGAGTAACTTAAATCTCTCATTGCCTTTTAAAAGAATAGGGAATAAGAGATTCAAGTTACTCGGGCATCATGATCGATATGGCACCAAAACCTTAGGACCCAATGAAAAAATTTAAGCGGTCCTTATAATAAAAATTTCGATCGAAATCTGTACCATACATTTCAATAATCCCCTAGAAAACTGTTTTAACTGAGAAAATTTCGATTCTAAAAAAGCTCTAGAATATGAGCAAAAATTAACTCGCGAAATGAAAAGTGCACCAAGTGGCTCAATCACCCAAAAATTAGTTATTGCAATTATCCAAGCTTTATCGAACGAGTCCGAATGCGAATTGCGAATATGTTTACTCTGGCGCGAATTCTGCTCAAAACTGAGAAGCTTTATGGACGCCGGGGAGTTAATTCCAACGATTCACAGCAAACAGCCCCAGTTACACTTTTCGCTCTTTCATCAGAAAATTGAAATGCTTCAATACTGTATAAGGTACTTTATTTCTAGATGCAATCACTTTGAAACAACCATAAAAAATAGAATTTTGTAACTTTGTCGTGAAGATATTATAAATGAAGGGGGTAGCGGTCGTACTGTTTTGAGGGTACTTAGGGGTTTAAAAATAGCACGAAATTCCTAGGGAACACCCAGATAGCATAAACTTATTGAACAAAACAAAAAAATTCCAAAAAAAAGTTCGAACTTTTCATTGATAACCCCAAAATTGTTAGGTCCGTAATGACTGAAAATGGGGAATAGACAAGTCGTGGCTTGAACCCGCGGCTCTCTCATCATGATTTGAGTGTGTTTACCAACTACACCACATTGCCCGATATTTCAAGTCGGATTTCTCGTTTATGGCGCGAATTAGTCGCTCGACCTAATCGCACCTGAGAGAATATCAAAAACCTGTAAGCAGATTTTCTTCTCGGCATCACCCAAGCTTTAATTTGATGGTACTTTCGACTAAATTCGACGACTTTTATTTTCGAGTTTTCACTTCTGGTTTACTAAAATGCGATTTTCTAGAATTGAGCGAAAAATTTTGTTTCCGACAAAAAACCCGAAACATATTACTCCGTCTTTTATCAAATGTACACTGCATTCTGAAATTTAACCTCGGATCCTTATGCTTTTGAAGGGCGAAAACCTTGAAATAAGGCGGTTTTTGGCAGTTCTAGAAAATACTAGTCCGAAACTCAAAAATATGTTTCCACAAATAACGAGCATTATTGGTTCTGTGGTTCATGCCAAGTTTGAGTAGAATGGTATGCGAGCTCTAAAAGCCTTAGGGATTTGAAATTTGGTTGTTCTAGAACTCGCCGGATGATGGTCACCGCTACCTCCTTAAGCTTAGAATGGCAAAACTTGTTTAAAAATCTTTAAATTATTTTAAATTTCAGTCCGTGATATCACTGTCGGATCAAAAAAATCGGAAAAAATTGTCAAAAATTGCTTAAAAATAAATATTTGTGTGAGAAATTCTATATCATTATGGGGGTCGGTGCATTTTGCAGATACCAATATGGGCTCTTGATGAAAAACTTATCACTGGATTAATATATTATTCTCAATATACCATCAAAGTGATGTTTCATAATCCAGGCAACTTTTGTAACTAGCGAATTTTTGCATTATGGCTTTTTAAGAAAATTTTGAGTTCAAATTAAACTTTTCGAATTCGACAAATAATCAGAAATTTTCGATAAAAGTTCCGAAGATTACGAAAAAATGCGTTATTTTTCGTTCCAATTTTTGTTTTGTAATATTTGTTTCAAATCAACGAAAAATACTATACAAAATGGCTGCTTTAACTTTTCGACTAGGTGACCTCATATTTTTCATATGTTCTTTGAAAAACCATATGACATGGTTTAGTGATTTTTCGTCAAAAGTAATTAGAAAGATTTTTAAAATTTTTCTGATTTCTTGTTCAAAGAATGGCTATTTTAACTTAATTCAAATATGTCCTCGTTTTGTTTCTTTGCTCTTGTTTATACTCTGAATCGTATCTTTNCTTATACAATGGTTAGCGTCTATAAGGACAATATGGTCAAAACCATTTTTATTTTGGCTTGTGCCTTTATAACGACAATATGGACAAAAAATAACAATGTGCTTTTTTAGAAAAATTTTAAGCTGAAGTGCCAAAACAGCTCTTCATCATTTTCCAGTAAAAATTAGAAAAGTTTAGGAAAATGACAAATAAATTTTTGAATCACCGGTTTATTATAATAATACTTTATATAAATTTTAGATAAATCACCTGTTTTACAGAAATTTTTCAATGAACACCTGTTTTTCAAAATTATCGAAAAAAAAATTTAATTCATGGAAATTTTTGATAAAAATACCTCAAGTGCTACAGTGAAGTGTCTTTAGTAGTATTGAGTCTAAGGACGCTTTTTTTAGACGTTTACTACAGGGGGCCATATCACCGAAATATTTTTGCCCATAAATTTCGGCGATATTGGGCACCCCCCTTGTACTGAGGGCCTATATCGTAGGAAGTTTTTTGTCATCAAATTTCGTCGATATTGCCACCCCCTGTATACAAAAAAATGACATTTTACCACGCCCAAATTTAACTATTTTCAGGCACCGCAGTGGAGTGTCCGGTTAGTCTACAATAATAGCCCCAGAACATCTTTATCCTTTATTCTTCAAAAATATGTTAAAATTTGGAATTTATCTCGATCTACGGCATATTATTTATCACAACTTGGTCTCGATTTTCATGAAACAGACGATGTCGCTAATGCTCTCGGTAAATATACAGTAATGTTATTTTGAACGATAGATAGGACGCATTTTCCTAATAAAAATTACACGGTTACTGTATAAGGACGGACATCTTTTCTTAAAGTTTGCCAGATAAACGCATGTTTTTTTATTTCCACCATAAATTTTGGACCCTAATCGGTATTAATGGTGGACATGCTGGATATCATGAATATGACCAATAAGATCTTCGGAAATAAGTTCAAACGTGAAAGTAGGGGCCTAGGATCCCTTTTTAAGATATACTGAAAAATATCGTTAACTTTGAAAAATTTACAATATTATTGATAATCAAAAAAATTTTAGGTAAAATTTCAAATTCTGCAGCCGAACAAAAATTGGCTGATGTGACTGGAAATTTGACTGGTTATATAACATCTGGTTCAAATCCAGGGTTTTCTGGGGGATCGAAAGCTGATAGATTGATGGAGGAAATTACGAATATTGTCACCGTTATTTTCTCAGATCAAAATATATTTGACGAAAATTTAATTGAAATTTTCAATATGCCCGATATAAAAGATCTAACTGGACTTTGTTTACTAGATTCTACAGTGGAGTGTCTTAAGTAGGACGCGTCCTAAAGATTTTCAAAGTAATGCCATACGAAAGGTACTTTGCTACTACTATAACTATAGTAGTAGCAAAGTACCTTTCGTATGACATTACTTTGAAAATCCTTAGGACGCGTCCTACTTATAGTTTAAAAATATGCCTTGGTATGATACATATGTTACATACGTATTGTACCTTGGCGTATTTTTAGAGAACAGTAAAGTACTTTTCGCAAGACCGTACTTCTTAAATCCTTAGGACGCGTCCTACTAAAGACACTTCACTGTATTGGTTTATGACTGTTTTTTAAGTTCTTGACTCTCCTGGTCTATATTTGCTAGATTTACGCTTTTCCTTCATTTACATTCATTCTTTCATGTACATAATACAAAATATTTTATATATGTATATAAATAAGAATGTCGGAGCAGCATTGTTTTAAACTTATGCCTCTTTTGGTTAAAACGGCCAATTTTGTAGCTTTACTAGGATGGTAACAAATCACCTGTTTATAGAAAATTTTCTATACAACTCCTACTACAGTAGTCCTCCTACCACATGGCGTGCGTTTATAAGGACAACATCCCAAATTTTCTATAAAGCACCTGTTTTTCGGCATCTGATTGAAGACCCAAAAAAAATATTAAATTATAAAGGTCTCGATTATTATTCGCCGGGAATAAATTTTAAGTATCAAAGAATGACTGGGCCTCATGTTTTTAGCTATGCTCCGTTATTTTTGAAAATTTTTTGATTAATTTTTAAAAATAAGAACAATATGGCATCAATAGCTTAAAAAATATGGCAGAATTAGCTACAGCTACAACTGCACATGCTTATAAACGAAAATCAGAATACCAAAAATAATGTCTTCATAATTTTTCCGGCAAAAATAATTTTGAAAAATAAAAACAATATCACATCATATCCATTATCATCCCCGGGTAACACTAAAAACTTATTTGCCTGTTAAAAGAATAGGGAATAAGTTTTTAGTGTTACCCGGTGATGATTCATTTACATCATGATGCCCGAGTGACTTAAATCTCTCATTTGCCTTTTAAAAGAATAGGGAATAAGAGATTCAAGTTACTCGGGCATCATGATCGATATGGCACCAAAACCTTAGGACCCAATGAAAAAATTTAAGCGGTCCTTATAATAAAAATTTCGATCGAAATCTGTACCATACATTTCAATAATCCCCTAGAAAACTGTTTTAACTGAGAAAATTTCGATTCTAAAAAAGCTCTAGAATATGAGCAAAAATTAACTCGCGAAATGAAAAGTGCACCAAGTGGCTCAATCACCCAAAAATTAGTTATTGCAATTATCCAAGCTTTATCGAACGAGTCGGAATGCGAATTGCGAATATGTTTACTCTGGCGCGAATTCTGCTCAAAACTGAGAAGCTTTATGGACGCCGGGGAGTTAATTCCAACGATTCACAGCAAACAGCCCCAGTTACACTTTTCGCTCTTTCATCAGAAAATTGAAATGCTTCAATACTGTATAAGGTACTTT
>SCLH01000144.1:623362-646463 GCA_004367855.1 Oikopleura vanhoeffeni
AGGGAGCGCACCGGTAAAACTAACGAGAGACCAACAGTAGTTGATACAAATTCTTTGGCCTCACGGTGGTTGTTGACCCAGAAAAAAGGGATTCCGGGCACACAAAAAAAGTTTTTGGCCATCTAGTGGTCAGAAACTGACTTTTAAAACGCCCATTAAAGCACTAACTTTGATTTTCAGCATACAAAACTCCATTTACTTGATTTTTCATAATGAGGGCCGTTGTCACAATAAACTTTGCTACCTTGTAAATCATTATCTTGTTCTAGTACTGTTTTAACTGCATTAAACAAAAAAATTGCATTCAAATAATGCATTTCCGGTCTGATGAAAAATTTCTAGAACTCACCAAAATTCTTGAAATTAAAAATAAGGGGAAGTATATGGGGTCTGTTCCGATATTCCCCCGGCCAAAATGACACTTCCCCAAAATATTTTTGGTCTCTGTATTCTGTAACACGCTCGTGCAGTTGGGGGTTAACACACAGAAAGATCACAAAATTTTAGAATTTATGTGCACATATTTTCTCAGAAATTTTTTCGAAGGCATGTTAATTTGCCTTGAAACCCCACCTTAAACACACAGAAAGATCGCAAAATTTTAAAATTTATGTGCACATGTTTTCTCAGAAAATCTTTGAATACAGCTATCACATAAATTTTCATGAATCCGGCATTAATTGTTCTCACTTTATGATTATGAAATAAACCGAAACGTCAGAAAATACAATTTTTTAATTGAAAAATTAAGATAAATAATATAAAACAATAACGTACAAATGTTTCGAATGCTTAGAATCCGCAGACAAGCGAATCCCAAAAAAACTGAATTCGCAATTTTTAAAATTCACATTATTTGATGTCTTGTTTGCGTTTAAGCAGCTTTTTCATAAACGTATTTCTTTGTTGATTTCATCCGACAAGCGCGTTGTCAATTTTTATTTTTAAAAACTCCGACTTCTCTATAATGTTTTTAGATTTTTCAGGGATCAAATACCTTTTTTCATTTACTTACTGCAGAGTGACTTTGAATATCTTTTGATTTTTGAATTTTCATAAAATCGTTTTGGTGATGACCTTTCGGCCATTAGCAAACGTGAGCTTGCGATATTTCCCGGTTAAATGCCCGGTTTTCCGTAAACAAAGTAAAATGCTTGTAAAAACAATCAATTCATGCAATATTTTATAGTTTTTGAAGAATTTATTTCAAATTACTTTAATAATTCATCTTAATTCAAATGTCAATATTAGCAAGTGCTTTTTAAAGAAGACTTTCTGTTTTATAGCATACATTAAATTCTGACTGATAGAAACTGCAATTTAGCAATCGATAGACCCCTTGATTTTATTGATTTTTTTGCATAACGTCAGAACTTGAAAAAAAGTTGGGGCGTTTCAAGGATCAGGGTGTGTTAGGGTCTTCGTTATCAAACTTTATCCTTTTTGCACATCCTCCTTGCACCTTTAGTGTATCCCGGTTCCTAATTTGACATATTCTCGATAAAATATTAGTTATCCAGGGCTTCAATCATATTATTCAGATTCGCCAGTTTGTAGAACAAGCATTCATCTTGTGTTAAACATGTGTCAATTTTTGTTGCATGCATACATTCCCAGACTCATAAGCGAGACAGGGAAACCTAAGTCAAAACGGAAAATCAATCTCCTCTCAGGTGTTATTTTGAAATAAACCTTAATTTTAACATAACCGGTATTATCAGTATTCAAAACTTCTGAAGAGCGTTATTGTCGATAAATGCTATATTTGTTTCTAAGATATGCGATAAACCACCGGTTTTTGGACTTTGTTTATCGGAAAATCTATCTCCTTCTAGGTTAAATTTCAAAAGTTACTCAAATTTTTGCAAAAGGTGGTTCGAAACAAATAGAAACTTCTGAGGAGCCTTTATTCAATTTTCACCCCAAACTCAAAATATGAATTTTTCAAGGTCACGTGAAAAATTTCCAAAACAAATGTGCTTCGGTTTTTTCGAAAGTAGGCTCAAAAGAAAGCTTGGAAAACACTGAAGAGAAATTTGGCATACATCAAGCTGAAATTTTGAAGTTTTAGCGGTCAAATTGAAACGTTATTTTTCCTCTAAATTTTGAAGAAAATATTCAGAAAAAATCCAAAAAAATTCCGAAAATTCGAAAGATTTTTTCTTCTTATTTAGTTTGTTTTGTGCTTTCAAAACATCAGCGATTTATTTGGTGCATTTTTATGACATAATAACTGCAGAAAATGTAGGAACCGGGATACCCTTAAGGGTATGGTGGTTCTTAATTTGACATATTCCAGATGAAATATTAGCCAAACAGGGTTTCAAAGATATTATTCAAATTAGCAAGTTTGTAAAACTAGCCTTTATCTTGAGGAAAACATGTGTGATAACTTTTTTGCATGCATACACTCTTATACACATAAGCGAGACAGGGAGACCTAAGCCAAAACGGAAAATCTATCTCCTCTCAGGTTTGAAATATTGAATTTTGAAATAAACCTAAATTTTAATATAAGCTGTATAATTAGTATTTAAAACTTCTGAGGAGCGTTTTTGTCGATAAGTGCTATATTTTTTCTAGAATATGGGATTAACCACCGTTTTTGGACTTTGTTCATTGGTAAATCTAACTCCTCCTAAGTTAAATTTCAAAATTCATGCAAACGGTAGCTCGAAACATATAGAAACTTCTAAGGAGCCGTTTTTCAATTTCGCCCCAAACTAGAAATATGAATTTTTCAAGGTCACGTGAAAAAATTCCCGAAAAAAAATATGCTTCGATTTTTTCGAAAGTAGGCTGAAAAGAAAGCTGGGAAAAAACCGGAAAGAAAGTTGGTTTACGTAAAGCCGAAATTTTTGAGTTTTAGGGGTGAAATTAAAACAAACATTATTTTTCCACTTAATTTCGATAAAAATACTCAGAAAAATCAAAAATTTCGAATTTTTTTGTTCTTATTTTGGTTGTTATGTGTTTTCAAAACATTAACGATTGATTTGGTGCATTTTTTTGACATAAAAACAGCAGAATATGTAGGAACCACCATGGTGCACCATACCCTTAAGTGACCAATTCGATAATTTTGGAACTTATTTTAACGTTTACGAGTATCACTTACAAATTAATGATTAAAGTTCATAGACATTGACTGTTGGGTAGGATAGCAAATCGGTTATTCATAGGATCAGTAACGGGAGACTTATCAAGAAAACTAAACCCCTCAGCAATAATTATTTATGTTTATACGGTTGAACTTCCTAAAAAAAATGATTCCGACCATGAACATTCTTTGGAGCCACCTACTGCTCACAATTTGAGTATTGAAAACAACCTTTTTCGGTCATTTTGAAGGAATTTTGATGAAATGCGTTGGTGGAAAACCGAGGACAGTTGTCCGCATCCGTTGGAAGAACGACTGAAAAGGCAAATTTATTTTAGCTGACATCATTTCCCCTGAATGTTTTTGTCTAAATCGACGTAATCTTATGATCTTATAATCTTATGATCAAACAAGCATGAGCAGCTACTTCAATCGTCAAGTTTAAGATTAAAATTTCATTATACCCAATGAAAATTTTTTTTTAATTTACAAAAAATCCTCCTTGAAATTCTGCACAAGCCATCCATCACAAATTGTACGTGAACTTATTAGTTGAAAAGTAGATTTCACGCCTGGAACTGACCCTGGCTATACAGTATAGGCTATACTTTATAATTTATAAAAATAGTATTCGTTTGGAACAACATTAACCTGAAGTTCTTGGTTCAATGATAAGAATAAAATTTAAAATATGATTATTGAAAAACTATTTTCAGACATAACTTATTATTATGCCGCATAAGTTTTTCGAACCATAAATTGAATGATCTTTCATAAAATTTAATTTAGACAATTTTGCCAACCTTTAAGTATTTTCCCAAAAATAAAAATGATACAGTATACGAAATGGAAATTGCATTTAAAGTAATTCCAACTGATAAAAATTGTTATCGGGCGGATTAAATATTGCAAGTCAAGCTCTCGTTAATCGCGAGGGTTGAAAATATTATCGTAGTTACAATTTAATATTGGCCAGAATTTCTTCAAATGCAATTTTCATTTCTTTTGTGAAAAAAATTCTTTAAAAAAAAATGATTTTTTACCGCAAATTCTCAGTTTAACTTTGTTATGTGTATTTCTATAGATATCGTATTTTGAAAAACTAAGGGTTGTGTGAAAAAATGAGAAATTTATCTTTTTTTTTATAATTTTTATTCATTGACAATTAAAAAATCCGACAAACGTATCGAAAATTACTGTATTGAAAGGTTATACTAGAACGCGTATTTACAGATTGAATGTAGCACCGGGATTCGAACTTGAGACCCCTTGATCTCGTACGAATATTGAACAATATTTATTTTCTTGAATTTTCCATTTTAAATTCTCCAATTCGTAAGATCAATCTTTGGTTTTTGTTTATAGGGGTTCATCGGGACAATCGATTGTGCCACCCTGAATTCATCTATGTTTGAAATATCAGTATGAAACGAGTCTGAATTTCTTGATTCTTCATTTTTAAAATTTAAAATATCAATCAAATCGTTATTTAGAGTTCCTAGAGATTTTAATTTTTTTATTGAAGTATTAGGGTATCTCGTAGGCCGTTCAAAACTTGCATAATTGCTATCTGAAGGTTTTACAGAGGTCCTGGAACTTTCAGGCAAGCTTGTAATGCGTTTTATTGTTTCGGTGCTCTGAAAGCTAGTACTACCTAAGGATACAAAATTATCCGTTAAATTGTTAGCAGTAGATTGTTGGCTTGACCATTCACTTGTCGAATTTGACTGAATCGTTTTTTGTGAAATTTTAGGTTCAATTTTAGGTTCATATTTTATAATATTTTTTGGTAAAATTTTTGGTTCAATTTTATGTTCAAATTTAGTCACAATTTTTTCGTCAACCGACTCTGATTTTTTATCAAGTTTATCGCTAGATTTTCTTCGAAAAGATTTATTAAAAAGTGGAAATGAGGAGAAATCTGTTGAAACCAGGTAATTCTTCAAATCTATGGCAATTTTCTTTGGTAAATTTGCATTTTTCTTTTTGGTGTCTGTGTCATCATGATTTGGTTTCTCACAAACTTCTGAATTTGGTGAGATGACATTGTTAACATGGTCATTTTGTGATGTGATGGTTTCTTCAGAACTAATTGTGGGTGAATCGAAAAATAAATCTTTTGAATTCGATTCTGGTCTTTCATTATTTAGAACTACTTCAACTTTTATTGGTTCATTTGTTTTTGGTTTAGTTTTCCTTGGTTCAATTTTTGTGCGGTTCGGAGGCGTTGGTATTTGAGTATCTGCTAATTGCTGAATTAAAAACAATCAATACAACTTATGCAAAATTATTGCCAAAAATATTTTTTTTTGGCCGATGGGAGCACAATAACGTGCGCTCATTTTTTTTCTTAAATTAGAACGTTAAAACCTCCTGGAAAATAATAAGATTTGTTTTTTGCTTTTAAAAGTATTTTCGGGCATATTATTTAGGGGTTTGGTGGGTAAGGGGGCATTTGCGGGGCATATTTGCAATTTTTTGTTGTTTTTTTTCTAGAATCTCTAACAATTTTTTATTTGTTGTTTTGTTTGCCCCGCAAAATGATGAAAATGCCACTTTTTGCAACTTTTTGCGGGGCATATTTTTGTTGTTTTTATGCCCCGGAAAAACTAAGAAAAACCGTGTTTTTGTTTGATTTTCGCGGGGCAAAACTTTTTAGTCGTTAATTATTCGATTAATTAATTTTTTCCGACTACGCGCGAATAAAAAGATTGGAAAATGGTGTAATCGATATTATAACAAATTTTGACTTTTTTTGATCACTAAATGTTTTTCAAAAATAATGTATGGTTCTACTGTATTTCTGTACTGTTTCAACACAATTAATTGTTTTATTCATAAATTGGCTCATTTTCCAACAAAAAGTAAAAAAATGATTGCCCCGGAAAATCGTCCAAAAACCCACTTTTTAGTGAAATTTGCGGGACAAAAACAAACAAATTATATTTCCGGAAATTTTCAAAAAAACAGCTTTTTTCGTAAATTTCCGGGGCAAACAATTTTTTATTTAAATTTCAAATTGTTTTGCCCCGCAAACTTCCGGGGCAAACAATGCCCCGCAAATGTCCTGCCACCGTTGGTGGTTCCTTCAGTTTGTACAGTTTGTTTTGTTACAAAATGGCACCCAATTAATGGTTTAATGTTTGTTAAAGCACAAACAACCTTATAGTTATATACATACGAAAATTTGCGTTCTTTAAATTTAATTTCAAGTATTTTTTCTCAAAATTATGTTTAAAATAATAAATGTGTCAATTTGATCATAAAAAACCAAACAAAATTTTAAAAAATTTCACCTGACCTTGAAAAATTCATATTTTGAGTTTGAAGTTGAAATTGGAAAAAAAGATGGCTCACTTTGAGTTTTTGTTTGTTTCAGGCAACCTTTCGCAGATATTTGAGCAAATTTTAAAATTTAATCTAGAAGGTGATAGATTTTTTGATGGAAAATGTCCAAAAACAGTGCTTTATTGCATATTCTAAGAAAAATATAGTACTTATCAACAAAACGGCTCCCCTTAAGTTAAAGCTACTAATAACAATGTTTTTGCTGAAACTAAAACATTAATTCATAATAAAACCTAGGAGGAGATAACTTTTCTGTTTTCATTAGGTTGTCTTGTGAAGGTTTCGTATTTAGTAGTGTTAACTTACAAATTTTTTTTCACATATTTGGTATGCAAGTTAGAGGCTAGTTCTACAAATTGGCAAATCTAAATAGTATCCGAAAAGCCTTTTTTGGCTAATTTTATCACGAATATATCAAATTAGTAACCACCATACGGTATGGTCAATACCCTTCAGCTCTTTGCAAGTGACCTGTTCGAATTTAATTCAACAAAATTTTTGAAACCATTGCAATGAGACTTTGAAATGACGTCATGAAGTCAAAACACATAACTTTCCAAGTTTTCCGATCAATTATTATGATTGTCGCTCATTTTTAAATTCAACCGAATATATTTGTGCAGTCGACAATCGAATTTCGAATATCAAAAATTGAATATAAATTAGTAAAAGATGTTCTGATCTTTCGGAAATATCCATTAATTTTCAAGAAATCACGCTTATTGGCGCATCATTGGTCAGAAAAAAACTTTGCGCAACAAAGTTCATCGTATGCATTCAATAGTTTAAATCGTCTCATGTCATCTTCAGGACATGTCATTGATTTTTATTTGGTTCGCAAAGGCAATATCAATTTGTTTAATTAAAATTTATGTTTTTAAAATACTTAACCTCCACCTGCATCGCTGTGTTTTAAAACATAGAGACCAAAAATATTTAGGGAGAGTATCATTTTGGCCACCGGAATATCGGAACAGCCCTCCGAAAGTTTTATTTATTTTAAAATTCAAGAATTTTGGTGAGTTTCAGAAATGGCTTATCAGACCAGAAATGCATTATTTGGATGCAATTCTCTGGTTTATTCAGTTAAAAGAGCACTGAAACCAGATAATAATCTACAAATATACTTATGAGGCTAACTTTCGGAGAGGATGTTTTTGGTGTTGCAAAGAGCAATTTTATCTTACTCGCGACTTAGACCAAATTTGAATATATGAATATACTGATGGGGTAGTTTTTTTAAGCTAAAATGTTTCGCATCATTTTTTTTGGTTGTTTGACACCACCTGGTTAATTTATCTCAATTTCTGAAAATGTATTTTTTGAAATCAGCCATTTGTAAGAATAACATACTTATCGTGTGTTTTAAAACACTTAGGTGCAGGTACGTTATGAAACATTGCTTGCAGGTTGGGGTTAAGTCTTAACCGTAGGATCGAAATCAAGAGCGAAATCAATTACAATTTTGATTTTTGTGTTGGCTCGGAAATTTTAAGTTTTTTGGCTCACTTTTAAAAAAACAAAACTTTTATAATCTTTTGACCATCAAGCGATGGTCTTTGAAAATGCGTTTCAGCGTCGAAAGGTCTCGCAATATTTTTAAATTTGTCCGCAGTATTTTTAAGTAGCCCATGAAAAATTCGTTCCTCACGTTGGTTATAAAATCAGACTATAATTTTTTTGAAGTTAGGTTCTGATAATTTATAAAATATCATTTATTTAATAAGAAATAACTGATTCATTATCAATAAACGTTGTTTATTATCAGTTAAAATGAATAGACACAAAAACGTTAACATACCAAACAGTTTGTAATTCATAATAATTGATCAACTTATAAATTAACAATCTGCTTATATTTCTATTTTTTTTTAATTTATTGCAACAATAATATTGCTCCTCAATAATTTATAAACTTGAGAAACTAGATTTTCAACACTTCTGCATTTGTAAAGAATATTATTTGTATTGAAAACTATTTTTATTAAATAACTGTTAATTCTTCTATTAATAATATAGAAAAAAATAGTTAAAAATATAAGGAATATGAATTTTCAAAATAATTGTACAAATCAGGGAATTTTCACACAATTACAAAACAGTCTCATACTTTTGCTTGCAAATTTTTAAGAAGAATTCGGATTTCAATGAAAAAAAGTGCATAAAACAAATAAAAATAAAGCAGCAGTTATAATTTTTTTGTGAGCGGCCTGAGCATCTAATATCATTTAACCCCCACCTGCACGAGATGTCCTACCCCCAACAGCACGAGAGTGTTTCAGAACACACACATAGACTATGCGACATAGATAGGGGGGCAGTGGTCAAAAATTCTAAGTTTTAATTAAATGATTAAATTAAAATGATTTTAATTTTACAAAGTGTTCCGCCTACGCATTTTTTCTCAAAATGACCAAAATTTTTTCAAACTTTTCGAACATTTTATTTTTCAAAAAAAATTTTATTCAGAAAATAGCAAATTTTTATGTGAGTACGATCCTTGCACAAGAAAACTAAAAAATTGAGCTGATTATGCTCAAAAACAGAAATAAGTGCTGAAAATGAGGGTTTTTGAAACTCACTTTCTGAACACTAGATGGCCCAAAAAAATTTTTTTGCTCGGAATCGTCATCTTCGGTGGCAATTACCCCTCGATAGCAAATAAATGTTTATCAACAGTTTTATCTTGTTCCAGTACTTAATTATTTTTGTTTAATTACCGTTCTGATTATATTTTTGACTGTTCGCGGAAAAAAAATTTGCGACTTGAATTTGAAAAAGCGCTGAAAATCTTGCGCTAGAAATTTAAAAAACGCTTATTTTAGCCAATAAATCATGGGTTTTGAAAACATAAGAAGCCATACAATTACTCTGTCGCGTTGTTTCTGAATCGAAAATTCTAGAATGTAAAAATCAAAAAGTGTTTAGCTTTCAAAATAATTCAATAACATTTTGAAAATATATGAAAAAAGTTAGTTTTGAACCTTTTTTTGGCAATTCTGGGTTTCGGAAAATTCAATTATTAAGGAGGTGGTCAACGCAAAATTAGATATAAACAATTTGAGTTAATAGGCATCGAGTCAGGGTCAAAGTTGATCTCACTGATAATCACTTCTGCCAAAAATGGCGGTTGAAAATGACGTAGAAGTTAGAAAACCATGGACCGTAATTAATGATTTATTGTCGTAAATCGACAATTATCTCTTCAAGAAAATTTCAATGTTAAATTAAAAATGGTACCTGGCTATTTTGTTTGTGCGTTGTTGGTCTATTGTACATGCGTTTACATATGTCATCGACCTCTTTCTCGAATTTTTCATCAACTTTCGGAAAGTATTTTTCATTGACTTTCGATATTTTCTTTTGAAATTCACTTTCATTGTTATCGAATTTTAAAGTTTCCTCTGCAATTGAACTCACAAGAGAGTTAAGAGCCTCTAATTCGCTCATAAGTTCATCCGTTTCGGTTTTCTTTATTTTCTTATCAACATTGATATGGGAGTATTCTGGGTGTTTGAAGGAATCTCGGCCTGCTGGAGTTTTCATAGCTCTCATACGATCTTCGGAATCAGAAGTGGGATCGGTACATTTTGGTTCAAAAATCGGCATGAAATTTTCTTCCGAATTTCCCAAGGTTTTTGATCGAATACATTCGACAGGATTTTTTGACTTTGGTCGAAAGGAATCATAATCTGCTGGTTGATCGATTTCTAAATCTTGAGATTGATTTCCAGCTTTTGAGAATTTTGTCATATTTTTAAGAGCATTTCCAAAGTGTTGTGAAATTGATGTTTTTGAGCTACTCCGGACTAAATTTTCGCTCATCGAATTTTTTTCTGTTGCTCTTTCTCTCGGTGATGCAACTACTTCCTTTTTGTCAGCTAGATTTTCACGGATATCTGGACCTATTATTTTTGGCACCGTTCCTTCGTTATCAAAATTGCTTTGATTTTCTATACTCTCTTCCGAGGAGACTTGTAGCGACGACGGAATTTTCTTGAATGTTGAGCCTTCTTTTTGGTTCAATTCTTCATTTTGCGCGTTGAATTTCTTCATATATATGCCTTCATTTATTATCACAATTTTGATAACATAAAAAATAATCGTAAATGCTACAACAATTGAGAGAACGATGGCTGAGCCCACCATTATGTCTAATGAGTCTAATGAGTCAAAATCCCATACAGTAGAATGCTTGAAAAAGGTTTACTATTTTCGTCGTGAATTTTTAGCGTCAATTTTCAAAAACATGCAATTAGTGAAAAGCTAAAATTTCGAAAAACCTTAAGAAATGAAGCTGTGGTTTCAATGCGAGCTAAAAACATAATCTAAGAGATGCAGCAGGCTAGGAAAAAGAACTTTTCCCAGACTTTTACCTTCCCTCTTCCCTTCCCCTAGCTGTCGTTCCCTTCTTCCCGTTCTTCCCCTTGAAAATCTTTCCCTTCCCTTCCCCCGGAAGGACCAAAAAAGGGGAAGGCTTGCGGTTTCTTGAATTTTTCAGAACTATTCAACCTTGCACCATGAATTTCGACCAAATTTAACTCGTAGACTTTAGCCATTAATTTCTACCAAGACTCTATTCTGACGAAGCGTCGCCATTCTTATAAATTGAGCCATAAAAGCAAAGTTCCCTTATCAACATACATTTTTATTAGCTTAAAATAATATTCAGCCAATTTGCTATACAATTAAATAAACCAAAAAAAATTTAAACGAATTATAAGGCATTTGATAAAGATAAGAAAAAAAGTTGCGAAAATTACCTCCAGTTACACTGAAAAGTGCAACAATAAGATTTAATTAAACCTTTTTTTATTTTAAACTTCAAATGATTTGCTATCGCTTTGTTTAAAAATAATTATATGTTTCTACAGAATTTTCTAGTAAAATGATTCTTAAGGGGGTTGTGGGTGTAAATGGAACAAGCGTTGAAGAAAAATTTTGTTTTATTCTTGAATTCAGCGGATAAAAAACAAATCAGAATGAACGATATTTTCGGAATGAACAATTCAGAATGAACGATTGTTGTAGAATATTTTATTTCTTGTTCAAGGTCAAGGTCAATTTCAAGTTCATCGTATAAACTTACAGTACTACCAAAATAATCGGAAGGGTCGACTTTTTGATGAAAATATTACCAACTATGGCCCATAGACTATGGGCCATAGTCTATGGGTCAATTATGTACTTAAAGGTCACTAGTTAGCAAAAATGGTCCGATTTCACAGGGGGATTTTTGCTCTCTCGCGCCCTTTCAGTACATAATAAACCCATAGTTGCTAATATTTTTATCTGAAAGTCGACCCTTCCAAGCCTTTTGAGGGTACTAACAAGTCTCTAAGATGAACTTTGAAATTGACAATAATTTGATATACGATACACGATATACGGTAATTTGAAAAAGTACTCATAAACATTTGATAATGAACTTCAAACGTTTTTAAGACTTTTTTCTCATCACACCAAAGTCCGAATAAAATCACGTGACGAAAATAATTCAAATTAAGGTTTGAAATATGTCATAGATAATCCTTATTTCTTCAAAATAAGATCACGTGACGTTTTTGGAAAATTCCGTTATGTTCAAAATTCTTAGATAATGTGTTTATTAGTCCTCAACAATTTTTGCGTAATTTGAGTACTATTTGTGTACTTGAACCAAAACCTTATTTCTTAATTTGAAGGTCCCGTAAAAATATCGAAGCTAATTCCAAAAACTCCTTCTCCTTCATCCCCAGCCTGTCAATTTCATCCTTTCCTTCCCCTTGGCCTCTCTGAATTTCCGTTCCTTCCCTTCCCTTTTCCTAGCCTGAGATGCAGTGTGTTTTCATTATTTGGCAATGAGCAGTTTGAAGCTTATGGGTGCGAAATGTTGGTAAATTTGATATTTTTTGACGTTATAATTCCGTCCGACGTTATCTCAGAGAACCTTGCAGATGAACATCAATCTTCACTCTAACTATCCTCTTAACTCATTTATTAGTTGTAGAGCTTTTAAATCATGATTTCGGATGAAATTTTTTCGAAAACCAAAAAATGCTGCATTCTTTCATACGATTTTTTCACATAAATAAAGTCAAAATTTTAACGATTAATTAACTAATAAACTTAATAAACTTTTCACGAAGTATTTTTTATTCAGACCAATTTGGGTACGAAAAAAAGAAAAACTTCTTCCGTACCCAAATTGGTCCAAACGAATAATTTGGATACAGGCCAATTTGAGTACGAACGACACCGACTCAAAAACAGTCTAAAATATCATTTTTATCAAAATTTCGATTTTTATTATAAATAACTGTACAAATTGTATCTCAATTATTTCTTAAAGCCTTAAATAAATAGAGGGTTTAAAAATTCAAAAATTTTTACTTATGAAAATTCTAAAAACGGATATATTTCGCTTTAACTCTTCAGTGCCTAACAACATTTCTAAAATGGATGCAGAATTTTCGGTCGACAGATCGTGACTATTTCGAACATCCGAAATGTCAGAAGATCATTTGATGGCCGCCAAATATTAAGCCGATTTTATTGGCTGATTCTGTTATTCAGGTTTTTCATTGGCCGTCAGTATTTCGCGTTGTTTGAATGTTTCAATAAGTCACGATGTAATTGATTCTTAATCCATATAATATAAGGAGCGATAAAAGTTTGCTATCAAATTATGCTGTATATTGAATTATATCATATAATTTATAAATCATGCTTAATTAATTAAATAACATAAAATTTTTGCTTGCAATCTTAGTCTTTCGCTTAAAACTTATTGACACCGTTTTTTTGTCAATATAAATTTGTCTCAAACCGACGTGTTTGTCAGTTCGAATGTTTTGATTCGTGAAGGGGAGGTTAAGAAAAAAAACCTTGCAAGCTGAAATTTTACAGGCTGTTAATTTTAAAACAATACAAATAAACAGTTTATAAAAGGTTCAACTAGTGTCCGCTCTAACTAGTGACTCATTTTTATGTGGCCAGTTAGTACCCAACATTTCCGCCATAACATCTTTTTACAAAAATATACGCTAAATGTATATATTTTTGGTTCTAATTGAAACCGATGTTTCCATTTATACATTTTCTTCTACACTGTAGGAGAAGACTGAATAACAATTCCAGAAAAAAATAATAAACCTCTACTTTATGAAATTCGGTAAAGCCTTAGCTGTATTGAACTGCATCATTTGCGATGATTTTATTTGACTTGGAGTCATAAATTCATATCCTTTTCCCATCATGGGAATTTCATTATAGTAATTACCAGCCCTTTTTGAGATTTCGTGCGGGAATGACTTGAAATTTCTAACCATCTCTACATTTTTTGCTCTCACAAGCAATAATCCAAAAATTAAAAAATGAATCATTCGGGCGTTTATTGTATTTCTCTAACGTTTTTTGTATTAAATTGGGAATATAAACCACTAAAAGAATGTCTAAGGGTGTATGCAGTGAAAAATGTAAATGTGAAAAAGTCGAATAAGAGAGCGGAAAACATTTTCAAAAAGTTTTTATTTTACATCTCGGACAATTTTTGAAGTGCTGACACTGATTTATTATTGAAGAGAATGGTTTCACTGTTCAATGAAAAAGGGGGTTTTCGTTAATAAAGGTAAAATGCAAAAAAATAAGATTTAATTCATTTTGAATTTCATTTTGTTTTAAATTTAGGTTCAAAGTAGGCTTTCAATTGGCTTTTCAAATGAATTTAATTTTAGTTTTTAATTTGAGTTTAATGGTTTTTATTATGATTTAACTATATTTATATTAATTTTAGTTAATAAACTTGAAATAAAGTTCTGAATTATTTATTTAATTAAGTTTTGAATAAATTTTTAAAGTTAGTTTTTAATTAATTTCCAGATTTAGTTTGAATTTTTTTTTCAAGGTTAAATAATTTTCAAGTTTTTTTCCTTACCACTAATTTTTTGCCATTTTTTTGAGCCAAAAATGGAATTGTTCTTAAAAATAGGGATAACCCTATTTATAATTAAACACAAAATACCTCGGGGGACAATACTGATCTCGTTTAATTATATTGTTTTTACTGTAAACAAATAATTCGGATGAAAATGCCAAATTAAGGACCTCATAGAGATTTGGCATATTTCCATTTTTCCTTAAAAGTTAAGAGTTTTTTGCCAAGTGACATAGATATGATTTAATTTTCGCCAATTTCTGGCATATCATTAGCGAAATATTGCTCATTAAATACGACCCACTATTTTCTCAAAAATGTCTTGCCTTACTTTTTAGCAAGTTTTTTATTATTGTTTGTGTTCGATCAAAATTCTTTCATATCATTATCCAAATAAAGTGGGTGAGACCAATGGGCAACACTTTTTCGAAAAGCTCGTGTGTTGCCCATTGGTATCACCCACTGTATTTGAAGAATGATATGAAAGAATTTCGATCGAACACAAACAATAATAAAAACTTGCTAAAAAGTAATGCAAGACATTTTGGTCTCACTGTTGCCTATTGGTCTCACACAAAGGGTGTTGCCCATTGGTCTCACTAGTCCGATTTTTAATTTGATACATATATTTTTTTAAAACTCAAACACAGTTTTTCGATAGTTTGTTCTAAATTATAAAATTTAACAATCATATTGTAGAATTAAACAAATATATATGAATTTATTATAAATTTATCGAAATTATGAGTAAATCGAAAAAAATTTCTATAGAAAATCACCAAAGTGTTGCCCATTGGTCTCACGGTTGCCCATTGGTCACTGTTGCCCATTGGTCTCACCCATATATCTCACCCATGTATACCACGTTTCTATGAGGTCCTTAATTAAGGGGTACTGTCTATTGAAAAAGTAAGGCAGTCAAGCGATAAGCCAGAGTTGTATTTATTATTTTGTGAACACAAATCGCGATTAACCTCACTTGCATGATTAAGATGATTGTTGCATGATTGTTGCTGATTTACCATTGCTTGCCACAGTAAATTACAGATTAGCTTGAAAATCCAATTTCTTGATTAAGTTTTGTATTTAATGAAGTGTTACTTTTTGTCAAAGATTTTTTATTCATTTGATTTTGATGTTAACCTTCATCCAATCAGGGGTCGGCAAAATTTTTGAAATCGTTTGCTCTGCTCTAGGAGCATATTTAAATCGGTTTGCTCTGCTCTACTAACTGCTCTACAAACAGCCGATCCCTGCATCCAATAGAAGTTCTCCCTACCTTAATTGAAAAAGTAACAAAAATGATCACAAATCCTAAAATCTATTTCAAATCAGCTGAAAACGGCCGTCCATGAATATATGCCAGGCCTCAGATGATGTGACCAAATGTTTGGCGTAATTTTGTTGAAAATTTCGAAAGTCAATAGAATTTTGTCAAGGAAAATTAGCCCTGACTCGAGTGTTGAGCGAAATTTCGCTATCTTTAGCGTTTTATTAAAATCATTTCCAGCACTGGTATCAAAAACTTTTCACACAAAAAGCTCATTTTCGCAATCGATAGAGACGTAGTATTATGGCCTGGTTTTCTCGATATCTGATTGAGTTTTTGATGCACACATGTGCAAAGTTCAGGTACCTCTAAATTTTGACCATTTCACCATCTAAAAATATCTTTGACATTTTTTTGGAATTTGTTTTCTATTTGTCCGCAAGATTGAATTGCATTCTACCTTGTCCAAGTAAAATTAAGGTCAGCGATAAAGGCGCTCAAAAATACAGCATGAATACTAAAATAATACTTGGGAACAATCCTAATTTCGGAACTTTATTTTTCGTCAAATCCAAATTATTTTTATTTTTTCGGAATCAAACCGATAACAAAATTTTGAATGCAACAAAAATTACGTTTCTACCATGTATGGATCTCGAGAAACAGTCTCCGTCGATTACGTCAAATTTCACTACCTAAGAAATATTGTTGAAATTTTTTTAGAGATTTTGAAATTTTTTATTGGTCGAGTTCAAGATTACATTTCAGGCTACCTGGTGCAAGTTAAATTGAGGTTATCGATCATAGCGTTCAAAAAATAAACCATAAATACCGAAAAAAAAACTTAGGAAAAATTCAAATTTCCGAAATTTTTTGTAATCAAATCCAAAAATTTTTAATTGATTCGGAAGCAAACCAATAAAAATTTTGAATGCAATAAAAATTAAGTTTCTCCCATGTATGGATCTCGAGAAACAGCCTCCGTCGGTTACTCTTAAAATAAAAGTGAACCGTCGATATTAAATATGAATTTGAGTAATTAATTTATTCCTTGAATAATTACGAAGTTGATAAGATAAGGAATGAATAAAGTGTTGAGGCACGGTTTGACAAAGTTGATAAGTTATGTCCTCCGATTGAATAAAAACATAATATGCAAATTGATTGATATCCTTGTATTGCCCTCTCCGCAATATTTGGTCCCTCAAAAACACGGGGGGTGAGAGAACACCGCGGTTTTCAAAAACGACTTAGCCGATTAGGTTCTTAGATAGCTCAACCTGTGCACAAATATCTAGTCAATAATATCAAATAAAAATTGGTCCAAATCAGACCATTGTTTCTATTTTTTCTCAGACCTTTCTTTATATTTTTTAACAAAAACTAATAATTAAACAATTTCAGTAATCTTATAAAATAAATGAAAAAAAATTTTCTATTAAAAACTATTTTCAGTGTTTATATTAATTAGATAATTGTGCTCAGTTTGAGCTACTTAAAAGGTAAATCAGATGACTTGTTTTCAAATGACGTGTCGTTTTCTAACCCCCGTGTTTTTTGAGGGACCAAATATTGCGGAGAGGGCAATAAAGGGATATAGACTATATATATCATATAGTGAGTTTGTTTGCAGTTGCAAATCTGAAATAAGGTTCGCAAATTTTTTGTTTTAATTTGGCTTGTTTTGCACTTGAAAAAGATTGACAATCAATTAACGGCATTTGTATAATACAATACCGGCAGAAAAATCAGAGTCGCATCCCCCCTCCTGTTACGACAATGTGACGATGGGTATAATTATAATCATAAAAAAGCCCTTTTTAAAACTCAAATATTTTTGTGAGAATTGAGTGAACATGTATTTTTTCAATTGTATATTGTAGTTCGTAACCTTGAAAAGTCAAAAATTGATTCATATCTAGAAAATATTTTCACATCAACCGTTAAATGCATAAAACCTTAGTGCTGCTTTTTCTCTCCATTGAAGTTCAAATTCATATCCACGTATGCGAAAATTACATAATGCCGATATTATTTGTAAATAAAAAATTCTCTACAATATAATTGGATAATTTTTTTTAATTCATCATTTATTTTTTTTGAAAATTCATTGCTCGAACGAAATCATAATAATTTCTGTCAGAATTCTCGCAATCACTATTTTATGCAGATCTACTGCGTGTCATTATTACATTGATTGTGCTGTTAATTAAATTATTGGAAAAGGGGCAAGAATCTTAACAACTAATAATATTGAAACATTTTCATTTGAGGTAACTTTTTGCTGCGAGTTTATTTGTATAATTTGAGACTATCCTATGTCGAGAATTCTGAATAATTAATTTTTTTGAAAGTGAATCCGATATATTTTGCTTGCAATTGATTTCTCATGTACTGGATGATACGACACAAGAGAAATAATACCGAATTTGGGACCGTGGTGGAAAAAAACCGTTGCACCCACAATCCCCAAGGCGGATAAAAATAAATCACGTTGATACGAATCTTGCATTTGAGTGCTCATTGCGGAAAACAAGGGTTAAATATAAAGCAAATTTATAATTTTTTCAAATTTATTGGTTTAACAGTAGGGTTTGCTTGTAGTGGTGATAACAGAAAAAGGTAAATTGAGTAAAAGGAAAAAGTCAAACTATTTTATATTTATCCTGCACGGCAGCACTGAATTCCTATGAAGTTGTTTCCATTATTGCAATCTCCTTTATTATTTGTTCCACAAAATCCTGCTCCAATCATTCCAGAAGGACAAAAAATATTTTTCCCATATGTATCATATATCCATCCGCAAGATTCTTCCTTAATTTTGATTTCTGATTCGCAGCATTCAACTTCATGACTAATTATTCCGTGACACTGACCTCCATAATAGTCAAATTGACTCGTAGAACATCTCCCAAACGGCGTCAAATCTGGAGGACATTCAACATCGTCTCCACTAGCACCGCCATACCAGTGGCAGTTATTTTTTGGCCCGACTCTGATTTCTGAATTTGCTCTGCAACAATGAATTCCAAATGAATAATTATTTCGATCAAATCGACAATCATCTCTACTACCAGAGCCGCACGTTGCATCTATGTAAAAGTCTGGCAGACATTCAACCTTTTGTCCAGATGTTCCACCTAGCCAATGGCATTCCTCAGTTGAAATTGAGGATGCTTGCTCGATGGTGAAAGCAAAAGTTGTAGTTATAATTGCTGAAATTATTTTCATTTTATTTAAATGATATATGTTATGATAATAATTAAAAAAAACTTGGTTTATAAACTGGTTATACAAACATTGAAATAGCTCTTTGGACTTTGATACTCCCGATTTAAGTCATAATCTGTAATAACCAATGTTGTAAAATTAGAACAGAAGCTGCTGCTGTTTCATGTTGACAAAATTGGACCTTGAACGCGATAATTGCCAAATTGCTAAGATTTTCAATCAAATCAACTAAAAATGCTGTGAATGAGGTTTTTAAAAATTTTTATCTTTGAAAATCGATACTCAAAAATGTCTTTAAAATTCATTGAAAGTTGCAAGGCCCTGTGTTACTTGCCAGTCAAACTCAAAAATATCGCAATTTAACTGATGACGGTAGAACATTTTTCATCAATACATATGATAGATCTATCTTTGTTCTCGCGATTCCATTTAACAGTTCAGTACCATTCCCACCAACCATCTGGTTAACCGCGGTTAAACACGAGTCCCTCAGCTTTTTTTAAAGAAATAAGGATCCTAGAGCTTTAATCGGAAAGTTTTGAGATTTGGTAAAAATCCGGAAAATTGTGTGATTTTTGTGAATAGGACTCTTTTTTTCGATTTTAGCCTCAGGGGTCACCAATTCGATTGAATGTGTTGAGAAAGAGTGTTTTTCCGACGTTTTGATATAGAGCTTTTTCTGTGGAAGTGCCAGAAGCGTCATTTTCAGAATATAACAAGCCCAAGGGTTGGTGAACATCGAATGGAAAGAACTTTTTTTAATTTCGACCTGATTGGCTGTAAATCGACAAAAAGTGCGCAAAATCGACAATTTTGAACATAAAAGTTTGAAAATATAAATGCCACCAAAAATTCCTTGGATACGATTTGCTGGAAACGATATGAGCAACTATGGTCTGATTTTCAATTCTAGAAAAAATGAGAGTTTTTTACAAATATTTTGTTTTGATCTCTAGCACTGGTTGTGGTTGACAATCGGAACGCATAGTTTCTAATATCTTTCCATAAATCGTATCTAAGGAATCTTTTGGTGGCACTTATATTTTTTAATTCTCACTTTTTGTTCAAAATTGTCGATTTCGCGATTTTTTTTGTCGATTTACAGCCAATCAGGCCAAATTCAAAAAAGTACTTCCCCATCGATGTTCACCCAACCCTTGGGCTTGTTACTATTCCAACATACAGTTTGTTTTTTTTTAATATAGAAATTTCGTGATCATAGTTTATTGATTTGTCATTATATTATCATGATCAGTCGCTTGGAAAAAGAGAAAAAAATTAAGTTAAGCGTTAAGTTTTTCGATTTTTCTATTCTTTTAAATTAAGGACGGGACTTTGATGAAACGCTAGGATATTTAAAAAAATTAATAGTCTATTTGACCAGTTAACGGACTTGGATTTCAAAAAAGATAGCAAAAACACAAAATTATATATTGGAAAAATGTGATTTAATCACAAGCCTGAAAAAAGATATCATGTATGAAATATGATTTTAACCTCGCCATTATCTGTTTCGGGTGTTTTTTCTGCGGAAGATAATAGGATTCATCTTACGGTGCCCCGCGAATTGGAACCAGAGTGATGTAATTAAAAATTCAAAGGGCGTTTAAGGGATCCCTGCTCCTACATTTTCTGCAGTTATTATGTCATAAAAAATGGCATCAAATCAATTGTTTATGTTATGAACGCATAAAACAACCCAAAATGACAACAAAAAAAAATTCGAAAATTTTGGCGTTTTTTCGATTTTTTTCTAAGTATTTTTCTCAAATGATGTTCAAAAATAACGTTGTGTCAATTTGACCACTAAAACTTCAAAATATCGGGTTGACGTAAGCAACTTTCTCTTCAGTGTTACCAAGCTTTCTTGAGCCTACTTTCGAAAAAATTGAAGCATATTTTTTTTCGGAAAATTTTTTCACGTGACCCTTGAAAAATTCATATTTTTTTTGTTGGGGCCGAAATTTGACAAAACACCTTCAAAGTTCTGTTTGTTCAGAGCTAGCTTTTGAAAAATTGAGTAAATTTGAAATTTAACCTAGGAGGAGATGAAATTTTCCGATGAAAAAAGTCCAAAACCGGTATTTTGGACCGTATTCATATAAAATAGCACTTATGCGACAAACAGCTTATCTACAAAGTTTTGTATACTAATTATACAGGTTATGATAAAATTTGGGTTTATTTCAAAATAAAACCTGGGAGGAGATAGATTTTCCGTTTTGGCTAGGTGGGTCGATTTCCTTCAATAAAGGGATGCACGCTTTTAAATTCACTTTTTTCATATCAGTTTTCACAGAGAATTCATTTTTGTCATTTTTATGATATTTTTATTTATATTTCTTTAATACGCGAATATTGGATGAAACTCAAAAAATAAACTTTAACGTCAGAATAAAGATTTTTTATAAGTCATGATAGATTTGTCAGACCTGATTTACATGATAATTTTATATTAAATTAATGAAAAAAATAAACTCAATTTGTGCATGCAAATTGACATGCAGAACCCCTTTAACTCTGTTTTTTTATCTGATCGCAGCTTGGCGATCATTGAATTGATGTCCTGTACATCATCCCTCGTCAACTTGATTATAAATTTGGGTTGAGATCGTCTGGGTAAAATTGTCAGTCGGATTTTTTCGTCCTTAGTATTTTTTCCTTTTTTATTTTAGTCGAATTTAATTTTTTAATATCAAATTAATTATTTTGTTAAATTATTTAAAAAAACTTTATTTAACTAAGGTGATAAGTCTAGAGCACAATTTAAAATCTGCCTCTTTTTTATCGGGTAAAATTGCGGCAGAAAAAATTTTTGTTTACGTCTGCCGCTTTTTCACCCATTTGGGGAGAAATCGAAAAAACTCACGCTGTATTTATTTTTAGCAGTATCGAAATTATATCGAACTTTGGACCTATTTTGTTCTTTAGTAACACCAGTTAAATTTGAAAGCTATTAAGGAAAAATTAAGACGAACAAAGTGCAAGTCACTAGCGATCAAACAGTAGCAGCTTCTGCGAAAGTAAACAAACGAGTTGTTTTATTAATTTTCTCTGCAAACTAACTCACAAAGTCCATATTCTTATAATCTTATACATTCAAAATAAAAACAAAACTAAAGACAACTCCTTGCAAACAATTTTGAATCTTTTGCTGAAATATTTGCTGTTTTTAACCCGTCAACAGTGTCCTAAGTTTTCTGAAAGTAATAGAATCTATTAAATAGATGTTTAGTTCTATTTTTCCGTTTTTAGTGCGCAAAATCAATTGTGCTTATTTTTGAAACAGTTCTAGAACATTAAACAGAAAATAGGGAAATAAGGCTCCAAAAACGCTAAATCCTGATAAATAGAATTTTACTTTGACGATTTGAAATAAGAAATTTCAAAACTCAAAAAAGAAGAAGAGTATCGCTTTGATAGCCTTTAGGTGAGAAAATTTAAAAAAAAAGGAATTACGAGTTTTTTTTCCAGCCTTTGAATTTCGCAGAGTAATGTCCAATTTTGAAAACGTTTTCCTATAGGAGCGAAAAAGCAATACCAGCTTTGTTCGAAAGAAATGTTTCTGCTCCTGGTTAACCTCCATTTTACCGTTGGTTGCAGGAGTCACTGCCTGATCGGTAAAAATATGAATTCAAAGAACGTGCTTCCAGAGATTACGAACTAACTTTAACAGAATGTTTTATTCACTTCGCTATGTCCCCTATGCCCGAGAGAAATAAGCAATTTGCAAACAAGTGCCCAATTTTTTTGTCCTAATAGAAAACCCCCTTTAAAGGGGTCATTTCAGAATACCGTAAATCTTGTGTTCTGAGGAGAACCGCAGACTAAGATAGCGACAGTAGCGCGTTTTTTTGCAATCTGAATCTTAACCGAATTTGTAGTGGGTGAAAAATTTTTTCTGGTGAATTACCGTTCACGCGGTAATCTCGCGAAAAAAAACGTTTTGTTCGGTAAATTTTGGAGCAAATTTTCCGATGACTGAATTTCCCCGGTCACGTGATCCACCTAGGAAGTCAAAAAAAAAATTTTGTATACCGTAATAGTTTTTCCAATTTTTTTTTTTTACATGCCAAAAACCCAATTTGTCGCTATCTTGGTCTAGTTCCTGCCCAGTCGAAATCAACAGTGGGCGCTAACTAAAAAAAAGCGACCTAAGTAAGCTGATTTTTGAATATGGTCTTAGGAAAACTTTGAATTAATTTCACAACGCAGGAAAGTGTCAATAATTTTTTGC
>SCLH01000144.1:646484-659151 GCA_004367855.1 Oikopleura vanhoeffeni
TTTCCTCTCTAGATGTCAAAAATAGAACGAAATATCGAAAAATGATTAAAACGAAAACACCAGATTTGAACATTTCATCTGCTTGAAAACTGTCAAATTAGCTAGGTACATATAGCAAGGTATATCAAAAACTAAACCCCGACTGATAATTACAGGTTTTCACAAAAACGGCAATTTTTTTTTCACATGAGTGAATGTCGACTTTATCTTGAAAATTTTAAAAATCAATAAGTTACTATGAATACAGCGGGGTGGCAGCGTATAGTTAGAAAGTTCGTCGCCCAAACCCCGGACTATACGCGTATCCGAACTATTACGCGTACTTTCTAACTATACGCGTACTTCTGGGAAAATGTGCTCTGATTGTCAATTTGTACAATATCTAGAGTTAAAAAATTGCGTTAAAATATGGTCAAAGAAAGAATTTTTGGTGATTTAGGGTAATTTTACATATATTCTAGACTAGAATTTTTAAGTGTATTTATAAATTTGATTTCATCGAAAAAATGAAATAAAGTAATAAAAAAACATGAATTCAAAGAAGATTTTCAAAAAAAAAAAAGACCACTGCTGATTGGTCAATTTAAACAGTATCTAGAGTTTATACATGTAATTGATTAAGGGGTGGTCAGAGTAAAGAATTTTTGGTGATTTTAAAATTAATTTTTCGTTACAAATCTTCTAAGATGTACACATGATATGTATTGACTTGAAACATGTTTGTAAACTTGTTGAAATACCGACACTTAATTGGTCAATCTGAACATGTTTTTTAAAAAAAAGTATTTTTCATTTGTCGCCCAGACAGAGATCTTGGTCTGAAAACTGGTGAAAACAGCCTATCTTTCGCCTAGGAACGTTTGAAAAAAAGCCTATTTCCTATACTATACGCCGCACGCCAGGAACGAAATAAATTTATTTTTCAAAAGCGTAGGTTTTTGCGGAGGCTTACGTAAGTTTTATCTCGGGTTCAACTATACGCGTTAACTATACGCCGCACCCGCTGTAATAACTATCCAAGAGAAACCCCGTTAATTTCACTAAGATAATTGTCGGCCTACCTTATTCTAAATATCATTCTAAACTTTGCAACTGACCGTTTCATGATATAGAAGGACGATTTGAAATAAAGAATGTCAAAAATAAAAAAAAAGGTATCGATTTAATATATTAAATAATTTGTTTTTGGAAATTAAAGTCCCATGATCTTTGGTATGTTTTTTGAATTTACGTCATCAAGTTTTTAACAACCTCCCACACGCAAATTATGAAGATCGTTTATAACTTTTATCTGTATGATGTCGAAATCTGAAATTTTAACTTTTTCAAATATAGAAGCTCAATTGCACAAAAAAGGGTTCCTCGTTTTCAATGGCAAATTCGAGATGAAACAAATTACTTCGGTTCATGGAGTTAAATTGACTTATCTTGTTGAATAAACCCAATATTTGGTGGGTTATACCAAAGACAAGTTCCAATTTACAACTCACATTTTATCGAAATAGCTGAAATTTAACTCTGAAAAGAGTGCCCTGACAATTTTTAAGAGAAGTGATATTTATTTTTTAAATTATATATTTATTTAATTTAAAATTGTATTTTATTTGACATGTTCGCGTTTTGCATCTTCAGAGTGAGAAAAAATCGATAAATTATGCAGAAATAGGTTTTGTGTCGAAAAATATATGACTATCGGGACTTAGTTTATTTTACATGAAAAAAGTTAAAATTGTGAAAAGGGAGTCACGAGATTTTAAATTGAGACCTATATTTTTAGTGGAAATTTATTTTTAATTTAATTCCTCTTGTTTTTTGGACAAAATGTTAATATTTCCTTTATTTTTATAAGAATCCAGAAATTGAAAAAAAATTACTATTCAGGCTCAAATTTATAGATAATCAAAATGTGCATAATTTTAATGTATTATTGACACCCTATAATTTTAACAGAAAAATTATTTCCCAATGTTTTTTTAGCAAAATTATAGGCAAAAAGAAAATTAATGGAAATTACCGAAAAAAGTTTCCCTTTGGATCACAAACAGAGAACATGATGAATCGGGAAACGTTCCGTGGCATTCTGGCTGCAAAAACCAAAATCTTAATGAATAACTTTTTTTTTCGATAACGAATAACAATTATTTATTTTTAGATAATAATGGAAATTTTGGAATTGGAAGAAAGTACAAATTTAATTGACAGGAGAGATTTAAACAGAGCTTCGCCGGAACTGTGGCCAGAAGTTATTCCCGTTGTTGAAAGGTAGAAAGTCTATTTTCCGTTCGAAATCTAAAAATAGACATTAATAATTATCTCAATAACATGAACTCAGGATTATTTTTTATGCGAATGTTGTGGAAAATTTCTTCGTGAGAAAATTATAAAAGTCAGTGAAGATTGCACTATTTGTTCAGAACTAAATGGCTGCATTATTAATTGAAACATAAAATAACGGCCTTTAACTCGTAGACTCGGTTTTAGCCAACTATTTGCCGCACACCATTTAATCGCATTTTACGACGCTTAATCATTAATGACAAGATAGTTATAAGTTATCGATAAAGTTGAAACAAAATGACGTTTTTGCGTTTTTTTTTTGAAATTTTTACTGTATTACAGTACTTTATTTTTGCAAAAATTTTTTAAATCACAAAAATTAAACCTTTCATCGTGATCAGAAAAAAATTCTAAGACTTTTTCCCATTACACTATAGCCCCAAAATGATCACGTGACCGTATATTGAAGGAATAAGGTTGTAAAAGTGTACTGTTTTTTTCCAAAATTGTTAAATCAATTTTTGAAAGAAGTGAAGTGGTTCCTTAAAAGTTTTTAAGACTTTTTCCCATTACACCAAAGTCACAAAGCGATCACGTGACCTTCAAATTAGGAATTAAGGTTTTGGTGAAAGTAAACAAATAGTGATCAAATTACGCCGAAATTTTTTGGGGCAATAAACACCTAATTCAGAGTTTTGAACATAATAATATTCCAAACACGTCACGTCATCTTATTTTCAAGAAAGAAGGATTTATTTATGACATATTTCAAACCTTATTTTTAAATTATTTCGTCACCTGATTTATTCGACATTAGTCGTAATGGAAGAAAGTCTAGAAAGCGTATGAAGTTCATCCCCAATGTTTTTAATGTAATTTGAAACTTTTCTAAAGTTACCCTTTATCGGTACAGTGGTTTTTGATTAATCAATAATTACCGATTTATTTTTTTTTAATTTCAAAAGATTTCGTTTGTATTATTTGTGAAATTGGCCTCCGGTTAGACTAGAGCATTTCTAGAAATCAGAACTTTCCGATAATTAATCACATTGAATCTATGAAGGTTCGCCTACGTGCGTAGGCGTCAGTATGTCTGCATTCTGTCCCCATTTAATAATAATTGAGAGAATAATTTTAGAGTCTTTTCACTCGAGAATTTTGCAAGAAACATATAATTATTTATAGACACCCTGCTAGAAAATCATTTGAAGTTTTATAAAGGTAATTGCAAAATATAAATTAAGGTTTAATTTCATCTCATTATTGCACTTTTATAGTCGAGTCTAGTGAATTTCGCAACATTTTGTTTTCTTATCTTCATTAATGCCTTTTAAATTCGTTTAAAATTTTATTTTGTTATTTCAATTGTATAGCAAATTGTCTGAATATTATTTTAAGCTATTGAAAAATGAATGTTGATAATGAAACTTGCTTAATATGGCCGATTTAAAAGTGAGGCAACTGTTGGCTAAATCGAGTCTGGGTACAGATTCATGTCTAAAGTCTACGAGTTTAAACAAATTAAGAAATGATATATTCTTATGATGTACGGCAAATTTTAACACAAAATTCTGGGAAAAATGGGAGTCCAAAAAATATTATTTATTTTTAATTTTTAAAGTTTTAAAAATTTTTCGAATTTTTGCCTATCCACTTAAATAAATAATAAAAAAAACAAAATTAAAAATCTTTTAACTTTTTGTTTCGAATTTTTTTGCAATCATTTTTTCCTGCAATTTGTTCTAAAATTTTTAGCTGAATTTGCTTGTTGGAAATTTATATGTGCGCATCTATTTTAATTTTATTATTTTTTTCGATTACTCGTATTATTTTGATGCTTATTGAAAATTTACTAATTTTTGAGGTCGGTACATAACTTTCTGAAATCCAGATTCAAACCAATATATTTTTGGTCTTGAGCATATTTTTTATTTTCGATCCCGACCTAGTAGTTTTCTATTCTGACCTAATTTAACATTTCAATCCAGATTTAAAAATCCTAATATTTGCTCTTGGAGACCCTAATGGTTCATAAATTTTATTGTAGGTTCACTAATTTCTGACGTCGGAATCAGAAGCCAAATGGAAATGCGAAATGTCAAATTGAAAAAAGATGTTTCCGGAGTTGAATATATGACAGAGCAGCAACCTGATCAGTCAAATTAAACTTTTAAAAGAAGAGAGCATATAGGTAAAAGTACTTTTTCAATTGTCGTAAATTTTAGAATTTGTACTGTGATGTGCGTCTACAAGGACATCCTCCATAGGATAATATGGCAGAAATATGGCCAATACAGCAGGTCCGGCGGATAGGTGAAATCCGGCATAGGTGAAGGTTTGAGCGAAAAAGCTTTTCCGGCGGATAGACGAAAGGCAAAAAATAGGTTTTTTTTTCAAAACTTCCTAGGCAAAAAGGCGTTTTCGAAAAACCAAAAATATAGGCATATTGAGAATTTTTATGAATGACAAAACTATTCAATTAATTTGTCGTTTTATTATATTTATCTAGTACAGTTGATTTGCCTCAAAAATCTGCACACAATTTTTGTTCAAATAATATTCCAGCAATTATTTCATAAGCAATTTTTTACGATAGCTATTTATTTCTTTCGTTTGAAATCAAGTGGAGGACATCTTCTAGAATATTCTCTGCGATTATTAGTGCATGACAACCAGTCTACACCATTTCTTTGTAGTGGTGTATTCATGACACAAATTTAATTTCAGTCTGGTCGATAAATTCACTCCAAAAGCGGCAACGATTCTCCAAATCAAGTGAAGTAATATGTTTTTCCAGAATATTTAAATATATCCGCATGGTTAACGAATCATAATATAAAATTTCCTTTCTTTTTCAAAAAAAACTACAGATATAGTCCGTTGTATTGTTTGAACATCTTCAGTAAAGTTGTATTTTTTTTGGTTGAAATTGTTCTGCGACAATTTTCAAAGTTTTCCACTCATTTCTCTCAGTTCATAATAGATTAAAATAATTTTTTCAAATACTATTATAATAATGTGATGTGTAGGTGAGATGAGGAGACAGTCGAGATTTTCCCTCAAAAAATTTCTCGCAGGTTCGATTTTGGTTACAAGGATCACAAAATATTATTAGGTATCAAGTAGTAGGATTTTAACACGCGCTATAGGAATAGCAAGCATTTCTAAAGATTAACTTAGGTTAAGAAGGGTATTCGGCGAAAAATTTGTTGTCGAATAATTTTTCAGAAAACATTAATAAAGTACTAAAACGATTTTTTTAATTTTCAAAAAACTACAGATATAGTCCGTGTATTTGTTGTGAACATCTTCAGATAAGTTTGTTATTTTTGAAAAATGGCCCAATTCTGAAAATTTGAAAATACGCCAGTATTTCAGGAGAGTGTTTTGTCGATGGTTGAACACTCAAAAAAGGATTAATTGGTATACAGGACAGATATTTTTTTTCAAAGTGATTATTTCAAAATTTTTCAATTTTAAGTATTTCACGAAATTATTTTAATTATAAAAAATAATTCGCGCAATTATATATTGTCCACAGAGCTCACTTGATTAGTCTATCGACCCAGAAATATATCAGAAGTGTACTTCTGCTTTTATAGGGGAAAATAACCATTTTTTATGAAAAATTGTGAATTTTTTCATCAAAATTTAAACCGTATTTAAAAATATATTTTTGATTGATTATATATAAATCAAATCAGAAAAAAACGATGACATAGGTCAGATCATTGTGCATCCATTCAATACCAAAATATTTGTTACACGCACTGTGAGCTTGTATCACCTGATAAGCTGTACTTGCTCTTATCAAATATTCTAGAACTAAAAAATGGCAAAATTCTGGATATCAAATGTCGGATGCAAAAATATATCGTTTGAACTTCCTTTATGCAAAGAAAAATGACTCTAACTACCTTGGGCTTTCTGTAATAGGCGGTTGAATAACAGTCACTTATATAGGTGCGGTGCCTTGGCGGAATCTTTTTTCTGGTGCTCACACGGGTTAACTAAATATAAAATCTTGACCTTGTTTTATTGACCAATCAGAGCGTATTCTTCCCAGCGTCCGGCGGATAGGTGAAATCCGGCTATATAGGTAAGTTTGAGCGAAAAAACTTTCACCTATCCGCGAACCTGCTGTACTAAACGTTTTTTTATTTGGCCGTCCTCAATTAGGAAAATATTGGGAAAAATATTTCAAACGCTCTTTTTCCTAAAAAATATTAAAATTCACCTCTTTTTCCTTAAATAAGGAAGAGCAAAAACAAAAAAGGTCATCACTATTTTTCTCAAAATTTTTTTGTTTATTAATAAGAATGACCTCCGAAAACTTTGACCTGGAAAGTTTTTTTTAGACGCGACAGATTGACTTTTCACACAAGACGAACCGCTATTGATCTCGCGAAACGTTTTTTTGGCATTCAACTGGAAACTAAAAAAGCTAGGCCAAAATTTTTTTTAATTTCGCTAAAAAATTCCAAAAACTTTTAAATCTACGAGATTTTTAAATACCCAATATGGGTATCATACAAAAAGAAAAAATTCTAAGACTAATGGCTGAAAAATAAAATTCCAAAAATTAAGTTTTCTTACGATTTTTGTTTATCATTGAGAAAATAGTAAAAGTCAATCTGTCGGTCTGAAAAAAACTACACCTTAAGGGGTAGGTGTCGTAATTTTTTGAGCCCCTTATAGAATTAATTTATGATAAATTAATATCGTTATGAAACTAAAGTTGACCTAAGGATCTCTGTGGCAATTCTTTTTTTCAAAACATCTAGAACAAAATCTAGAATTTTCAAATCGAATATTTTTTTGCTTTAACCCGCAGAAAACCTGTATTCCACCATGATATAACATTTTTTATTGGTGATATGACCGGCACCGAAAACGATGCCATGACATTAAACATTATCGGAAATGCTTATCGAATTCTTGACAATTCAATTTATTTTAAGCCAGAATGTTAAACCTAATTTTACGAATTTTAAGCTGATTGGTGAAAATTTTGATAGCTGTAAGCCAACTTTTTGATCAGTGAAATCTCAGCTTCAATTTGGTTGTACTTTTGTTCTGATCAGACGAACTTTTTTTTCGAACTTTTTTCATTTCCGGTTCACTTCATTCAATTTTCCTAGGAATTCTCAGAATTTTTTTCAAAAAGATTCTTATCATCACTTTTACCCGCATATAATTTATCTACTCCAGTTCAAAAAATGGCTTCATTCTCTAAACCATTCTTTAAAAGAAGATAGAGTTTGAATGTCGAAAAACTGCAAAATCGGCGTTCAAATGAAATTCTAGAAGAAAAAAGTCAAAAAATCGAAAAATTCCTTCTCCATCATTTTTTCTTTCTCATTTATTCGCTACTTTGTGTAGTTTGAGACGCTTGTACTGTGGGTCTCAAAGAAGATAGATTTAAAAAAAACGTTTAGTGCTGCTAGAATAGACCTCACGCAGCCGTGGTGGCCTGTGATGTAACAAGATTGACTTTGAGATGTAATCGTAAGACCGAAGGCTATATCACAAACACAGTATCCTCAAATTGTTTTACACTTGCCCTTAGAATTTGTTCGAGGCGTGATGAAGAGGTACCAGATTCGAACACCTACCCCCTTAAAACTGTATCCTTAGGTAGCTTTTGTTTTAAAAGGACACAAAAAAATATGTTCGGCGAAGTCGAACCTTAGGACAATGTATCATCAAACGCTTTTTTTGTCTGACTTCGACTTCGTCAAAATATTTCTTTGTGTCCTTTAAAAAAAGCTCTTAGTTTTCAGCTCCTCACAGTTATTTTTGAAATTTTTTAGAAAATTTTAAAAAATAAAGTACCAAATATCGGTACCAAAAGCTAACGACAATTGGGGCAAAATCCTCAAGCTGTCCTTAGAGACGAAAATCACAGTAGTATAATTTTTTGCTTTCGAAAAATATAATTCCAACGATAATTTTTGGATTAGGACTAGAAAGAGCACGAGAAGTTGAACGAGGAAAAATGTTAAATATCGTTTGGAGATTTCAAAACAGATCATGCCTGATTGCAGATTGACACAATACCTGCTCTCCAAATTTTCTGTATTTTTAAATAAAACTTGTGGAAATAATTTTCTGAAAGGTTTAGGAAACAATGTCTTGAAAATCGTTAAATAGGTTTTATGCTCTCGTAACATTTTGAAATATTACTGTCGCGTGTTTTAATAAAACCTTCGCTATATATAGGACAAAAACAACAGAAAATTCGGCCGAGTTTTGGCCTAATTTAGATAAGTCAGTACATTATATAGCGTATATAATATAGGGCTATATATATATAGCCCAATGACGTTCCTTAAAAATGTATGAACGAAAACCATAATAATATTGGTAGTTTTAATATTTATATTTTTCTTATTCCCTCATCATTGATGTCATAGGCTAATGATCATAGCTAGAGAGCGAACCTGGCTAAAATCTAACTTTTGAATTGGTATATTACCCTGTAAGTTCAAATAATTTTCAGTCAAACTGTTATGGTTAAGTCATAAAGTTTTGCGGTTCGCTCCCTACTCCATATCGTCATTAAAAAAACACCTGTAGATTAAAAACAAGAAACGTGCAGGTTGCTGTAAGAATCATTTTTAGGAAAATATTTCTGAATTTGCTGCATTTTCAAATTTTTTTCTATGTCCCTGAGTAATTTTTCATTTGAAGGATTTGAATAAATTGCGTACAATTAGGTCTTTTTTTGAAAAAACCTGAAACGTAGTAAGATTAAAGGCCGAAATTGCAGGAATATTTCCTAAGGAAGTCACTTTTAGAAAATTAATTCTTTTTAAGAATTAATTTTCTAAAAAAGATTAATCTTTCATTATTGATTTTGGTTCTGACGTCTCCCATTTTCCTCCAGAATTAATTGCGTAGGTTTAAAGGCCAATTTGTAAATGGTCACTTTTCTAGCTAGTATAGCCTATACTGTATAGGGTTAATAAAGTCAAAATGTAAGATTCAAACTAATACTGTTATAAACGTTTAAGTCTATTCTAATCTTCGGGGACTGGAAGAACAATAAATTTCCTCACACTTTTTACTTTTCCGTAATAAGCGCTCAAAGTTGAGCTATAAAAAGTGGCTTTCTGACTAAGAGAGTTAAAAGGCTTTTTTTAATTTTTTACCCACATTGACTTATTAAGACCAAAGTTTTTTGAAGTGGCTGCAAAACTTCGCTTGCATTTTTAGTTTTGGCTAGCGCTTTTTTCATCGATTTTTAGAGCATTTAGCGATCTGGTCAGCTTTGCCCTTGAAACTTCGTCGGTTTACTTCGTCGGTCAGCTGCCCTTAAAAACACACGACATAAATACATATTCATTTTTTTTTCGTTTTCTTGACGTTTTTTTGAATCTCTTTGAGATTTAACTAACTCATCAGGAAGATGAGAGCAATCACCTTTCGAGGGAACTCTTTTTCAAAATCGCTTCAGACACTGTTCTTAATTATGTGTACTTTATTCTGCAGGAACAAAAACGCAACGGTCGAAAACCTTTGTTTTTTTGACTTTGAAAATGAAGAACTTTTATTTTATTTTATTGTAATATAATACAATTTCATAATTTCAAATGTTCTGACATTTTTCATTAAATTTAGACAAGATAGCCTTTTGATAATTTCTTTCATTATTTAAATTTAATTCGAGATTTTGAAATTTCTTGAACTGAAACAGAAAAAAGTTTGTGACCCGAAATACGATTTACCGAAGTACTTAATTGCTTAAAAATGGCTATTGGATTTTTAGTTCAATTTTTGGCTTCCAAACAAATTTTCAGAAGAAATTATCGTCGAAAAATTCGATTGCAATCAATCACCGAGACTTGAATCTGAAATTCAAATAAATGCATTTAGACTCGTAGACGTCGATTTCCGGCAAGTAGTGACCATTGCACCATTTTATCGCATTTTACGACGGTTAAACATTAATGACAAAGATCAGTTATAAAGTTATCGATTAAGCTTGAAGACAAAATGACCGTTGTGGTGCGTTTTTTTTTGTAATTTTACTGTATTACCGAGTACTTATTTTTGAAAAAAATTTTCGAATCACCAAATAAAACCTTTCATCGTAATAAGAAAAAAATATAAGACTTTTTTCCATCCACCAAAGCCCAACAATGAATCACGTAACGTTTATTCGAATAAAAAAGGTCGGTCCAAAATGACTGGTTTTTTTTTCAAAAAAATGCTTAATCACTTTTTTGAAATAAGTGAAAGATGTCTTTAGGTGTTTTTAGAATTTTTTCAATACACCCAAAGTCCAAAAACGATCACGTGACCTCAAATAAAGAACATAGGTTTTGGTTCAAGTACACAAATAGTACTGTCAAATTACGCCGAAAAAAATTTGTGCCTGTAAAGACCCAATTTAAGAGTTTTTGAACATAATGAGGATTTTCCAAAAAAGTCACGTGATGCTTATTTTTTAAGAAAGAAGAATTTATTTATGACATATTTCAAACTTATTTTTGGTCTTCGTACGTGATTTATTCGGAACTTTGATTGTAATAGGAAAAATGTCGTAAAACACTTTGAAAATTGCCTGGAATTTTTTGAAGTATTTGATACTTTTTCAAATTACTGTATATGGTACTACAATGCCCTTTTTTTAAAAGTATCAAATCACGTGGAAGACCTTTCAAGAATCGTAACGAATTTCTAAGACTTTTATTGCATTATAGTATGCCTCGGTTTAAATAGAGCATTACTAGAAGTCTAACTTCGCAGAATGCTGATAACATAAGGAAGCGTAAGGCGAGAGAGAAGGTGAGAGCAAATAGTTTACTTATCACGAGAAATAGAGTTATCCTCAAAATTTAAAGTATTTTACTAGAGAATTTTGTAAAAACATAAACTAATTTTAGACAGAGCATATAAAATATTTGAGTTTATATGAGGGTTTGTTTCCAATATAAATGTAAGTTTAATTATTCTTATTAGTCACTTTTGTGTGTGTAACTGGAGGTAATTTTCGCAACTTTTTGTTTCTTATCCTCATTAAATGATTTATTCGTTAAAATTTTTTTTGTTTTTTAAAATTAGTTAGCAAATTGGTCTGAACTATTCATTTAGGCTATTGAAAAATTATTTTCATAATGAAACTTTGCTTAGATGGCGCTCGATTTATAAGATGGGTCACTAGTTGCCCGGAATCGAGTCTCGGTAGCAGATTAGGTCTAAGTCTACGAGTTAAGAAAAATTTCACAATAATTATGTACTGATATTTTTAACCCTTCGAGCATATAGCCCCCCCTTTTGGAAAGGCTAAAGCCACTTTAATCAGCCAAAAATGATGGTAAAACTGATCGCCAAAACTTCTCCTCGGAATACATTTAGAAAATTTACACATGTGAATCTAAACAATATTTCCTAAAATTGTTTTCGGATACCACGGTTCAAAATTTAATGACAAATTGATTGAAATGATTTGCATGCACAAATTGATATCATTTACAAAAAAGCACTTTGAACTGTTACGTAAAAATTGTCAAAAGACTACACTAAAATATGCAATCGTAGGTAAAAATTTTTTTCGGTTTAACGAGAATAATTTCAAGCCAGATTGAAAATTTGTTTGCATAGATCCTTTTTATTCATGATTTCCTAGAATTTCGTATCAAAAAATCAGCTACCGTAGACAAAAAAAATTGTCGGGCCTACCTTATTCTAAATATCATTCTAAAACTTTGCAACTGACCGTTTCATGATAAAAAAGGACGATTTGAAATAAAGAATGTCAAAAATAAAAATAGGTATCGATTTAATAATATTAAAATAATTTGTTTTTGGGAAATTAAAGTCCCATGATCTTTTGGTATGTTTTTGAATTTTACGTCATCAAAGTTTTTAACAACCTCCCACACGCAAATTATGAAGATCGTTTATAACTTTTATCTGTATGATGTCGAAAATCTGAAATTTTAACTTTTCAGACATTATACAGTAACTCTTAATGGAGGTTAATCATTTTCTACTTAAACATCATTAAGTAAGTTTTTTTTTGAGAACTTAATGATCTTTAAAACTTAAATAAGGGCTTAATCTCCATTAAGTATTTTTGGACTTAAGGGGGTAGGTGTCGCTTTTTGGTACCTTTCAATCACGCCTCAGAACAGTTCTAGGGCAGTTGTAAAAAATCTGAGGATACTCGTTTGTAGATCTAGCCTTCGTCTGACGATTACACATCTCAAAGTCAACCTTGTTACATCACACCACCAGGTGGTGAGTCTATTCTAGAGCACTAAACGGTTTTTTTAAAATCTATCTTCTTTTAGACCCCACATACAAAGCGTCTCAAAATTTACACAAAGTAGCAAATAAATGAGAACAAAAAAGTGATGAGAAGGAATTTTTCGATTTTTGA
>SCLH01000144.1:672353-686586 GCA_004367855.1 Oikopleura vanhoeffeni
CGGCAATCTAAGGCTTTAAAATCTATCTCACCCGAGGATTTATTTCCAGAATGACTCAAATTTCAACCTGGTATTCTTCATAAAATGCCTGCGATTAAATCACGAGATTTCTTTCAAATTTCCTTTTAGAGTCTTAAATATGTTTTTTGGTCAATTTTCAGGACTTCATTTTAATTGCAATTTTTGGCAACTCAAATTAAGTACGAGTAAAAAAAATTGTTATAGAATAATCAAATCCAACTTTATGGATTTTTGTCGTGGGAGAATATGTGAAGTCACAGACGCCAACTTGACAGTCAGTTACAACGATATTAAACCCATTTTTGTAAATAGATCAAAAATCTGTTTGAGAGACGACGTTTATAGTTTTGAATTTAGAATAAGAACTGAATACACAGATGAAGATAGCGAAGGTAAAGGACTAAATGCGTTGGACGTCTACTAGGCCAGCCTTTTTATTAAGGCCACTTTCAATAACACGATTTGAGATTTCGAGTTTTTTAAAGAATAAAATTTTTAATAACTTATTTTAGTCCTTACCTTCGCTATCTTCATCTGCTGTATCAGTTCTTATTCTAAATTCAAAACCTTATAAACGTCGTCTCTCAAACAGATTTTTGATCTATTTACAAAAGGTTTAATATTCGTTGTAACTGACTGTCAAGTTGGCGTCTGTGGACTTCACATATTCTCCCACGACAAAAATCCATAAAGTTGGATTTGATTGATTCGGATAACAATTTTTTTTACTCGTACCTTTAATTTGAAGTGCCAAAAATGCAATTAAAATGAGTCCTTGGAAAATGGAACCAAAAAACATATTTAAGACTCTAAAAGGAAATTTTTGAAGAAAATCTCGTGATTAATCGCAGGCATTTTATGAAGAATACCCAGGTTAAATTTGAGTCATTCTGGAAATAAATCCATCGGTGAGATAGATTTTAAACCTTAGATTGCCGCAAAACGTCACTCATTGCAGTTCAAGAATTTTCAATCGTCACATTGAAAAAATCAGGCTTGTTAAAAGCTCGAGCAAAAATATCGGCATGGTTATCATACATTGGAGCTTCACGGTTATGCTGAAATCTAAGACAATTTGGAAAAGCTTCTAGAAGGAGATAGATTTGGAAGTACTAAAAAATTCTCTTTGTGACGGTACTGTAACGATCAGTGTAATTGTCCCAAAAGACAAATCTGCTGTTTACTATTTCGCAAGTCAATTGTTTTAGACCTTACAAACAAGTATTTTCGGTTTGTTCTCACCACGGCTCTTAAGTTTTGCTGGTTAGCTACTAAGTGTAAGGTTTATTACTATTTCTACCTATTACTATTCATAGTGGCGCTCGCGCAGATGATTATTCGGGTGGTTTTAAAGGCGATTTTAAAAAGCGAGGCGTAATATGAATAATATACTAAAATGTATAAAATTATAATTTTATTAGCAAATTCACATATTTTATTCAGCCTAATTAACTTATTTCAAGAGATTTTCACCGAGAATTATCGCTTCAAAGCATAGCTTCCAACACCCCCTTAATTTCAATTTAACTTAATTTTAAAGACAAAAATAAAAATTGCTTCGAAACTTTGGAATTTCTGCATTTTTCTTTTCCTCATGCTGTGTTTCAGTGTCGTCTGAATCTTTAAATTGAAATATAATTAAAAAACATTTTATTCATTTCGAATAAATGAGCATGAACCGAAATTTTAGGGCCGGAAAAATGTCAAAGTTGCGATGACACTCAATCTGTGGCGGCTTTGTAATCCAATTTTGCCTATCTTTGCATGATCGTGGGAACGTCAGCCAATTCGTACTGTTTGCTCATTCATATTCAGATCATCAGGAACCTATATTTTCAAATTCTTTTCAGGTTTTTCAAAGCAGTTTGTTAATAAACATTCTTCGTCAGAATTATTTCATTCAAATATTTTTTCGCTCCAATTCGTCTTTTTGTCTAATGTTTGTTAGTCAGTTTTGGTGACAAACTCTGCCAGCTTACAGTTTTTTTTAAAGTTTATTGTTTTCATGTTCAACCTAGACCTGTTGCCGCGTCGAAGTAATTTTCGAGAATTTAACTAAACCAGGTATCATATGATACAATCGTCATTTATCATTACGTCGTAGCAGCTATTCGTCAATCCTTTGATAATTCTCTTGCCGTAAATCAGTCCAATAAAATCGTAACAGTTCAGTCTAACCGTCACATCTGGTGTAATCCGCGTAATGTTTGTTAAATCTCTGTAATTTCTGTCTGATGTTTATCCTTTAACGGCGGTTATTATATTTTTTAAAAATGAGAAATCTCCTACCAAATTCAATAATTTGAAGTGCAAGGAACCTGATTTTGAACAAAGACCTAATAACATGTAATCGATCATGATGCCCGAGTAACTTTAAATATCTATTTGCCTGTTAAAATAATAGGGAAGTAAGATATTTAAGTAACTTCGGGGCCATCATGATCGATATTACTGTATATATATAGCACCTAAAAGAGATCCCTCAGCTTCTACTTTCGCGTTCGCGATCTGAACTTTATTTTTGAAGCTCGTATGGACCACGTGGGTGAATATTCGGTGTTCTTAATGCTTAGGGATACCATTCTGTGAGTATATTTCACGCAAGAATTTCAGATCTTCAAACAACCTTTGTTTTGGGAAAATTAGATAGCTGCCTAATGTTTGACGAGCCAATATAATACTTTTTTCACTTGTGTCTGGCTTTTAAAACATTTTATGCAATATTATACTGTCAGGAGAGGTTACGTTTAGGCACAATCGATTTCCGAGACATTTTCGATATCAGACAAGGTGTTAGGAAGATGTTGCAGAGTACAACTTGTAGCGTCTCTATTCATATCGTTTGATTCGAGTAAAAAATAACAGGCTCCTTACAAAATTCTAAGCCAAAAATTGAATACGGATTACATAAGAATCAGGTGAGAGTATCATGCGTAGCGTGTTCTCTTTCCATCTCTTCTCTTTTCTTATCACGAGAAATAAAGCAGTTCAAAAAATAATTTAGAGTCATTTTACTAGTTGAACTTTTGTAAAAAACATATAATTATTTTTAGATAGAGCGATGGAAAATCATTTTGAAGTTTTATATGAGGTAGTTTTTAAATATTAAATTTAAGCGTTTAATTTCATCTTATTCATTTCACTTTGTGTGTAATAGAGGTAATTTTTGCAACTTTTTGTTTTCTTATCCTCAAATTAAATGCCTTTTAGCCTCATTAAATGCCTTTTAATTCGTTTTAATTTTTTCCTTCAATATGTATAGCTAATTGCTGAATATCATTTTTAAAGCTATTGAAAATGGTATGTTGATAATTTGAACTTTGCTAATATGCTCGATTGTATACAGTATGGCGACGCGTCGCCACAATCGAGTCGGGACAAGTTCATGTCTAAAGTCTACGAGTTAATATTAATTGTGAAAGTGAAAAAAACCCCTCAGAAAATGTTGCGTCATAGAACAACTCTTCTGTATTATATTTTTAAGAAAATAGCGTGAAAATGTTAAGCCAGAACGTATTGGCACTATTGGTCTTCACCTTCCATTTTTGAATAAATTCTAATAGTTCCATTTTTAATCTTTCAAATTTGACATCACAAACCTCTTATAGAATTAAACTAATAAAACTTCCAAAATAATTCATTATTTCTTTGCTTTTGTTTGATTTCTCATTATTGAATTTTTAAAAAGTTCATTTTCGATAAAAATGTTTTACGAGTTATTCATATAAAGCACAATAATCTTTTGTTGGGACTTATTCATCCGTGAAACATTTCGTGAACAACAACTTTGTCTAGTTAGTCTGATTTGAATGTCGAGAAAGGCACTGCTTACACCACAATTTTATGGGTTGTTTAGGTATTAAGTGTGTGGCCGGTGCTAAATGAAAGGGCCAAGAAAGATTACCCGCATTTTTATTTTTAATTTTCTTTGTTATAAAAATATGGGAAATTACAAGAAGTCATATTTGTCAAAAATTTGTACTACTACGCCAAATTTGCCATTAGAACCTTGATTTTTTACTTTAAACGATGACCACCCCCTTCAAAATCAGCTTGACCGAAGCATAGAAAAAAAAAAGTTCCGCCAAGCATAACTAGCCTTTCATGTGAGGCTAGTTTTGTTGAGCGTTGTTTGCAGAAACCCTTTATTAGATCCAACCCTTCAATTTGTCCTGTTATGATCCCAAGTTGAAGAGTTAAATTTTTCGGAAAAAATCTATATTCTTAGAATAAATTTTTGTTAATTCTAGGAGGAAAAAACGTTCTGAAAAGCGAAGGTTAATTAAAACCACGTGATATAACTCATGATAGGCTCCAGGAAATGTATGTTTATCTGAATAACATGTTTTGTCTGATTGACTATATCTGGTTGAAATCAGAAGCAATATTTTTAAATAAGTTCAAATATTCATGAAAAAAAGTCACGTATTTTAGGAAAAAATTGTTAGTTTTCTCGATTTAATGAAATATTTGATGATTATTACAATATTAAGGCAAATAGTTGGTATAAGAGTACCACTCTGGCATGTTTTTACAATATATATATTTTTTCAAAACATATCATTTCATCGTAGACTTAATAGAGTATTACTTATTTCAAATAAGATATTTTGAATTCACTCCAAAAAAATATTTTTGCTCAGCATATGTCAAGAGGCTAATTTTTTCTTTGCACAATTGTACTTCAAAACATTTCCTAAAAAATGGCTCATTTTGAAATTACTGCCGAAATGTGGATTCAAAAAGGTATATTTTCGGAAGTAATCTTAATGCGAAAATCGCCTTTCAATCAATTTTCTCATTTAGAATTTGAACCTGGTATCCGAAACATTTTTAGGGAAATTTTTTAAATTTCACATGTTAAATTTTCTAAATGTATTCCGAGAAGAAGTTTTTGCGATCAGTTTTCCGATCCATTTTTGGTCTGGATTAAGAGTGGCTTTTCAGGCCTTTTTTTCCACAAAGGCTTATCATGGCCTCGAAGGGTTAATGATCAGTCATAAGTGTATTGTGAAATTTTTCTTGAACTGTTAGGACTTTAGACATGAAATCGTCGTACGCGAGCTCGATTTCCCGGGAACTAGGTGACCCATCGTTATAATCGAGCCGATATAAGCAAAGTTTCATTAGTTTGGAAATACAATTTTTTTCGCATAGCTAAATATATTCAGCCAATTTGCCTCTAGCAGGATTAAAAAAACACGAAAAAAGTGTGTTAAACGAATTAAAATGCATTTAATGGAGGATAAGAAAACAAAAAGGTTGCGAAAATTCCGTCCCAGGTTACACACAAAAGTGGCAGATTAATAAAGATGAAAATTAAACCTTAATTGTGATATTTGGAAACAAACCTCGATATAGAACTTCAAATATTTTATTGTCGCTTCTGTTCGTGTAAGAATGTAGTTTATATGTTGTTTTGACAAAATTCGTCTAGGAAAATCACTCTTAAATTTTGTGAGGATAACTTATTTCTCGAGTGATAATAGGAATATTTTGCTCGTCACTGTTGATACCCTGCCGGTGAATAAGCCTACCCGCGTAAACGAATAATTTAATTTACGTGAATTTCTGAAAGAAGAAAAAGTTTTCATTCCTTTTTCAAAACTTTTAGATGACCTCAAGCCAACGCTGACTAGTGCGAGGCTGATGTGGACCTCAGACGGAGTTTTTCGTGTATTCAAAGTGTCTGAGGTGTTCTGATCCGAGACGGATATCGTGTCATAGTTTCGCTCGCATTCGGCTGAGAGTCAGACAATCCATGCTGGTTCAGCGGATCGAACAGTTACAAGAAATAGACTTCAGGCTAGGTTTTAATTGAGTGTTAAGACTAGGTTAAGAGAATGCTTCCCAAAATCAGAAGTGTAAGATACTTTTAGAAAGCTGACGATCTTCAATGCTGGAAGATGTGGCAAGGATTATTTTTGCCATTGTTCTAGAAGATTTTCAGAAATCGAGGATTGTTCAGATTTCAAAGAATGTAGTGTTCAAATTTCAGGAAAAATGAAATTTTTAGTGTTATGTGAGTAAAAATGCGGTAAGCTCAGGAAAAACTTAAGGATGATTTAAGAACTGGTTTTTAGTCCAACTGTCTTGAAGTGCGAGAAATCTTGCGGATTGAGCGAACCGAGGCTCGAGAAATCTCAACTTTTCAAAGTTCTGGGTAAATCTAGGAAATGTTAGCCAAAACCAAAGTATTTTGACCTCGAGTATGTTTGGCACGGCTTTTTCAAACTTTAAATGCTATCTGCGCAAAATCCAGCCAGATCGGATGTTCAGAAATCGGGCGGTGATCTGTTAGAAGAGATCTAAATTATCGGATTCAAGATTTTAACGCGATTATGGTTGCTCATGCGCATAATTGATTTCCACGCACCTGGCTCAGGCTGACTTCTTANTGTTATTGAACAGTGCCTTTAGAGTAAAAAGGCTGGGCCTAGTAGACGTCCAACCTGCATTTTTCGAACACAACAAATTTCAAGAAATAATTATGGTTGATGTCTGTTTTAGCGAATGATCTGATTGTTTCGGTGTGTATCAATCGAAACTAGAAATGACGTGTTGAAAAATCTCGAATTGAAAACTTGAAAAAAAGATTATAGTTTTCTCACGCCCACGTTCACTGGTAGCCAATAAGTGCATTTTTTCAAACGATTAAACACGTTTTTAACAGCGAGGAAAAACATCAAACTCTGACGGCACTGTACTGTAGGCAATTTTAAATTAATTATATTATATTTTACGTCCTTTTGTGATGTTTTCAATGTAAATTCGCTAATTTATTCGCAAGTTATATCACTGAAAAAACCTGCGGATCTTGCAACTAGTGTAGTTATTGGTTTAAGTGTATTTTTTCCTATTTTAATTCTGTTAATGGGAATAGGCACGGGAATTAATTTTTGTCGCACAACTGATCAAAAAAATTGGGCCTCCCTTGTACTACAAGGCTTGTAGTACATTTCGGTCAAAATTTAAAAACATTTTTATAAATTCATTCCCACAAAGGATTTATATTCTGGGAAAGTCGAGCACAACGAAAAACTGACAATGCCCTGAAAGTTATGTATGAATTCAAAAACTCTAAAAGTGGAGACAAACGATTGGTTCCTATCTTTATTGATTTCAAAAGAGTAACTTTGGTTGACAGAATTGGAGGTGGAGAATTTGGAGATGTTTACAAAGGAGTTATTTCTAATAGAAAAAGATCAGTTTTTATGTTTCTTGGATCAAAAATAACAAAGGTAACATTAGTTTATATATTTTACCACGCTGTATTAGTCTGTCTGCAGTCAACTACACCTCGAAAGCAATCCTGTTTGGTCCAAATTTCGACTAATGAGAATCTCTTTGTATGAGCTTGTTCCTTTTTTTATCTCAAAAAAGCAAAAAAATATTATGATAAAAATATAAGTGACGCGACATGAGTCATGATGTGAGCGAAATAAATTGGAGACACTAGAGAGTCAGGCATTTTTCAGCAATTTTTAAATTTTCAAGGCCAAAAAATCTACCAAAAAATAGTTCCTTTTGTGATCAACGTAAAATTTCACACACGAACAAATTAGCCAATTTTGGTCACAATTTTTATATAATTCGGCTTTTGAAAACGACTTATCCGATTAAGTTCTTAGATAGCTCAAACTGACCATAAATATTCAGTTAATAGTGAAATCGGACCATTTCTTGATTCTTGTCTGAGATTACTGAAATTTTTCAATTATCAGTTTTTTAAAAAATAGGAAACAATGGTCTGACTCGGACCATTTTTTTAATTTATTTCTCTGTAAATATTCCTTAATGACAAATTAATTATCCAATTTATTTTTTTGAACATAATTATGTTCGGATACGCAGAGTGTTATGAATATTAATTAAATATAATTTAATTTTTATCATATTAATTTAATGCTATAAATTTATATTATATTATTTATTGAATTTTATTAATTATTATAAGTGATGCATACTAATTTAAATTATTGTATAGCTATTATTATATATTCTAATTTAGATTATGATTAATTTTATTTAATAATTCTGATTGTATTGTTTGGCTTTGGCTAGCTGCTCAACGATAGATGTTCAAGTTAAAATCACCGCACAGCTCGATGCTGCTAATGCCAAATTCCTTTAAACCTGTGAGCACAGAGCCATAAAAAGAAAAACAATTCGGGCCCAGCATTACCAAATAATCGAAAATTAATTCAATCGAAAATTCCGAGCGAAAAATTTGTGTTCCGCCTAACGGGGATGATCTTATCCAGATTTTAGCGAAACACCTGATTTTTACTTCGTAAAAAATAGTTCGAATGGCAGCATACAAAGTTCAACTTCACGTACCAGAAAATTGCAGTTATTAAAAAGCGATATTAAAACCAATCAAACATGTCCACAGTACTCATACAGAGCTACTCGAAATAAAAAAAAAATCATTAGATCATTGTCTATAGGAAAAAGATATATAACATGAGCATCAAAAATCATATTATTCAATCAAACAATTTAATTGCACCTTATTAAGAATTCTCTTGATTTTATTGGAGATAAAAATCACAAACGAGACAAACAAAACACGTAGCCAGGATCTGGCCATTGGTTGCGAGAGAAAAATTTGTGAGACCCAACTTACCGCTGGTACCCATAATAGACATGTCTTGCTTCCATATGCTAGGAACTACAAAATTAAAAGCCTAGAAAACTAAATGTAGAACAAAATACCTCAACACAACAAAATTAAAATTCAACGCCTAACTTTGTGAACAACATCAAAAGGAGCAGGACAATTGGGCTCTTGGGCCGTTGCGGAACTTTTTTAATGCGACATGGGTAATCGAGGATAGTTAGGGTTCTTAAGGATTTGCGTCAAGTAGAATAGTCGACCATAAATTAGAGTATAAGCCCAAATGCAAAAAATTCCGCCACTCAAAACTAGTTTTAGAGTCAAGTTACTTAGCGTCAACTGGAAGTTCGACAATTTTTTGCTTCTTGCGAAAAATTGAGTTTAAAACCAAGTTCATACAAAATCTGTCGAGCCAATCCGAGAAGATGATTGGTATAACACAGATATACAATAAAGTCACTTAAGAGACACCGGATACATTTGCGACAATTGTATTTTTAGAAGAGATTCGAAAATATTGGTAAAAAGCACTATAAATGCATAAAAATTGTCGACCCCATACAGAAGATAATGTTACGAGGTCCTAAAGAGCACTAGAGCACTTGGAATACGAGTAATTTTTGCATATTTTGCCGTCTTGTTACTATCTCCGGCAAAGTTCCAGAATAATACGAACGTCAGTTTCGATTCGGGATTTAACTCAATCCGCGAACCCGATAGGATCTGACAGGTCATTTTATAATAAAAAGTATACTACGAACTTCCAAATCTTTGAATCACTTTTACAATACCAGGGACAAAAAACAAAAATATTCTAAACGCTACTCCAGTATCGCAATTTTCTATGTGTCTCTATGTTATAAACATATGTGTTTATCTTTATAGGCACAACAAAAAATTTCAATAGGTACAGGCCAAAAGGGTCTCCCGAGTCCAAGTTATTTAAAAGATTATAAGCAACACGACCCCATCGTTCAATCGAATAAACGAGAGTCATAAAAACGATATTTTAAAAAAATCAGTAAATATAAGAGCAATTGAACTTTCAAAGTGCGGATAGAGTGATAGTGAAAGTGTAAATACTCAACTATTATCTCCATAACAACATAGTTAACGTGACCAAGAGGGTATATACCTTAGTGACTTGTGCTTTTTCTTTTCTAATTATAAATTGAAATAATCATGGGTTCCTCATCTAACGATAACTCTATTCTCTTTTATTATCAAAATAAAACAGATGTTTGAACCAACAGTTGTGTGCACTTTCTACGATGCAATGCTTTATTTATATCAAATATACATAGTAATTATAATAACCCAAGACTTCTCTCGCATGATCGGATTTGTAGTTCGCATATCAAAAGTTGAATATTTAAGTATATCCATTACGCGTACTGTGCTGGGTTTTAACACTTTCAGCGAAGAATTTTTTATCGCTTGAAAACACTATTGAGAGTCCCCCGTCAGTAAGCTCAAACGGAGCACAAAAGTAGAGAAAGAAATTGACGACAAAACAGCTAGAATTCAGACCCAGAGGCGATGAACTTATAAATCGAAATAAATTTTGCTGCTTTTTTATAAACCTCGGCGATCAGTTCTTCAGTATTAAGTATATGTCAAGGAAATATTATTAGATTTTGTTACTAACTGATTGCCAATTCGTATGGTCACAGTTTAAAAAATTTAGATAAAAAATTCTAGAACATTCAACATAAAAATAAGCCCGAACGCTTCTGTATCCCAATCCTCACTACCATGTCAGCGCGCAAATAAATGAGAGCATTTTTTTCGGAAAATATAACATTTTAAACCTAATGCAAAAAGCGGTGAAGTCTAAATTATTAGAAACCTTGGAAAATTGTGTATTAATATCGAGGAGATAATTCTTGAAGTCGTGAAAGGGGAAAAACGTCGGTTTATCGGCGTTTAGAAGTCCGCCGCCGGACAAAAAGCCTGAAAAATGACATTGTTTTTAACTAACCTGTTACTACTGGTTAAATTTGAGCTCATTGATATAGCTCGCTGAGGAGATATTTTGCAGTTTGAAATGCACCCGCGTTGACGTAATACCTGTACCATGGTGTCATGGTCAAAAATAACTGTGACGTCTGTTCGCCGCGGACGATTTAAGGATAATCTATACATAATCACATTTTCGTTTTGTCCTCATGAACTGTATTCAAATATTATCACACGAATGTAAAATGTTCAAAGCAACAAGTCCAACCCCTGTGATTCGATCGATGACATAAGTGGATTACTGGTCGCATTTAGAGATCGCACAAAGTTGCAGGAGTGATTTAAACATGCTTTTCTGAAAATATGGACAAAAATGAGTTATCAGCACTCTTTTGATTTTCAATATTGTCCATAAAAATATTTTATCTGCGAATAAAATAAATTTATTAATCACGAGGTGAGTCGAATTTGGAATTTCTGAAAATTTGAACTCTTTTTTCTCGGAAAAAGTACAAGATACAAAAATGCAATGCGGAACCTTGGGTTGCGCGTATCTAAGACGATATCATACAAGTTTAGAGGGTTTCGCCGCCGATCAAAATCCAGGAGCGAAAAGTGTATATTCGACAAAAAAGGCAGAAAAACAATAGTCAAAAAAACATTTTCTGACTCATTGTAACGCCGGAGTGAACAGTTTTGGTAAGCTCAGATAACGGGTCTCGCCCTTCCTGTGCAAAAACTATCAAAATCACTGTCCTAACTCTCAAGAAGACTCACACTAGAGCTTTTGAGAAGAGTGAAAATAGTAGCCTACTTTTGGAAGTAGCAACACTCTCCTCAAATAAAGAGATAAGCAAAATTATTTCAATAAAGCCTCACATCATTCCTGAGATTTAGTGAAGATAGAGAAGCTACTATTTATAGCTTTTATGACACGAAACGTGAGCAGAGCCAGCAGTCCGTTAACCCATAGAATAGTCATTCTCTGACGTCGCCTATACAGAAATCAGAGCTATATGTTTGGCTTTATTGAGTGTCCGGGGATAAATACTACTGCCGCCTGGATTATTTCGATCGCAGAACCTTGAACGGTAGAATAAGCGATCCTAAAGAAGACGGCAAGCCCGACTTCACAATTTGCAGTTTGTATCTCGTTTAATTTCGAAAACCGTCTATTCGAGTGTAAAAGATGCATTGAAATTGTACATGTATAATTAATCACAGTAAAACCTTCAAGTAATATATCACGCAGTACAGCATGTCTGGCATCCGATATATCTGAGACTATCTTACGGCTTAACCATTCGTATCCTTTCATGGCTCCTCAGGATTGAATCTAATATATTTTTAGCAAAGTTAAAATCTTTTTTTTTGGGGCGGGGGGTTCAAAAAGTCATCATTACATATTTTGATGATACTTCATCAACTATTGGTAAAGCGAGGTACATCTAAGTATTAAACACACGTTAGAATAGACACGGAGTAACATGATAACGTCATCTAACACAAAGAGAATATTGGCTCACATTTAAATAAACTGAACCGTCAGTCGAGAGAAACTGATTTTACAACCGCATTATTTCAAAAGTAGAAGCCGGCACCAATCAATATCACTGCAAATATTCGAATAACTAATAAAGTGGCTCCACTCAAACATAATTCATTCAAGGCAAGCGCATACGGTTCAAATATGTCCAGTATCTTCAGGCAGGGTCATTTAATCCATATAAATAGTGGCGCACAGCTGTCTTAACCTATCAACAAACAAGACTGTAAAATTAAAACGAATAGATTGTACATCGGTTAGCGATAAAACAACAAACATGAATAAAATGATCTAAAAAACTAAAGGAGATATATGTGTGGGTTTATAAGATTGAAAAAAAAGATTCAATTTTTTCGCACAAGTAATTTTTATCAGCTATCGAAATTATCGAAACACCCAAAATCCGGAGCGAAAGCAAATAATCCAGAAAAACGACAGATCAAATATTAACAATCAGGAAGTGCTAGCACTCATCCTTTAAAAAAAATATTACAGGCATCATAGCACGGCACAGTAACTGCGTGAATGCAAAATATAGATTCTAGATTCGTCCTGACTCGAAACCTACATGAAGATTTGAAATTAAGCGGTATTAATTTGGCGCAAAAGTTTTAATTATTTGTCTGCATTGTGCACAGGATCAGCATCTCTCATAATTTGAAATAGATTCACTTCCAAAAGGGTTAGTAAGTTAAATATCTTGCTGAGAAAGGTCCTTATCGTTAGTATTAATATGTCTCTCATACGAGAGCCATTCCTAGGTGAAAATTTCTCCATAATGACACCAAGCGCCAAAATAATTGTTCAGAAATCTTAGTTTGCCTGCATAGATTCAGGCGACATCCAATCTGGACGGGTACTAATAATTAAGAAATTTTACTCATCAAATTTTGGAAGAAACTTATCATCAAATTTTTTTGATCAAAATATTTCTTGTAAAAAATAGCTGGCTTTTGGAAACGGCGTATAGTTATTTCTGGCTCGATGTGGTCGAACCTACCTGGGGCTGCCTCTGATGAAAAAAATAACGACAGAATTTATATCTCCAAATTTTGAGATCTTAATTTTCAAGAAATCCAAAAAATATACTGATTGCCCACAAAGTCTTATTTTGTACAAACCGAAACTCTGACGAGAATTCTACGAAATAAAACTTTTTTGTAACATAATTATATTCATAAATGGATTTCAACAAAAAGATAGTTCATCTCGAATTTTATTAATAATAAAACTTACCTATCCGGTTTCTTCTGGTAGTAAAAATCTGAAATTTGGCAGCGTATTTCCTTGTCATTCCCAAAATCAGCAAGTCTTCGTACCGAGATTAATCAGTAAGTCGGATACTATTTATAGGGTTACTGTTTCAAAATAGAGTAAAAATTATTTGTTTGATAAGAAACTAAACCTGGAACCAAGCAATTTACTTGCGTGCTATATCCGTAGAACGACGTTCAAAGATGATAAATATGTCACCTCCTGAAGCAATATCTAAGCAATTGAACAATCCAATATACTAAAAGAGCTTCGATTGGGAAAAGAGGTCCTGCGGGCGGATTCTCTAGAATGTTTCAATGCCACCGGGCATGAATTCTTCCAAGGTCAAAAAATTTTTTTAACATTTTTTGACCAAATTGCAGTTCGATAAAAGATTAGTGGGTTGAAACATCAAGACTGGTTACAAGCACTTCAAATGAGATTGTGGTCAATATATATACAAAATATGTATACCGTTAGTTTATATTAGTAAAAACTCAGCATATTATACCGATATTTGTATTTCAAACCCTTTCTTAGGCAACCCTAAGAAATGTATCGTCATCTACTAAGATTCATTCAGCATCTTTATAATGTAATTTATGGTCAATTGAGCCTAACTGAAGCATCTTCGTAAAAATACTATTATGTCTTGTGTGGAGTCTTTTTCACACACTTAAACAAGCAGTAATCCACGTGACTCGATCTCTTAGTCGCATCTTAAATGTTACATCAGTTAAAAAAAAACACATATCCCGTCTAGCATTTTGTTGGATGCCTACATACGATTACGGGACTCCACAAACAAATTAGCCACTTTTAGCCACATTTAT
>SCLH01000144.1:686607-714322 GCA_004367855.1 Oikopleura vanhoeffeni
TTGTTGTGTTCGAAAAAATGCAGTTGGACGTCTACTAGGCCCACCTGTTACTCTAAAGCACTAGTTCATAACACGATGAGATTCGAATTTTTTAGGAAAATAATTTTTAAACTATATTTTAGTCCCTTGCCTTCGCTATCTTCATCTGTGGTATGCAGTTTCTTGATTGCTAAATTCAAAACTATAAACGCGTCGGTTTGAACGATTTTTTATCCTATTTACAAGAACATGGGGTTTAATATTCGATGTGAACTGACTGTCAAGTTGGCGTCGTGACTTCCATCCAAAATTCATAAAATTGGGATTTGGATTATTCTATAACAATTTTTGTTTACTCGTACTTAATTTGAGTTGCCAAAAATTGCGATTAAAATGAGTCCTGAAATTGACCAAAAAACATATTTTAAGACTCTAAAAGGAAATTTGAAAGAAATCTCGGTGATTTGATCGCAGGCATTTTATGAAGAATACCAGGTTTGGAAATTTGAGTCATTTCTGGAAATAAATCTCGGGTGAGATTAGATTTTAAGCTTAGGATTTGCCCGGAAAAACCGTCACTCATTTTGCAGTGGTCAAGAATTTTTCAAGTCGTTCACATGTGAAAAATCAGCGGTTGTTAAAAGCTCGGCAGAATATCGGATGGTATGATTACCATTGGTAGCTTCACGTGTTATGTGAAAATCTAAGACAATTGGTTGGAAATATCTTCGGGAAGGAGATAGAGTTTGAACGTTACTTAAAAAATTCTCCTTTGTAACGTACTGTAACGATCAGTGTAATGTGTCAAAAAACAATCTGTGTTCTACTATTTTTCGCAGATCAATGTTAGACCTACAAACAAGTATTTTCGGTTTTTCTCACAGGCTTCTTAAGTTTTCAGGTTAGCTACTTAGGTGTAATGTTTGCTACTATTTTCTACCTATTGACTTTCCAGATGGCGGCTCGCAAGGCGTAAGATGATTATATACTAAAAATGTATACAATTAAGTAATTTATAGCAAAATATTATTTTGCTGGCAAAATTCACATATTTTATGTCAAGCTAAATTAACTTTTTTCAGATATTTTACGAGAATATGGTCAAATCATAGTTCCAACACCCCCCTTATTCAATTTAACCTTAGATTTTAAAGACAAAATTAAAAAGTTGCTTCGAAAACTTTTGGAATTTCTGCATTTGTTTTTCCTCATCTGTGTTATTCAATGTGCTGAAAATCTTTAATTGTGAAGATCATTAAATTAAAAAATTTGTATTCATTCTGATTAAAATGAGCTGAACCTAAATTTGTAGCGGCCGGGAAAAATATGTCAAATTTTGCGTTATGTGACCAATCTCAAGCTGGTGCGCTTCTGTTACCAATGTTTAAGCGGATTATCTTGATGAGGTCGTTTGAAATCGGTCCAGACTCACAATTTTCAATACCTTGTATGTTTCTATTTTCATATCAGATCATCTAGAATACCTCGATGAATTTATCAAATTTTGTCTGCAAGGGGTTTTTTTCAGTTTTAGTTAAATAAACATTCTAATTCGTCAGAATTATTTCATAAAAATATTTTATTCGCTCAAAGTTCGTTCTTTTTGGTCTTATGTTTTGTTAGTCAGTTTTGGTCAAACCTTCTGCAGGCTATAGTCGTTTTTTCTAAAGGTTATTTTTTTCAGTTCAACCTAGACACTGTTGCTGTCGTTCGCGAGTAATTTTTGAGAATTTACTAAAACCTTATCAGGTATCATATGATCAGATTCGGTCACTACTTACTGGTTACTCGTAAGCAGCGTATGCGTCAATCCTTTGATAATATCTCTTTGTAAAGCTTTCAGTTCCCCAGTTAAAATCGTAACATTTCTCAGTTTTTGTAACCGTTACACATCTGTCTGTAATCGAGTTAAATGTTATGCTAAATAATTCGTGTAATTTCTGTCTGGATCTGCTGTCTTTAACGGCGGTATTTATTATTTAAAATAAGATAAATTCCTTTACAAAAATTGTACAATAATTTGCAACAGAGACCTTAAATAATTTGACACAAAGACCTGAAGTACATGTATATCGATCATGATGCCCGGAGATAACTTAACTATTCTTATTTGGGTCTCTTGTTAATACATAGGAATAGATATTATTAAGTAACTCGGGGCATCTGATCGATATACTGTTTAAATATACCACCTAAAAAAGGAGAGCCCTCAGCTGTTACTTTCGCCGTGCGCCGATTGAACTTATTTCTTGAAGCTCGTATTGGACCACGTGGTGATATTCGGTGTTTCTCATTGGTCAACGCGAACGCGGAAGTGAGGCTTAGGGATTCCAACCTTTGTATATTTGTCACGCAAAATTTTCAGATCTCAAACAACTTTGTTTTTGAAAATTAGTAACTGCCTTAATTTTGGAGTCCAATAGAATACTTTTTATCACTTTTGTCTGGCTTTTAAAACAGTTTATGCAAATACACATGTATATTACTGATCAGTGACAGTACGTTCAATCATTTTTGAAACTATTTGGACTGATTTTTAATTTGGAAAAAGTGTAATTTATCTTAAAATTGGAAGAAAATTTATGCCAATTAAACTTCATATATTGAAGTTTCAATTAATAAAAAAGGTCACAATCCAGGTTTCAATTCCTTCTCTGCCTACCCAACTTACCGTCACACTTTAGCTGACAAACTTGCTATTAATTACGATTGTTTTTGAATAATTAATCAACAAGTTATTTTTTGTCATCACCAAATCAAAGTACAAGTACCAAAAATTAAAACATCGTACAAACCTTTCACTTGCAAAAGTCGAAGCATTTGGACCCCATCCAACTTGAATCGGCGACCCCTAACAAAAAATTCTTACAAAATTTTAGATTTTTGGGAAAATTTTCCTGCATTTTCTTCTCGTGGGCACGTGCCCTAATTGTTTCGAGAGTTTTTGTTCAGAAAATTGAACAAAAAGTGAACTGTTCTGTTGATTTAGATACTTCAAAACCGGGGAAAACGTTTTCGATGACAGTTTCTCCGATCATACGGTATTCTGATAACAAATCAAATTAAGTCACCCGACATTAAATGTTTCACCTATACTTCTTTTACTGCTAAGACTGCTAAATTTTGCAATTAATGTACTTAAATCTTTTAATTAAAGTTTTATTTTATTTCGAAAAAAAATCGATTTTCCGAACTTTTCGATAACAGACAAGGGTGATTGAAGATGTTGTAGAGTCAACTTGTAATTCTTATCTTTTGATTTTCATAAAAATAACAGCACCCTTTTACAAAATTCTAAGAAATAAGGTCGGCAAAAATGTAACTGTTTTTTTCCAGAGCGATCTAACAGTTCATCCCAAAGATATTTATTGTAATTTGAGAACTTTCAAATCCGTATATCAGTGTATGAGTTTTTTTCAAAAAGTACTCGAATATATTATCGAAGCACCTCTGAAAAGAATTGTATAAAAACTTTTTTAAGACTTTCTTATTCCATTACAAGATAGCCCAAAAATTTGAATACTGATTACATAAGATCAGTGATAGAGGGTCATGCGTAGGCCGTGTCTCTTGTCTCTCTCTCTCTTTCTTATTCACGGAACAATAGCATTCCAAATAATTTAAGAGTCATTTTACTAGTGAATTTTTTAAAACATTATTAATTATTTTTAGATTAGAGCGATCAGAATCATTTGAAGTTTTATATGAGGGTAGTTTGAAATATAAATTAAGGTTTAATTTCATCTTATTATTGCACTTATTGTGCTGTAACTGGACGATTAAATTTTCCGCAACTTTGTTTGTTTCTTATCCTCATTAAATGCCTTTGTAATTTCGTTAAAGTTTTTTTTCAATTGTATAGCAAATTGGCTGAATATTATTTTAAGCTAATTGAAAATTGTTATGTTGATAATCTTTGCTAATATGGCTCGATTTATAAGTATGGCGACCGTCGCCATAATCGAGTTGGGTACAGATTCGTGTTTAAAGTCTACGAGTTAATATTAATTGTGAAAATGAAACCCTCAGAAAATGTTGCGTCATGAACACTCTTCGGTATTATATTTTAGAAAATAGCGTGAAAATGTTAAGCCAGAACTTTGGCGACTATTGTCTTCTTCCAATTTTTTGAATACATTCTAATTGTTCCATTTTTAAATCTTTCCAAATTTGACATCACAACCTCTTATAGAATTAAACTAATAAAACTGTCCAAATAATATCATTATTTCTTTGTTTTTTTATTTTCATTATTATTTTTAAACAAGTTCAGTTTTCGTAAAAATGGTTTTTACGGGATGTTATTTCATATGTAAAGCACAATAATCTTTTGTTGGACTTATTCATCCGTGAAAACATTCGTTAAACAACTTTTTTCCTAGTAGTCTGATTTGAATGTCAAGAAAGGCACTGTTACAACAATTTTATGGGTTGTTTAGGTATATTAAGTGTGTGGCCGTCGCTAAATGAGCCCAAAAAAGATTACCCCATTTTATTTTAATTTTCGTTTTTTGTAAAAATATGGGGAAATTACAGGGCATGGTTTTTTCAAAAATATAGTCGTTATAAAATAAGTTGAAATTTCTTTGATTCTTTTTTGGTAAATTAAAACACGATTGAACAAAGGAAGAAAAAAAACTCTCCTAGTGAGCTGTATAGATTTATCAGCTGCCACTTCATGTGGGTTTCAAATGTGTTAATGGTCAATCAAGGAGGAGATACATTTTGATGAGACTCCTGAAATGGTTTAAAAATTACGGGATATAATGCTGAAGGCAAATTTCCTAAAACCTTTGCCCAAAACTTCAGAGGGAAGTCATATTTGTGTTGGGTCGAAAAGTTGTACTGACTACGCAATTTGCCATTGGGACAACCCCGACGATTTTCTTTACTTTTAAACGATGACCACCCCCTTCAATCAGCTTAACCCTCGAAGCCATAGAAAAAAAGTTTCCGCCAAGGCATTAATTAGCCTTTTCAGGGGCTATTTTTGAGCGTGTTTGCAGAAAACCTATAGATCAACCTTCAATTTGTCTGTATGATCAAGTTGAAGAGTTTTAAATTTTCGAAAAAAATGCCATATACGTAGAATTTATGTTTTAATGCTAGAAAAAACCGTTTTGAAAAAGCAAAGGTTAATTTAAACCACGTATACTACCTTCGTGTAGCGCTCCAGGAAAATGTATTGTATCTTGAATAACATTTTGTCTGATTGGACTAACTGGTATATATATACCGTATATATCTGTTGGGAATCAAAAATATTTGTAAATAAGTTTCAAAATATTCATGAAAAAAAATCACCGTACTTTAAGAAAAAATTGTTAGTTTCTCGATTTAAGGAACTATTTGATCTATTACAATATTAAGGCGAATATTGGTTATGCAGAAGTACCACTGCTGGCATGATTTATTACAAATTATACATTTTTCAAAAACATAATAATTATCTATACTTATATCAAAATAAGATAATTTTGAATTTCCCACTCCCAAAAAATATTTTTGCTCCGGATTGTCCAGAAGGCTAATTTTTCTTGCAAATTGTACTCAAATTTTTCGCTTACTCCCCGTAGTGTCTTTGCGCCATCGAGTTTGGCCGCGGGCCTTGTAATCGCATTTAGGACCCTTATGCATGTATAATGGAATTAACAAAGTTGATCGATCGACTATTTAAATAATTTACGTTTGTGCGTTTTTCTTTTTTCGAAAAATTTTACTGGTATTCAGTACTTACTTTCTTTTGCAAAAAAAATTTTAAATCATCAAAAAAAGCCTTTTTGAGCGGGACCGCGAAAAAATTCTAAGACTTTTTCCATTACAGCATAGTCCCCAAAGTGATCACGTGACCGATATTTTCAAGGAAATTAAGGTTGCCCAAAATAGTAGCTGTGTTTTTTCAAAAAATCACTTAAATCAATTTTTGGAAAGAAGTGAAGTGGTTCTTTAGAAGTTTTTAAGACTTTTTCCTCTTACACCAAAGACCACCAAAAACAATTACGTTGACCTTCAAATTTAGGAATAAGGGTTTTTTTTGATGAAGGTAAACAATAGTGATCAAATTACGCCGAAAAATTTTTGGGCAAATTAAACACATTAATTTAAGAGTTTGACATAAATAATATTTTCCAACACGTCACGTGTCTTAGTTTTCGAGAAATAAGGATTTATTTATGGACATATTTTCAACCTTATTTATGTGATTATTTCGTACGTGATTTTATTCGGACTTTGATGTAATGAGAAAAATGTCTTAAAAAACACTTGAAGTTGACCCTGGAATTTTTTTTGACGTAATTTGAGTACTTTTTCAATTACTGTATTAACCGTATAAGGCCGTTAACCTGATCGAGGCTAAATCGAAGGTGAAGGGGGGGGATCAGCGAATCCGAGGGAGAGCTTTCCTGATGATTTTTTTGCAAGGAAATTCGAAAAAATAATGTTTAAGTGGTTGTCGAGTATTGTGGCAAGAGTTATTTTCAAAATTTTTTCCAAAATCCAAAAAATTTTTTCAAATGATCGGGAAATGGACCTTTATGGACCTGGTTGAAACGAAAGGAAACAACATTTTTAGGCTTTTGCTGAAAAATAAAATTTATTGAAAAAAAGCTGTGATTGCTATTTTTTATCGGTGAAAATGTTGCCAATTTTCGACCGAAGATCACTGTATTAGCTGGTCAAACTGACAATTTACATCGAAATCCGTACTTATCCTTTTTTTTTTTCAAAAGATTCGATGTCCATTTTTGATCGTGTACAAATTCCTGGTACTCGCATTTCTCTCCCTTATTACATTTTTTCAGGTCAATTAACGGAATGGCTCATCAGATGCTTCATCTTCGCTCGCTGTCGCCTCAAAATTAGGCTTCTTCGACCTGGATCTATTCCTTGGGTCCTGGATCAAACAGTAAAGGTTCTGTCTTATTTCTTCCTGCATTCACTACTGTCAAAATCCATCAGAGCCTGTTTGCATTTTGCACCCAGCAGTAGTTCGGCGTGGCCGTTCTGAACGGCCCGTTCAGTCATTTTATCTTCTATTTATCGGTAAACGATTTCAGTGATTATGTTTTTTCACCATTTTTTTTTTTAATCAATAATAAACGTTAATTGGATGGTTTTTATTACGAATGTTTTTTTTTTTCTATTGGATTGAGACTCGCCCCCTAGTCCATCGAGGAACTGTTTCTAGAATTTTTACTTCGAAAATTGATAAATTATTTTCATTTCGCTGAGTATAATCCATAGTTTTAAAGAATAATATTTTACATGAGAGATGGTGATGAAACATCCATTGTTTTCTGCAGCAAGCTACAATACTCAATTTGTGGCCACGGTTTAATATGTGTAATATTGAAAATGTCAAAATAACCCTAAAATTCGTGTTTATTTATGCACTGCGTTCTGAGAATCGGCAAAAATGAGAGATTTTTTAATTTTCTTCTTCAAATTTGATAACTTTTTATTAACTTTCTAACAAATTGTTTTTATAGGACTGTAGAGACTTCTTTGATAATATGATTATCATTGAAAAAAAATATATGTTAATAATGATGTATCGGTTATAATGCCTCAATAAAGCGCTGCGCCATTCGATGGCGCAAAGACACTACGAGGGTCCAGAGATGGTCGGCCCTACGGGGGAGTTAACGTTTTAATGCGAATTTGGATCAAAAAGTTTTTCTTCGGGAAGTAATACTTAAGGCGAAAAATGCCTTTCATCAATTTGTCATAAAATTTGAACCTTGGTATCCGAAAAAATTTTAGGAATATTTTTAAGATTCACATTGTTGAATTGGCAAAATGTTTAGGAGGGAAGTTTCTGCGATCATTTTTCCATCATTTTTGGCTGATTTAGTTGGCTTTAGCCTTTCAAAGGCTTATAAATTACTCCTGGTTCCTTTTTACTAGTTTTTTAAGCACATTTTTTTTATTTAATTCGGCTTTTAAAAAAAACTCAGCGATAACAGTTTTAGAGCTCAAACTGAGCACAAATATCTTGTGAAACATAAGATTAAAAAAAATGTAGTTCATGGATCAATTTGGGTTTTATTTTTTTTTCTTAGATTACTGAAGTTGTTAAAATTACTAGTTTTTCTATAAAAAATTTGGGTAAACAATCGTTAGGTTCGGACTATTTGTTAAACACAATTATTTGTACCAGAATATTTTGTGGGTCTGTTTTAAGCTATCTAAGATTCATCGGGATTGCCCGTCGTTTAGGGAAAAAGCTGATTAAATAAAAATTTGGCCTGAAAACATCTAGATAAAAAGGACCAGGAGCCGCCGTAATCGATATTGCCTCGAAGAGTTAAAATCATCACTCATAATTATTGTTGAAATTTTTTTAAGGGTATGGTGGTTCCTACATTTTCTGCAGTTGTTTCGTCATTAAAAATGCACCCAAATCAATTGTTTTATGGTTTTGCACGCATAAAACAACCCAAATGACAACAGAAAATTTCTCGAAAATTTGCGTTTTTTGGATTTTTTAAGTAATTTTCGTAAAAATTATTGTTCAAAATAACGTTTGTGTCAATTTGACCACTAAAACTCAAAAATATCGGGTGACGTAAGACACTTCTTTTCAGTGTTTTCCCAGCTGTCTTTTGAGCCTACGTTCGAAAAAATCGAAGCAATTTTGTTTTTCTAGTAAATTTTTTCACGTGACCTTGAAAAATTCATATTTTGAGTTTGGGGTAAAAATTTGCAAAAAAAACGCTAATGTAAAGTTTTATTTGTTTTGATCTAGAGTTTGCAAATTTTGACTAGCTAATTGCAAATTTAACCAGGGAGGAGGATAGATTTTTTCCGAGGCGTTAATGTCCAAAATACGGTTGGTTTTTGCGCTGTTTTCTAGAAAAATATAGCACTTATTCAACAAAAAACGCCGCTGCTAATTTTTCATAATAAAACCTAGAGAGATAGATTTTCCGTTTTTTGCGTTATGTCTTTCTTGTTTCGCTTATGTGTCATTGGAGTGTAAGCATACAAAAAAGTTTTGGCACATTTCTGACGCAAGCTGAAGGCTAGTTCGACAAACTTGGCTTAATCTGATTATATCCTCGAGGCCCTGTTTGGCGAATATTTCCATCGGAGGGGAAAATGTCAAATTAGGAACCCCATACCCCTAAAATGCATTTTGGGGATTTCAGACTTCAAATATTTCTCGGTGCTTGATTCCAATTACGCAATTTTTCGATGGATATTTACTTCTGAAAAATTGATATATAGGAAGCCACGAATTGAATAAAAAGTCCAATTTAGCCATTTTTTTAAGCAATTAGTACTTCGAGTAATCGTATTTCGGGTCACAACTTTTTTCTGTTTCAGTTCAAGAATTTTCAAAATTCTCGAATTAAAGTTTATAATGAAGAAAATATTTTTCGAAAGGCTATCTTGTCTAAATTTAATAAAAAAGTTGTCAAACATTTGAAAATATGAAAAATTGTATATATATACATATAAATAAACTTAAAAGCTTCTTCATTTTCCAAAGTTCAAAAAAAAACAAAAGTTTTAGGACCGGTTGCGTTTTTGTCCTGCAGATAAAGTACACCCATTAAATTTTGAAAAAGGGGGGAACATGTCTGAAGCGATTTTTTGAAAAAAAGTTCCCTCGAAATGATGCTCTCATCTTTCTGTTATTATTAACTCTGCGCAGAGATTTTTCTCAAAAAATACGTCAAGAAAAACGAAAAAAAATGGAATATGTGATTTACTGTCGTATTGTGTTTTTAAAGGGGCAAGCTGACAAATCGCTTAAAAATGCTCTAAAAATCGGAAAATAGCGGCTAGCGAAGCTAAAAATGCAAGCGAAATTTTTGCACGCCACGGGCGCCATCCTTCAAAAAACTTTGCCGTCTTTCTTAACTCGTAGACTCGATGTTCCGGCAAGTAGTGACCATTCACCATTAATCGCATTTACGACGCTTAACATTAATGACAAGACCAGTTATAAAGTTATCGATTAAACTTTAAGATGAAATAGACCGTTTGTGCGTTTTTTGTATGAAAAATTTTTTACTGATACAAGTACTTATTTGTGCAAAAATTTTTTTAAATACACAAAAATTAAAACCTTTCATCGTTGATCAGAAAAAAATTCTAAGACTTTTTTTCCCAATACCACTATAGCCCAAAATGATCAGACGTGACCGTATATTTAAGGAATAAGGTTTGGTAAAAGTAGTACTGGTTTTTTTCAAATAATTGCTTTAAACAATTTGAAGAGTGAAGTGGTTCCACTTAGGAAGTTTTTAAGATTTTTTGTTACATACACTCAATGTCCGACAAACGATCACGTGACCTTCAAATTAAGAAATGAACGGTTTTGACCCAAGTACCCAAATTAGTACTCAAATTAGCCGAAAGTTTTTGAGGACTAATACACACCTAATTTAAGAGTTTTTGAACTAATAATATTTTCCAAACCGTCACGTGATTACTCTATTTTTTTCAAGAAATAAGGATTTTATTTTGACATATTTTAAACTTTATTTTTTGATTATTTCGTCCACGTGATTTTATTCAAGACTTATCCTGTAATGAGAAAAAAGTCTTAAAAACGTTGGAAGGTGACCCTGGAATTTTTTTTACCACGTAATTTGAGTACCTTTTTCAATTACTGGTACATTGGTACCATATATTTTTTTTTTCAAAAGTACTCAAATCAGGCGAAAAGACCCCTCATAAAGATCGTAAATAATTTCTAAGACTCTAAATGCATTACAGTATGGCCTCCAGTTTAAAATAGAGGCCAGATCTCCAGAAGTCATATCTTTTCGAAATTGCTGATGCATAAGAATGCGTAGGCGAGAGAGAAAGGTGAGAAAAGATGAATAATACCCATTGGGCGTTTTTTTTATTTCAAGATTATCGTTGTATATTTGTGAAAATTGGCCTCCGGTTAGAATAGAGCATCCTCTAGAAGCCAAAACTTCGAAAAAATTAATTTAATGTAGAATCAAAAAAAGGTTGCGAGTACGCGTAGGCGTGACTTTCGTTCTCTGGTTGGTCGAGAACAACAAATGATATTTAAACAATAATTTCAGAGTCACAATTACGAGAGAATTTTGATTGAAAACATATAATAATTGTTAAATGGAACTAGAGAAAACCCTTTGAAGTTAAACTGAAACAGTAGTTTCAAAATATTAACTAAACGTTGGAATTCGTCTGATTTTTGCACTGCTGCCCTCACTGGCGTACAGTTTTTCCGAATTTTTTTTTCTCATCCCCATTTAAATGCCTTTTTGTTCGATCGGAATTATTTTTATTTTTATTTTTAATTTTATTGCAAATTGGCGCATCTGAATATATATTTTTAAGCTATGAAAAACTGTATCTGATAATGAACACTTTGCTTATATGGGCTCGATCTATAGATGGTCACTCGACTTAGTTTGCCGGAAATCGAGTCTGGGTACAGTTCATGTCTAAAGTCTACGATGTTAATAAGTTCAATTGGGATTAAAAAAATTAAAAAAAAGCCTTCTAACCTTCTTAGTGGCATGAAAGCACTTTTATACGCTCAACTTTTGGAGCCGCGTTATTTTACGGAAAAGTAAAAGTGCTAGCAAACTTTATTGTTCTTCAGTCCCCAAGATAAGGATAGACTTTAAAACTTTTATACCCACGAATTATTGAATTTACTTTTGGACTTTGTTAACCCTATACTTAGTAGAAAAGGGACATTTACAGAAAGTTGGCCTTAAAACTACCAACAATTCATTTGGGGAATTAAAATGGGAGGACGTCAGAACCAAAATTAATTAATGGAAAGATTAAGAAGTTAACTTTTCTAAAAACGTGACTTCCTTTGAGGAAATATCGTGCAATTTTCGTCTTTTAATCTTACTACTGTTACAGGTGTTTTTCCAAAAAAAAGAAACCATAATTTACGCAATTTATTCAAAATCCCTTTAAATGAAAAATGTACTCAGGACGGTCAGGGAAAAAAATTGAAAATGCAGCAAATCAGAAAAAATGTTTTTCCCTAAAAAGTGATTTCATTAAGCAGCAGCCTGCAGTTTCTGGTTTTATTAATCTACAGGTGTTTTTTTTAAATGATGGATGCTTATGAGTAGGGACGCGAACCTGGCAAACTTTTATGACTTAACCATTAACAGTTGACTTGAAATTAGTTGAAACTACCCTGGTAAATATTACCAATTCAAAAGTTAGAGTTAGCCCGGTTCCGCTCTCTAGCTATGAGGTCATAGGCTGATGACTAGCGGGAGCGCACCGGTCCAAGTTTTCTAAGTATTAAACGGTCGAAATTAACGAAAAACGAAAGAAAAATCTTTAGCCAGAATTCAAAGGCAAGAATGTTATGAAAAATAAAAAAAATAAAAGACATGAATTTTTTGGCCGGTGATCAATACCGGTTATTCGGTAAAATTACCGTTGTCACCAGTCGTTAAGCTCCGTTTAAAGTTAGCCAATTCTTTTTTCCGTGTTCTCCTGAAAATCTTGACAATCTTAAAGTGACGAAATTGATCGGGGACGTCCGGGGAAAAAATTTTGGGAAAAGATTTAGAGTAGGTCTATTTGCAAAAAATTTTTCTATCATAAATGGACGAAAATTTATTTTTCACAAATTTTTTTATTCAAAAATTTATTTTCAAAAGTTGGCCAAATTTTTTGTGATCATCGGCTCTACTTCGAAAAATGTCAGGTTAAATTGGGTTGTTATATGCTAAAAATCGAAGTTTAGTGGCTCTAAATGGGCGTTTTTAAAAGGGCCATTTCTGACCACTAGATGCCAAAAACTTTTTTTTTGTCGCCCGGGAATCGTTTTTTTTCAGAGTCAAGCAACCCCCGTGAGGGTCAAAGAAAAATTTGTATTCAACTACTGTAAGTTCTCTCGTTAGTTTTTTTAACCGGTGCGCCTCCCTTAGTATGACTCATGAGTGAGGATTGAAGAAAAAATTAAAATGATTAAAAAACTACCAATATTATTATGGTTTTCGTTGTCATTACATTTTTGAAGGAGTCATTGGCTATATATATAGCCTGATATCTAATCACGCCTATATAATGTACTTACTTATCTAAATTAGCCAAAACTCGCCGATCTGTGTTTTGTCCTTAATATATACGAAGGTTTATAAAACACACGACAGTAATATTTCAAAATGTTACTGGAGAGGCATAAAAACCTATTGAACCGATTTCATCAGACATTGTATCCTAACCTTCAGGAAACCATTACTTTCCACAAGTTTAATTTTAAATACAGAAAATTTTTTGGAGAGACAGGTATGTGTTTGTCAATCTGGCATCAGGCAATATCATGTTGTGAAATCCTCCAAAGAATTTAACATTTTTGTCCTCGTTCAACTTCTCGTGCCTTCTTCTAGCTCCAACTCCTAAAAAAATTATCGTTGATAATTATATTTTTTCGAATAGCAGAAAAAGTTTACTACTGTTGATGTTCGTCTATAAGGACAGCTGAGATTTTTGCCATATTGTCCTTAAGCTTTTGGTATCATTATTGCGTACTTATTTTTTTTAAATTATCTCTAAAAATTTCTTAAAATAACTGTGCAGGACCTGAAAACATAAGGGTGGGTTTTTTTTTTTAGAAGCGGTTACAGTTTTCTTGGACGTAATGGATTATTTGGAACCCCAATGAACCAATTAATTAGCGATAATCTATTCCGCAACTTTTAAATAGAATTAAATTTTTGAAATTTGTGCGGGGTGGAGGATTATAGCAGGATTTCAATAATCCGTTTTCCAAAAAGTGCTCCGATTGAGGTTCCCAAATGTCATGTTAAACTTAATTAACGGGAGACCAAGGAGTTTGAATCCTGATACCGCAGATTTTTCAATGACGTGCATATGAGTCATTTTGTGGTCATTTAGGACATTATTTTGTATAGCTCATAGTCGTGCTTAAACTGGGCATATAAACTAATTACGCGCACCAGGATTTCGGGATCATCTTCTCTCTTTTATAATTATGGTTGATGTCTGTTTTAGCGAATGATCTGTTTGTTTCGGTGTGTATCAGTCGAAACTTGAAATGACGTGTTGAAAAATCTCGAATTGAAAACTTGAAAAAAAAATTATAGTTTTCTCACGCCCACGTTCACTGGTAGCCAATAAGTGCATTTTTTCAAACGATTAAACATGTTTTTAACAGCGAGGAAAAACATCAAACTCTGACGGCACTGTACTGTAGGCAATTTTGAATTAATTATATTATATTTTACGTCCTTTTGTGATGTTTTCTATGTAAATTCGCTAATTTATTCGCAAGTTATATCACTGAAAAAACCTGCGGACATTTCAATCAATGTAGTACTTGGTTTAGGTCTCTCTATTCCTATTTTAATTCTGTTAATGGGAATAGGCACGGGAATTAATTTTTGTCGCACAACTGATCAAAAATTTTATTGAACGTCGAATCGACGATATAACGACGATATGATATAACGACGATATAACGACGATATAACGACGATATGATATAACGTCGTCGATGGCCCATCGACGATGGCTACCTGCATTCCCAAGATTTCAGGTCTTTTTGATTAAAGCGATGAAAAAGACATTCCACGTTAAGGCACTTTAGGCAATTTTGAATACATTTTATCATATTTTACGTCCTTGTTTATGTATTTAATGTGAACTCGCTTATTTATTCGCAAGTTATATCACTGAAAAAACCTGCGGATCTTGCAACCAGTGTAGTTATTGGTTTAAGTGTATTTTTTCCTAGTTTCATCATCTTAATGGGCTTAGACACGGGAAATAATTTTCTTTAAAGTTTACCAAAAATGGTCAGATAAAATAAAGGATGCGCAGCGGGCAGATTTTAATCGAAAAAAATAATACTCCGCATTTTGATCAGTGAAATTACCTGTTGAAATTGTAAATAGGATTCAATTTAGTCTAAAGCGTTACCGCTGCGCAGTCTACCTACTGTACACAGGGGGGGCTATATATCGCCGAAAGAATGGAACATCCTAAAACCACCTTTTTAATTTTTATTTGATTATTTTTGGTTAAGTTCTTAATTTTACACATTTTGGCATTTTACATTATTCAAACCTATTGTGTAACGCGTTATAAAAAGAAAAAAATTGTTCAAATTATGACGTCATTTTGAACGCCAACGCGGTTTTCAATTTTCAACGAAAAACTTTATTCCTGTCCCCATATCGATCATGATAGGAAGCATTGCCCGAGTAACACTAAAATCTTTTCCCCTATTCTTTTTAAAGCAAAAAAGATTTTTATGGTACTCGGGCATCATAATGGATTTTTGCCAAAAAATTTCGGCGATATTGGGCCTCCCCTGTAGTACATTTCAGTCAAAATTTAAAAACATTTCTATAAATTCATTCCCACAAAGGGTTTATTTTCTGGGAAAGTCGAGCACAACGAAAAACTGACAATGCCCTGAAAGTTATGTATGAATTCAAAAACTCTAAAAGTGGAGACAAACGATTGGTTCCTATCTTTATTGATTTCAAAAGAGTAACTTTGGTTGACAGAATTGGAGGTGGAGAATTTGGAGATGTTTACAAAGGGGTTATTTCTAATAGAAAAAGATCAGTTTTTATGTTTCTTGGATCAAAAATAACAAAGGTAACATTAGTTTATATATTTTACCACGCTGTATTAGTCTGTCTGCAGTCAACTACATCTCAAAAGCACTCCTGTTTGGTCCAAATTTCGACTCATGAGAATCTCTTTGTATGAGCTTGAAAAAATTTTTCGGTCATTTTGAAGGAATTTTGATGAAAAAATGAATTTTATTGTCTTTTTCGACGTAAAATTTTATTTGCTATCCGATAAGCATAATTTTAGGATTGAAGCAGGCATGAGCACCTACTTCAATCGTTCAAGTTTGTAAGCAAAATGCCATTTTTAACCCCAAATAACAAATTTTTCGAAATTTTTTCTCTTTTTTCGAAAAATTCTCTCCTTAAGAATGTCTGCAAAACAGTCAGCCGATCAAAAATCGTTAATAAAGCTAGCTTACTTTAAAAACGTTGATTTAGCGCCCGGTACTGACCCTAGTCATGACTCATGACGTGAGCGAAATAAATTGGAGACACTAGAGAGTCAGGCATTTTTTAGCAATTTTTAAATTTTCAAGGCAAAAAATCTACCGAAAAATAGTTCGTTTTGTTATCAACGTAAAATTTTACACACGAACAAATTAGCCAATTTTTAGTCACAATTTTTATATAATTCGGCTTTTGAAAACGACTCATCCGATTAAGTTCTTAGATAGCTCAAACTGACCAAAAATATTCAGTAAATAGTGAAATCGGACCATTTCTTGATTCTTGTCTGAGATAACTGAAATTTTTTAATTATCAGTTTTTTAAAAAATAGGAAACAATGGTCTGATGCTTATTTCAGTCCTGCACATAACTCATGTTTCAGTTGCGCAAAATCGAAGCTTGTTTTCGAAACATCATTTCCGAGTTTTTTAGCTGGAAATTGCAAAAAAGCCGTAGAGTCTCTTCAATTATTTTTAGGAATACTTGATAAACATTTGAGCTATTTTGCAAATATATCCCTAGAGGAGATAGATTTTTGAAGTCCTGAATTTGTGAACAATCGTCGGTTATTCGGCGTTCTCCGAATTGTTCGATCGCCGATCAAAAAAGCGCGTGAGAAAAGAATTGAAATACTACCGTTACGTGATCGTAAAATTTGAGCTTTTTTTTTTTTTCGCCAAAAATGCTTTTTTTGGGGGGAGTTTTTGAGGGAGTGATGAGGTCTTTTGGTGATGTTTCGGGCCCGCCCCCGCCGGGGGGGGGGGTTTTTTAGCTGGCGCTCTGTAACAATCGGAACCAATTGGACCATTACCAATAATTGTATCACTTATCAAAACTTTGCATGTAGGCACAAGAACCACATGGTTCAGTTGTGAATTCAGCGATTCTTATTTATAGGTTACATTGTTTGAAAATAATTAGACTTGAATCACAAGAAAATTAATTTTCTGAGGATTGTGGTCAACTCTACTGGAGCTCGAAATATGAAAAATGTTACAGTGTATAGTTGAGACAGTGTCTATAAAATTCAGGACACTTCCTCAGATTTCCTCCAAAAACTTTTCACACTACGAGGGCGCCTCTTACAACAAACAGTTCATGAACATTCTTATAAAAACTTAATTTCATTTTTGAGTTGTACATTGTTTATAAATTTTTGATAAATGTTTTCGATTCACTGGGGAGTGGAGAGAGGTTGTGGGGGGAGACAAAAAGGGCGGCGAAGAAGGGTAGTGGGGGGGGGGCCACAAAGTTGTTCCTGGGCAGAGGAAGGCGTGTCCTCTTGAGAAGAGAGGGGCAGGGTTGGTAAAGCTAAATGGTGAGGGGAAGGGTTAGGAGAATCAATGCTGTGTGCGGGTTTGCCGGCCGAGGGGTGGCCGCGAGAAATCAAGTTTATTTTTGGTTTTAATGCAATTTTCTTAGAATTATGAAGCACAAACATCGGGGGGGTCCCACAATTCAAAACATGAAGCTTCATATTTGACAGCAATGTCGGGGTGGGCGGCAAAGAATCAGATACGAATCCAATGCCAATCGCATACCGCATTGAACAAATGCAATAGTATTTTAATATAGACTTTTTTGGGATTGTTTTTAAATAGGTAATGACTATGGGCGGCTCTCATTTGTGTAGCCCAATATAGCCGAATTGTTTGCCAATATCTCCGAAATTTTTGGCAAAAAAAACTTTTTGGCGATATGTCCCCCCCTCCTTATATATTTATCCATTAAAAAATACATTTCGAAATGTCAAAACATCCCTGAGTTTACAATTTGGTAAAAAATAAGGTTTTTAATAAATTTCCAATTGAGTAAACAAATAATATTGTTTAACTTCACTATTTCTTTTGAACAAGTTAAATTTGTATCTTTATACACGTTCCAGTTCACAGGTTCTCACTAAATCTTGTTTTTTCTTGTGATTTGTGATTTTTGTTAATCCTCCAGCTAGTACATCAAATCATGTTATGTTGGCTTGTTTTGATTCACATTTTCTGTGGATTTTTCTTGATGCTTGTAAATTCTTCACAAGTGGGTATCTTGGGATTTTTGGCAACTGATTTTTTTCCGACTCACTGTCAATTCACAGCATGGTAGTTTTTTTATGAAAATACATTGATAAATGTTCGGTTGGGACAAATACAAACTTTTCAAAACATGTCAGAAGTTGTTTTCTCAAAGTTTGAGCGGTCTGGTTCAGACACCATCCCTTTCTTGGTCAAGGATGGTTATCAGTTGGTATTATTTTTCGGGAACACCATTTTCGCAACAAATCAGATATCGAAAGATGATTTTAATATTAAACGCTGTTTCAGATTTGATAAACTTGAGCCAAGAAAAGCTAGCTGGTATTTCGTTTTCAACATGTTCTCCGATAAGTGCCGACGCTCTTACGATGACGTCCTAAAAAAATACATTGAAAATGTAGATAAAAATAATTAAGGGTTGTTTTCCAAGGGGATAGACTATCCCGAAAACAGTGTATCTAGAAAATGTGGCTTGAAAATTAGTTACTAATACTAAACTGGCCTCAAAAAAATTAATTGGTGGTGGTCTCACGGTTCATCCCGAGAATAGGTTCTCCGCTAAAAGTCATCAAGGTGACAACTTATGGGAGATTTTTTTTCAAAACAAGAACTTAAAACGATTTATCTTCATATTTTTATCGGGCGGATAAATTTTTTACTTTTGGTCCATGCAATTTATTTGAAAAGCGAACCATTCAATGTTTGGTGACCAAAAACAACTAGTCACTTTCTGAGGATGATATTATATAAACTATAGACGAATATATTCACACAAGGCGTGAGAGATCTAGCCAAAAATTTTTCACTCTTAGCGCCTTTCTATGGAGGACCATGTAAGTGGGGAGAGGCGTCACAAATGGATGGAGATGACGTAATATACTTAGTTTCGGTAATTTAGGAATGTTTTATAAATTTTTAACATGTTTTTGATATATTTTTTTAATTTTTGGACAAAAATCTGGAATTTTGTATCTCTGGATAATAATTCAACCTTTTTGGTCGGCTAATAAATCAATTCTGATCCAATTTAATTGGATGGAATGACGCGGCCGTTGAATCTTTGATTGTCGGGTATTTCCAAGGCCTTAATCATCGGGATAAATTGAACAAGTGTCGAAAAGTAGTTCCATTCCAATAGGAACGCCTAATTTGAAAAAAAAAACTCAATGGTCAGTTAAAAAAATCAAGTATGATATTAAATTCAGGGGCCAGCGGCATTATAGATACAATTGTGCTTACATTGTCCCGACTACCTGTACTTGGTGGTGGTCCTCATTTGTGATGACTTTTCCCCGCGCCGAGACTTTAGCCTAGGATTTAGTTTTTTCACAGCACCACCTATATTTTCTCTCCAGGAGGCTCTCTGATTCTCTCGATATATAAGATATGATGTGATTTTCGCTCCACTTATATTTTAAGCACGCCCTGGGTGTGCGGTGCAGGAGTGGCGTATACCTCTGACCTTTCTGGGAATCCATCTGTCGCCGATAAATTTAATGGCATTCCGCCCTATAAACATTCAAAGAAATCGAATGGACGCTAACTATTCCTTTGAGAGGAGGCCATGTAATATGTAACTTATTCTGAGCATTTGTCATCCTGCGGCCCCGTAGAGTGACTATGCTAATAGCGCAGTAAATACATACAATGTTAATCGCTCTTGACTCTCAGGATTTTTCTCTATAATTTTAGTAATTGTCGCGGAACTGGGACTATAGATGTTATAGTACTCGAGCCTCTGCCATGTCAATTTTATCTCAACTTGCCAGCATTGTTTCTTGTTTGACGTCTTGATATTCTGAACTCGTCACGACATCCGTCGCAATATGGTCCCATATCGCTATGTTCCTATTTTCGAGCAGATACACAGATCCGAACGATGCACGATTGTTACGGCAGAGTGCCTCTCCGTTTCTTAAGCAGTGGACTACAGAAACAGACCAAGTTTTAGGTTTCGGCGCCGCGAGTTGGGATCAGGAGAAGTAAAGTGATGTCGCTATTCAACTTTTTCTGTGAGGCTAGCGAAACATCATGAGAGTCTTTAATCTCGAGTATTATTATGCTACATTTTGCAATTATGTGCGATAGTTAAATTTGTTTTCGCGAAAACAGACATGTCGGGAGAGAAACCAATGTTCCGAATCATAATTGAGCTGCAACACAATTGCTCTTCTTAACTCGTTTGATTGGGCTTACACAACTTTGTCAACCAGGAGGGAAGAAGTAGGACATTATTGAGATTGTGATATATGTTCAGGTGCCTTCTTGTTAATGGCATCGGGTCGATGTCATGTGAAGCTTATTGTTGGTACATTTTCTGACTAAATGAGCAATATCGAAATATATCCGCCGACGTAGCATACAAAATTCATTCATTCACGACACTTCTTCAAATAATGAGATGAGACATACTTTTTATAGCTTATTGCCCACGACGTGAGCAGCAGCAGGTCGTTTACCTCAATAATATTCATCCCGGCGCCCCGTAATGAGCCAACTATTTTGGAATATATTTTGAGTGGTCGAAAAAATTCTTCCTGGAATTTTGACGGCAGGACTTGAACTGGTTGAATTATTAAAGTTAAAACGATCTAACGGAACGGCAAGAGCCCGAGCGTTCACATTGCATTTTGTATCTCGTTTTTTGAAACGTTCTCCGGCAGTTTGTGGAAATCTGCATTGAATTTGTACATGTTAATATTATCAGCAGTAAACATCAGTATAAATACAGTTCAGACTCATTTTGTCCGTCCATTATCGAACTGATTCTTCGGCTTTCATTTCGTATTTTTCTATGCTCCTTCAGGGATTTGAATCTAATTTATATTTTAGCACAGTTAAAAGTTTTTTTTGGGGGGGGGTTTTCAAAAAAGTCTCATTTAATATTTTTAATATTGATATATACCCTTTATTGACTTTTGGTTAGAATGCGTAGCCACAACGGTTAAATCACAACGTTAAAAGGAGTATGTGGCTACGCTTCTAATCAAAGAGGTGATTATTTTTGTGTATGATTTATGGATATATAAGAGAATCGACAGCTTGCTTGGGACTGTATGGACCAGCATAGATTATATATAGATCAGGATAATGCCAAGGCAGTCGCATATGAACAAGAGCATGAGTCATTTTTACAGAGAATAAGCCACATTTTAATTGATATTTATATTGAGAGGAAGACTTTCCACATATTTCATATTTCTTTAGAGATTACAGCATACGGTTCAAAAGTTAGTTTCTAACATACATCGTCCGGCGAGGGTCATTATAGCAAATTATGTAGAAAGTGGTATGACACACAAACATTTTTGATACAGTTTTAAGAGGAGTCTATAACAGAATCGTAATATTTTGAACAGTAGACAAGATGCTTATAATAGGTCTCTAGAGATTGATTTAGCCACAAATGATCCATTGACAGCTTAGTATCAAAAATATAACCTTTTAAGAGATAGTACTTTTGTGTGGTGTTGTGTTTAAAGTTGAAAACAAATGTATATTGGTGACACAAACATGTAATTGAGTTAAAATACATTTTCTGATTAGTAGTCCGATACTCCAAAATTTCGGGACATCAAATTATGTAGCAATAATTTCTCCAGTAAGACGTCTCTAAAAATGACGCATCGATCGATCGATATGGTTTTATTATATAGCCCTAATACTACATTGCTCACTTCGGTGCGATAAGGACTTCATGATTTAATGATTACTTAGCATCAAATAATTTTCATTGCAGCATTATACACTGCTGTTTGATGTCTATATATATTCTATTAGATTTCCTACGATTTTACCACTTTTATTCTCACAGTCACATAATTGGCGCACCTTCAGGACCCATACCTCTCCTAATGAACACGTATTGAGAGAGAAAATTTAGGCGCTTGTTTTATATTGGTTTCGCGCATATGTTATATATCATCAACGGCCTCTTGAGAGTCAGTTACATATAATATAGAGTGCGATCTCAGGATGCATACCACATTGTCTATTCCTACACTTACTATTGTATATATACTACGTTACTCTGTATAATAAAGTGGTTGTGAGTAAAGACGATCTAATACCGTCAGAGATACACTTTCTATAATAAGGTAATATTATATATTAATGTTCTACTACACTCATTATCTATGGAGAGCATTTCCAGTGCGCAAGAGACAACTCTACAAGTAACTAACTATTTATAAGTAAGCAGCTGTTCAAACATGAGACATTAATGATCATTATGAAATATTCTAATACGGCTTGTTGTCTACGCCATACGCACTTGGGTAAGTAGTATATCAACTCATACTGGTACAATTTTATATTCTTTTATCTATCTCATCATCTAGATCAGCTATGTCAATTATACAGTATATTGTTTGGTACATTGGAATAATATGATACGAGGTTATTTGTCTGAGAAACAATAGTGGTCTTTTTGAAATAGAGATTGATTTCCATATCGATACTATCTAAAGTTATGAGGCCTCTATCAAGATGTTTAGAGGGCACCCTCGACCGCTAACGGGTGGCTAGCTTCTTTGATAAACTTGACAATTTAATATATATAGAGAGAATTTTATGCAGGCAATAAGAAATCTATCTATTGGTCTAAACCATTCTGTATAATGTGCTTCACTCTTTTGAAAGTTTACACTAGATTCTCCACCACGATACAGTGTGTTGATTTCTGAGACCGACGCACAACTTACTTTTCATAATGTTACATCCGTTCTGGCAGAGTAGCGTGTAATTTACAATCTGTGAACTTAAGCTTATCGACTGTAGTGCACGGAATATCCTTTTTCAAATTTTTCACTTGCGAATTTAGCGCTTTATTGACAAAGGATATATATTCTGGGAGCATCAAGATATTACCCGGGACAGATGACTATACTTGACTATAGGGACGCTGACGCGGTGAGTTTCATAGAACCGGAAGCCACCCTCTTGTGATCAGAAATGTGTATTTAGGACCTATTTGCGCTTATCAGGTGACTGGTCTGCTCGCCTGCATTGCAGTTTTCGGCACAGTCATGCAGTACTATATAGAATTCCATTAATTAAATGTTACTCCCACCTAGCAAAAGACTGAGGGTTGCCGGTATATACTTTTAAATAAATACACCGATATATTCAAGACCAGTTAATAAGCCAGTTAAGTAATATATATGAAAAAGTGAGTTATTACATTTTTTACACACACGAAACTTTATTTAGATAGTTGTTATTGAGATTTCACTCCCTAACGGCAATTTCTTGGGCTTCTCGGACGCTTCCGAAAGTCACTGAACGTGCACTCCATAAGAGCCACATTTCTTCTAGAAAGCACTTTTGAAATCACCATGGCGGCTAGGACTCCCAATATAGTAGGCTTTGTATGGGCAACGGACAATCGCGGAGAGTGATGGATTCAAGCACAGACGATGTCCGGAGGAATGGACCGCGAATACAAATACGGGAACGGTAGGAGTGTGGAGAGGTGTGGAGAGAGCGAGAGGACGGGGCGGGAGAGGATCACTAAGACTTTATAGGAGAAGTTTTTATTATCTTCATGCCACTTGGTATCCAAGTAATTTTATTAATTTTATCTGAAATTATTTTTTGAGAATATTTTTAAATATTAATATTTTTATAATTTATTAACAATTGTTTCCCGCGTGAGCATCTTTCAGGTTTTTAAGGCGTACAAGTTTTTGTAAGTTTTCAAAGACTTCCAATATTGAAATTTAAAAATTCTCAAAAAATGTGTGGGCAAAGAAAAGTTTTCTATTTTTAAAATATTTTAAATCCTTTAGGACGTTCGTTCAATATATTTTTGTATCCTAAAAAGTCAGTCCAAAAGTTATCCAAAAACGAATTTAAAAAAAATAATCGTAAAAAATAATTAAAAAAACATAAAAATATTTCCAAATGAAAATTAATAAAACGATTTCAACTAATTCCTAAATGGTGAAAATGTTTGAAGAATCGAACAACATTTTCAGAAATTTTCACAAGTAGTATAAATTTTTTGTAAAACATCTAAGATAAATTTGAAACTTCGTTATTTTGAAAACCTGAGTTTTTTTAATTCTATTCTCTAAAATTTTCATATTAAGAAAGTCAAAAAATATTACCTCTGTACGGGCCTTTAATCGTCAATTAGGTTGAATCCACAGTTCAGAATTGATTTTTGAATTTTAAAAATCTCAAGTTTTCAAAATCTGGAATCAAAAATCGATAGTTCCTCCACGACCTTTCACAACTTTTGAGCTTTATGGGCCAAATTTGATGTCCAACCTTTTTAAGCATTTGATTCGTCCGATATCAGGCAACAAGTTCGAGGCGATCTAAACACAAAATTGATAATTTCTTACTCAAAGGTATACCATGAAATTTAGGTCTTTTTATTTAAAATAATACGATTTTTTTATTAGCGATTAAACGCTCGCTTGGCACAACCTTTCCATATTTTTGCCTACAATGTCTCTACATGCTGACTGTATGGTGTGGTTCCGAACCTCTGTCCTTTGGACCGCACCGTAATGCTTGACAACAGCAATGCAATTTTAAGACACCGAAAACATTTTTACAAAACCTAATTTTTGTTACTGATTTATACGGGGAGTCCCGTTTTTGTCAAGAATATCGTTTTCGTCGATTTTCGGTCAGAAATACTAACATTTTACAAATTTTTTTTAAAATTAAACAATGTACACAAAATATACCCTCTATCAATCTTGAAAATAATTAGTTAATGCAAAAATAATTTTTATTAATTTTGATGAAAAACGACATTTTTGTCCCAAAGAAATTAAATTTAACGGAAAACATTAAAAAAATTTGACGAAAAAAAAAATTATTTTTGGTATACCCAAATTTGAGGTATATACATTTGACAGAAAATATTTTTTTTTATAAATTTTTTTAATTTGAAGGGAAAATAAATTCCGACGATAAAACAAATTTTGACTGAAAATTAAATTTTAAAAGAATAAATAAAAAATAACCTTTGAAAACAATGAATTTTTGTTATTAAATTAGGACGACAAACGACTTTTTGGTTACACAAATTCTGCCTAGTAAATATTCTGACGCAACGAATTTTTTTTTCTAATTTCGTGGCCAGATTAACTAAAATTCTCCAAAAATGTGCAAAAAAAGTCTTACCAGAAAATGACATTTCTTCGTCTTTGCCACATTTACATCATTTATAGCCATTGACTGTTCTGTCTCTCCATTAGATCGAATAATAGTCGACCTATTTTAGATCAGCAATTTCCAATTGAGTATACAGAGTAAGGATTAGAAACACAAATGTCTCTCCATGGTGGGTTTTCCGAAATCTTATAAAAAAGCTCATAAAATTATTTATTTTTAAAAAAATAACACGATTAGGCCAAACAAGTACGCCAATTAAAAACTCGACAAATTTAGCTGCAAAGAGTTGAATATTCAAAGTGGTCTGTGAAAAAATGAGAAAATCTTCTTAAATTTTTTAAAAATGAGCTCCTTTCCTGTGAAGGACAGAACTAGAAATGAGCCCAAATATGTTTTTTGGAATTTGAAGTTCACATAATTTCTGCAAATCAGCAATAAAAACATATTGTCAAAAACATATTTGGAAAAATCCTTGAAAAGCGAAATAATATTGCAAAAATTAAACTGGCCTGTTGTGAAATTGAAAATCTGTTCACACCATTAAATCGGCCTTCTAAAAATAAGTTATCTAAAATCATTAGAATTTTTGAAAAAATAAGAAAATATCAGACAAAAAAGTATGAAATTGTCCTATGAGGGTGACAATATTGCCAAAATGATCAACTGAATAAATTGGTCTGAAACATACGTATAAATTACTTTTCAAAATTAAAAAACCGGACGAAAAAATGACAAGAAATCTAAATGTCAAAAAGTAAAAGATATATTTTTGAAGTAATTATTAATACGTAAATAAAATAAATATTACAGTATTTTGTCCAAAGGCTGTGTTCTTGACCATTTCGCATAATTTTTAGTGATAATTCAAAAAACATTCTGACGTTAAGGGGGTCGTCCGTCGTAAATTCGAACTTTTTGTAAGCGCTATAAAACTTTCTCGAGTTATAAATACCACAGTTGAAAATACTTAAGGATAAGCCGTGCCAATTTAAAGATAATTGGTTTCGAAATTTGTTTTTATATACTTTTCAAAGCCTAATAATCGTGCCCCATCATCGTGGTAATAATCGCAATGCAAAACTTTTTTATTATCTTAAAAATAATGACCCGTCCAAAATGGTTTTAGAAGTAAAAGTAGAGTTGAGTCCAAGAATAAAAGGGAAAGTTGTTTTGCACTGTCCCCCTACAGTAAAAGTTTTTTTAATAATTCAAAAAACTAAAATTTGCTAAAAATTAGTTTTTGAAAATGTTTTTGAAATAGTTTGCATTTCATTTTTTGTACCGAAGAAAGAAAAATGTAAAAATGAAATTTTTTGGTTTTTATCTCGTCACTAGAAAAGAGCACTAAAAATATCATTTTGAAGATACCCGAACCAGTTAATTTGGCGATATAAAACTTGCAACTAAGACCTCCTAAGGGGGTAGTGTCCAGCAAAAAAAGTTTGGCCTGAAAATTTGAATTATAATACTAAACTGACCCTGAAAAAAATTTGGTCGAGTTCTCGCAGATTTTGAAAATAGTTCAGCCACCACGAGGGCGCCAAAGTCGAACTTTTTCAAATGCACAAGGATGTTTTAAAGCCTGACCAATCCGATTTCATTATTTTAAAACGAGAGTGACTGCAGAATAATAATCTTTAATATAATCGGATTAATTTTTTTTTGTTTGATTTTAAACGAAAGTTATGCCGAAAAAAGCGTGTTTTTTTATTCAGGTCTTTTGAACAAGGCTTTTTTGTTGACATAGAATTTTTTTTTAATCGAGTCGTTTTATCCTTGAAATCTCTCTTATATAATCGATCCAATTTTTTAAGGGCCCTAGAAACAAAAGTTATGCGCAAAACTCTTGGCGTTGCGGAATTTCTTCTGCCAGTTTGAAGGCTCAAACATATAGTAAGGCTTAAATTTGAATAATATAAATGAAGTCATAAAATTAAAGTTTGAATAACAAATTGCTAAGAATATAAATAAGAAAGGTTTTATCGCGAAATATTAATTAAGAAATCAACACATTGGCACAGAGGTGTCTATAATGGTAGCAAATAATTATGGCGCATCAAAGAACACATTTATCAAAAGATTGACAATTTATAACATCAATCATTTTGTGTGATGAAAACTCTGGCATTTCCGTTAATAATACCACTGAATGAAAATCAACAATTTTAGCAACAATTTATTTGTTTAGGAGTGGTAGGGATCTGAATACTAATACCAAGGTGTATATAAGGTTAACAATTAATTATGCATAATGAAAATCAACTTTTTGGAAAAATGCCAAAACTGTAAATCCAAGAATTTAATAAGCCGTTTTTTAAATTCTGAAATATGGAATTCAGAAATTTCGAACAGACAACAACTCAATGAGAAAACATAGAGTATTGACACCTCGTATACAAGAAGGTAAATGACGGTGCAGGTTCATCCAGAAGAAATTTTAAATGAGAATTTGTATGTCAGTGCTGAAGAGAAATTTTTGAAAACTAATAATTTATTTCTGAAGAAAATACACCTTCTATTCTAAACTCAGATAAATCAAACTCTATCTGT
>SCLH01000144.1:714343-740021 GCA_004367855.1 Oikopleura vanhoeffeni
AAGATACTGGTCAATTAAAATATGTGAAGGTTATCATAAATTTTAAATTATCAAAATATTTTTTGTAAATCACCTAAAATTAGTATTTTCTTTATGCGTAAAATTTTGATCTAACTTCTTAAAAGATAATTTATTTTGGATAATTTAATCATCCATTATTTATTTTTAATTTTTTTGTTTAATCATTACGGCGCAGTACATAAAGTTATACTGTATATTTATAAATGTATATTGTAATCGAAGTACTACCCGGTACAACACAAATCATGCCTCTCTCCTCGTTGTGGGTAAATATTATAGCGCTGCGATGGACGTGCGCGAAGTTAGACTCTACAAAACGGGCTAATTCTGGAAACACGTTAGATAGGGCCAATTTGATTCGTTCTGATTGGGGATAGTAATTATGCAAAAATGAAAAAACGGAAGCCAAAATGTAACTGCTGTATTTGGAATCGCCGCAAGTTTTTTGATAATGTGATTGCAGAAAACAGTCGAAATTTTGTTTTTTCTGCCTTCATAGATTTAATAGGGAAGTTGATAGAGGTTGACCATCGAATGCCTCTATCGGGAACAAACTGAGACCAAAATGCGAATTGAATAAATTTTTTAGCAATTCAAATGCCGAGAAGAAGTGCTTGGTATTTTGTGTTAACACTCGATGCAATACAGAAAAGCTAGTGTGTAGGACAAAAATCTAATAAAAATATGTATTTCAAAACGGCCTATACATATAGCAATATACTATAGATAAACGGATAAGATTGTCTTGGGACTATTTCGCACTGATAGATGGATAAGCATGATGAGTAGAAATAACCAGATATAAGCCAAAGAGAGACGTCGATTTTGAGCGCTCAGCTCTGGTGCCCGCATCGGGCGGTCATCGGGAGGTTTACAAACGGTTAATATGATGTTAATTCGACACTACCGGTTGACAAAACTTCGTTTGGAAACCAAGTTAAAGCGTCCTAGAATGTCAATCCGAAAAAAATGTAGTGGGTTATTCAGTGATTTTTACATGAATCAAAGAATGTTCATCTGAAAATTGAATATTATATCCTAATTTCTATATTCCTTTAATCACATTTTGTAAATATCCCGGCACTCTACTTAAAAAACATACGTTTTGCTATCAGGGCCAGGATATTTACCAAAGTGTGATAAGGGTATATAATTATTATCAGGATTTTTATTCAAAATATAAACCAAAGCAAGAGTCTTGCTGGCAAGACTCAAGGCGCTAAGCTTTGATGCGCGCCGTGCAGTCATCTCAGACGATTGAACAAACGGTTTGATATTATTCAATTATGGGTTTTTAAAAAGAGGTAGATTGGCTCCTTGGAATCTTTCGATTCAATCTCAAGCGAATCAGTTACTATACTTTTTTTAGGGGCACAATTCCCTTGAAAGCGATCGGAGAATTTGAGTATGTTTGAATACTCAAATGATCGGCCGATGATACTGATAGAATTAATTCAAGGAAATTTAGCACAATTTTGTCAAAACAATTTAGCAAACTAGGCCAAGAAATTCATTTTTTAAAACCTACGCTTATCCAAGTCAAGTGTTTTCCGACAAGCAACGACAAAAGAAGGATACGACAGAAGTCAGGAGATCACTTTGAAGATCGTATATGACCTCGAAAAAGTTAAGAGAGTGTTAAATATTGATTGTAGCATAAAATCTCAAAATTAGATTTTTCGCTTAATTTTATATTTTTGTAACTTCTCAGATTTCTTTAAGTTCCATTTTCAGTTTCTTTTATCGAGGTCGAAGTAAAGTGCGGAAATTAGATTCAAAGGATTGGATTGTGTACTCAGTTCAGTACTTCAAATTTTACATCTAGTTTCAACTTTTTGATCTCGTCTTGTATTATACGTATAATTTATACCGCTATAATAAAAACAGAGAAATGTTTTTGCGACGTTTTAAAGATTACTTTTCCCACATTACATCGTTTTAACAACTTTTCAGACGCTTTTCCAAAATAATATTTCCAACTTCTGTTTTACATTCTCAGTAGTCACATCGTCATTAGTCATCATTCAGAAGTGCAAAAGATTTTGATAATGGCTAGACGCGCGGAACTTCTATAAAATAGACTTGTTTGATCAATTTTTATTATGAGGCGCAATTTATATTAAATTAAGCGCATTATATAAGTATACAGCCTGAGTTTTTCTCGTTTACCGCTGTTTTTTTTTTATTCCGATCCAATAACTCGATGGGGTGGATTCGGTCAATATCAGAAACCTGTATCTTGATTGGTTCATAGGATCGGAATTAAAAAACGCGGTAATGAGAAAACTCAGGCTGTACAATTTGTTATTTTTCTGTTGAATGCGGTATGAATCATTACGTATAATCTTCTCTTCGATAGCTAAATCTGCCCATGTAAATAAAGCAATTCTTCAATAATTTTTTGTTGAGAATTTATCGAGTTTGATTCAAAGCTCTTATCACCAACGAAAAAAACTATGATTTTCATAACACCAGTATATTTATATTCGAAATCTGCCTCGAAATTTATCATACGTCACAAGAATAAAAGTGACCAATGGAAATACTGGATTTTCTCTAAGTTTGTGACGTAGTTGATAAATTTCGAGCGCATAGCAGGGATTTTTCGAGTATATTATCAAAGATATGTAAACTTTTTGACAGGTCATAAACCAAATAATCGCGTGATTTTATTGGTCATACCACACTCTTGTGTATTGACCATCATAACACGTCATAACGTGTCTCTGACGTCAAAAGTTCTACGAGTTTGTGGAAATCTGCCATTGAATTTGTACATTTAATTTATCAGCAGTAAACCTCAGTATAAATACAGTCAGACTCATTTTGTCACTCCATTATCGAACTGATTCTTCGGCTTTCTCATTCGTATTTTTCTAATGCTCCTCAGGGGATTTTTGACTAATTTATATTTTAGCACAGTCAAATTTTTTTTTGGTGGGGGGAGTTGTTTCAAAAAGTCTCTTAATATTTTATATTGATGAATATCCACTTTATTCGACTTTTTGGTTAGGAATGCGTAGCCACAAACGGTTAAATCACACGTTAAAAGGAGTATGGGCTAGCTTCTAACCCAGAAAGGGATATGGCCATTTATGAGTAAACGAACCCTGCGCCGACTTGATCCCGATATTTTTAAAAAGGTGGCAATTGCCGGCAGCCAATCAACATCCTGTGCATTTTCGAATAAGCCAATAAATCGGCCACTCAATTATAGTCTTCGCAATTTCGCATCGTTCCAAATATTCAGTATGCGTGTCGGCGAGGGGTCATTAATCCATAAATGATAGGGTTGCGCACGCATGTTTAAACGGCCTATTCAAACAAGAGCTTCGTAAAAAAAACGGAAAATAAAGTTAAAGGGTTGCGTTGAAAACAACAATGTAATAAATTAGGCAAAAAAATACGGGACGATGTATTGTGTGGGTGGTTAAGTTGAAGGAAAAATAATTCAGTTTGCACCATACATTTGCACCATGTAATTCTTTCGTCGTTTCGAAATTCATCGAAACTCAAAAATCCGGCCGTAAACAACGTTAATCAAAATAAACGATGTGGATGGTTTAAAGTTTTAACCAATCAGAATCGGCTAGGGACTCCATAAGTTAAAAAAAATAATATATATGCGCATGTAACATCTGTGAATGTCTAAAGTTTATTAGATTTAGATTTCTCCCTGACCTCGACAACCTAAGTGAGATTTTTGAAAATTTAGCTGGCAATTATTTCAATTTATATTTTCTGTAGTATTGAAGCTTTGAATTTTTACTATATCTATAGTTTTATTGTGTATTCCCTTTATTTTATTTTTTTTTTTTTTTCCAAAAGATAGTTGTTTTATTTTTTTTATTTCTTTTTTTTCTTTGTGTCTTATTTGATTTTTTGCTTAGATTTGTTTCTTGTCATTTCCAGCAGTCTCTCATAATTTGATAAAAGTTTCACTTCCATAAAGGGGTTTAGTAAGTTAAATTCCCTTGCGAGAAAGGTCCTTATTTCGTTATTATTATGTCTCTCATACTGGAGCCGATTCCCAGTTGAAAATTCCCATAATGTGACACCAAAGGGCCCAAAATCAGATTTTTCAGAAAATTCTAGTTTGCTGCATAGATTCAGGCGACATCCATCTGACGGGGTACTAATAATTAAATTTTACTCATCAAATTTTGAAGAAACTTTATTCATTCAAATTTTTTTTGTCAAATATTTTCTTGTCAAAAAATAAGCTGGCTTTTTGGAAAGCGATTATTATTTCTGGCTCGATGTTTGGCGCCAACCACCTGGTGGCTGCCCTCTGATCAGAAAAAAATAACGACAGAATTTTATCCCAAATTTGAAGATTTAATTTCAAGAAATCCAAAAAATATACTGATTGCCCCTTATCTAAATCGTATTTTTACACCGAAGCTCTGACGAGAATTTCTACGAATAAAAATTTTTTGAACAGTAATTATATTCAATATTGGAATTTCACAAAAAACGATAGTTCATTCGAATTTTTATTAATAAAAAACTTTTACCTATCCGGTTTCTTCTGGTATGTAAAAAGTCTGAATTTGTCAGCGTTATTTCCTTGTCATTCCCAAAACAGCAGTTTCGTACTCGATGATATCAGTAATCGTATCACTATTTATAGGGATTATCTTTGTTTCAATAGAAATAGTAAAAATTATTTTGTTTGATAAAAACTAAACTGGAAACCAAGCAATTATCTTGCGGCTATATCACGATGAACGACGTTCAAAGATGATAAATATTTCACATCCTGGAAGCAATATCTAAAGCAATTGTAACATATCCAATATACTAATAAGAGGCTTCGATTTGGAAAAGAGCCATCCTGGCGGGCGGATGTTCTCTAGAATGTTTTCAAATCGCCACCGGGCATGAATTCTTTCCAAGGGTCAAAAAATTTTTTAACATTTTTTGACCAAATTTGCAGTGCGATTAAAAGATTAGTGGTGTTAAATTCAAGATGGTTACAAGCACTTTCAAATGAATTTTTGGTCATTATATCGTTACAACTAATAAGTTATACCGTTAAGTTATATCTATTAAGTTAAAATCAGCATTTTAATAGACCGAGTATTTTATTTCAACCCTTTTCATTAGGCAAGACCCAAGAAGATGTATCGTCAGTCTACTAAGATTCATTCTATGCTATCTTTAATACAGTTTTATGGTCAAATTGAGCCACTAACTGAAGCCTCTTCGTATTAAAAATACTATTATGTTCTTTTGATGGTTGTTTCATTTTTCACAACTTTGTAATCGCCCAAGCCACACGTGACTCGATTCTCTTAGTCGCATCTTAAATTTAACATCATTTAAAAAAAACAGCATTATCCACGCTCTAGCAATTTTGGATGCTACATATCGATTACGGACCCACACGAACAAATAGCCACTTTTTAGCCAACATTGTTATACACCAAATATTTACAGAGAAATAAATTTAAATGGTCCGAGTAAAAATTAGGCGGTTTCGGAGCCTTATTCCCTATTTTCTGTTGAATGTTCTAGAACTGTTATTATTATTTAAAACAAATTTTTTTTAAACTGTTAGTACGAAATTTGTCGAATTCACGTTAGTTAACAAAAATCTAATAATTATTTCTATAACCCACATATATTAAGTAGTACTGAAGAAGGCTTGATGCCGAAAATTTTATAAAAAAGCGAAAAAATTTTATTTTCGATTCAATTAAATCAATACGACCGCTATGGTCTGATTCGAACTTTTTGTTGTCAATTTATTCTTCTCTTAATATTTGTGCTCAGTTTGAGATATCTGAGAACTCAATCAAATAAGTCGTTTTCAAAAGCCGAATCAAATAAAATTCTTCGCTGAAAAAGTGGTATAAAAACCCCAGCAAGTACCGTAATAGATATAATATAACATATTCAAATTTTTGAATATGCGAACAAACCGATCATGGCAGAAAAGTTACTTGGTTAATTATAATTACCCTATGAAACATAATTTTGATAAAAAAAAACAGCATCATAAAATTGACAAGCAATGGTGTTCAAAATGTCATTATTTTGGAATAAAAAAGAAATACATTCTGTTAGAATTGGAACCGTGACTTATTTCAAATTATTACTTAGAAAGAAAAACAAAGTCAAAAGTCACATCCACCATGGAATTACATTGTTTGTATTGGAATATACAAGTGAAATAAATTTAACATTGACAATATAACAGTTAATGAAATTCAAATCTTTGGACTTTATATTTACTTTTTTATAAATAATTTTTAATGAATTTTTTTTTCGAATTCAAACATAATGTGTGTTCTTCTTTATTTTTAAATAATGAGACTCGAGACACTATTGGCAATAGTTACCTAAGAAATTTTTTGTTGATTATAATAAAAAATAATGTTTAACAAGGTGACTAGAATTAACGAGGTTAATATTTTTGTTTTGTTCTGTACAGAAAAAGTTAGTAAAGGTTCTTTGTTATCTTTTGAGATTTATAATAAATTGACAGTATGAGTCATACATAGGGTGTCCGCCGAGATTGAGTCTAAAAATCAACTCGAAAACCTGACATTCGATTTTTCTGAAACTTCCGGAGATAAGTAAACGAAGACCGAAAAAGATCAAAAAAATTGTCGAAAAATATTCAAGTCTGACTCTAAGTGCCTTTAGTGACCTCTAAAAACTATCTCTGATTGGCGTCGACAAATTTTTATGAAACTTTGGGCTTAAACCCAAATTTTTCAAAACCTCAAAAAAAAATTGTCGAAACAGTCCAAGTTGACCTAAGGACTTTTAGTGACCTCTTAAAACTATCTTCTGATTGGCTCGGACAAATTTTTATGAAACTTTTGGGGTTTTAAACTCAAATTTTCTCAAACCTAAAAAAATTGTCGAAAATATTCCAAGGTTGACTCTAAGTAACACCTTAGTAGACGCTCCTAAAACTAATCTTCTGAACTTGGCTTGACAGAAACCATTTTAATGAAAACATTTGGGCTTAATACTCTAATTTATGGTCGAAAAAATCATTCTAACTTGACCCAAAGATGACCTTTAAGAAACCCTCGAACTTCCTACGATTAACCCCTTGTGAGCCATTATAAAAAAAACGTTCGCCCAAGGCAGCCAGAGCCACAATTGTGGCTCACTTTGCAATGTTGTTCACAGAAAGCTTAAGGGCAGTTGGAAATTTTAATTTTGTCTGCTAAGGAAGTTGAAAAGGTCATATTTTTTGCATTCTAACTTCATATTCTAGAATTTTTAATTTTTGAGTTCTAGAAACTCACGTGAGAAAAGCAAGTGTGGTATCATTACAGTGATCACATCCACAGTTGTCTTACAATTGTTTCTCTGTCGGAAACAATGCACAAAATCTGGCCTAACGTCATAGTTTTCGTCCGTTTATGATTTTTTCTCATAAATCAACAAGTAATTTATGAAATAGTCAAAAATTTTGAATTTGAAAAAATCATGATTTTTGATGAAAAGATGTTTATTTTTCGCTATAAAAGCAGAATAATGGCATTTTTTTCTATTCATTTTCGCAGTATATGTAATCGAAGTACAACTGTGGACAATGTTTGAATTTGGTTTAAATTGCAACTTTTATCAATAACTAAATTTTTTTCATGGGATACTTGAAGTTTTGAAAAGTTTGTATGTCGCAGTTCCGAAATAATGTATAGCGGAGAAGTGAAAAATAGCCTAAAATCCCTGATAAATTCAACTCCCCGTATGCCGGAACAAAATTTTCGATGAAAATTTTCGAATGATTTAAGGTATCCTGGAAGCCCACAATTGTGTGGCTCATGGTGCTCCACAAGGGTAGAACTTTTGGCATATAGCGCCCATCGAGCGTCGCGGAATATTTTAAAAATGAACATTATTCGTGTGGCAGCAGCCAAACAAAATAAATAATAATTAATAATAATATAATAATAATTAATAATAATTAATAATAATTAATAATAATTAAATAAATAATTAATAATAATTAATAATAATTAATAATAATAATAATAATTATAATAATTAATAATAATTATAATAATTTAATAATTAATTAATAATAATTAATAATAATTTAATAATAATAATATAATAATAATAATTAATAATAATTAATAATAATTAATAATAATTAATAATAATTAATAATAATTAATAATAATTAATAATAATTAATAATAATTATAATAATTAATAATAATTAATAATAATTTAATAATAATTAATAAATAATTAAGTAATAATTATAATAATTAATATAATTAATAATTAATTTATAATAATATTAATAATAATTAATAATTAATAATAATTAAATAATAATAATAATTAATAATAAGTTAATAATAATTAATAATAATTATAATAATTAATAATAATTAATAATAATTAATAATAATTAATAATAATTAATAATAATTAATAATAATTAATAATAAATTAATAATAATTAATAATAATTAATAATAAATAATAATTAATACATTACAGTAATAATATAATAATAATAGTTAATAATAATTAATTAATGAAATAATTAATAATAATTAATAATAATTAATAATAATTAATAATAATTAATAATAATTAGTAATAATAATTAATAATAATTAATAATAATTAATAATAATTAATAATAATTATAATAATTAATAATAATTAATAATAATTAATAAATTTTGTTAAGGACAATTTGGAAAATTTTCACTTCGTCCTAATAGGCAGAAAACCACAGTTCACATTTCAGGAATAATTTGTTAGTATCACAACGTTAATTTTATAATAAAACTCAAAAGTTCAAAACCCCTAAAATTTCGATGCATGGATTTTTTTGGTCCCATGTGAATTCCTCAGCCTGAAATTTAAACCCTCAACTCGAAATTGTCTGAAATTTTTGAAAATATCAGAAAATTATTTTTTTTGGAATGGAGGGGTGGTCAAAATGGATCGGGGAGATGAGAAAAATCACTTTTTTGGTTTTTTGAGGTCATTTGTAAAACAAATTAAAAAAAAAATATTTTTTCGAATTCTTCATCAAAAATCATTCGGAAACCACCTTAAAATAATTTCCTGACGCTTAGGGCTTAACATCTCGAAAAAGTCCCGGCGGACACCCTAGTCATACAGTATGACATAAGTATCAACTTGTCTGAACATCAAGCAAATTGGCCAAACTTGCAAATTTCCAAATTTTCGACTGTGGTCTCTCAGAAATATTTAAAAATTTCACTGCATTTCGGTCATACAGTATGTATATTATAGTACAGTATATTTAAATATTTCTGAGGGACCACAGTCGAAAATTTGGAAATCGCAAGTTTGGCCAATTTTGTTGATGTTTTTGTGCCACCCAAAACGATATCTTTAATTGAATTCGACAGCAAATAAATTTACTTAGTTCCTGAATTTTGTGTAATAAACTAAAACTTTATTATTCTGATGTACTTTATCTCAGGAAATAATATAGTCGATCACAATTTTCTCAAATCGGGTCCGATCCGATCAGCAAATTTTGAAATGTGCTTCCGATCCGATCTCATTTTTTCCGAAAAATGTCCGATCTGATCGGATAAGTCATCGAATCGGATAATTTTTGCGAATCTATAGATTATTAAGTTATTAAAATGAGGGTCCATGTATTTGATAATCAGGCATATTAATGCGGTGACAATTGAAAGTATAAATGATATACATGAATATATTTGACATTAATCGAATTAGAATCAATAATTCGAAAATCAAGTACAAGATTTACAAAAATGATAACAAGCCGTAATTTTTAATATGAAGAAGTTAAGAACTTTTGTCGGAAATGTGAATATAGAGATAATCAACTGTGAACTATAAAGAATTCTCATTTTTAAAAACGACTCATCCGATTAATTTTTAGAAAGCTCAAACTGAGCACAAATATTTAGTGAATAATAAAACAAAATGAAATTGATCCGAAAAATACGAAACGATGGTCTGATTCGGATCATTTTTTTGTTTATTTATTTTTTTCTTAATATTTGTGCTCAGTTTGAGCGATCTTAAAACTCAATCGGATAAGTTTTTTTCAAAAGCCGATCAAATGAAAATGTTGGCTGGAAAAATGACATAAAAGGCTCTTATAAAGAGCTCAAGCAAGTACCGTGATATGGACCATATTAAATTGTGAAATCTGGAGGTTTTTGGGATTCCGAAATATTCTTTGCAGCAATAAGATTCATGGAAATTTAATACACCACATACTCAAACGTCCAGACAACAAACGTCCTGACAGTTTCTCAAAGGTCCTGACGGTTTCCCAAACGTCCTGACACTTACTCAAACGTCCTGACAAAAATTGTCAAATCATAGGTGTCAGGACGTTTGATTATGTGGTGTATGAAAGCAATCGCGATAAATGCTCACATAAATGAGCACAATTAATTTGGCTTATCAAAAAACAAAAAAAGGAATAAATTTGAGTGTCCTCAGAAAATTAAGGTAAAAAATAAATTTTATATTTAGCAATGACACATTTTTCTCAAGCCTACAGAGTTTGAACCTATCTCGACTGGGAATTGAAAAGTAATTGAAATAAATCAGAAAAGGAAATAAACATCGAATCTAACAATAGAAAATATCGGTCAAATTGTTTCTTTCTACGCATCACATTTGAGACGGTTCATAGCACATGAAATTTCGTTTTAATGGGAATGAAACTGTTATTGAAGAAAATCATATTTGCGGATGTTAACTCGTAGACTTTAGACATGAATGTGTACCCAGACTCGATTTTAGCAACTAGTTGCCTCACTTTTAAATCGGCCATATTAGCAAAGTTTCATTATCAACATTCATTTTCAATAGCTTAAAATAATATTCAGACAATTTGCTATACAATTAAAATAACAAAATAAAATTTTTAAACGATTTAAAGGCATTTAATGAAGCATAAGAAAACAAAAAGTTGCGAAATTCACTATGACTCGACTATAAAAGTGCAATAATGAGATAAAATTGAAACCTTAATTTATATTTGCAATTACTCTCTATAAAACTTCAATGATTTTCTAGCAGTGTGTCCTAAAAATAATTAGTATGTTTTTTGCAAAATTCTCAGTGAAAAGACTCTAAAATTATTCTTCAATATTATTTATTGTGGACAGAATGGCGAGACATTCTCACGCCTACGCCTACGTGCGAACCCTTCATAGATTCAATGTGATTAATTTTTCGGAAGTTTTGACTCTGGAAATGCTCTAGTCTAACCGGAGGCCATTTTCACAAATAATACAAACAGAAATCTTGAAATTAAAAAAAAATTAATCGGTAATTATTGATTAATCAAAAACCATTGTACCGATAAGGGTAATTAGAAAAGATTGTTCTCAAATTAGATAAAAAACATTGGGGATGAACTTCAGACGCTTTTAAGAACTTCTTCTCATTACACTAATGTCCGAATAAAATCAGGTTGAACGAAATAATTCAAAAATAGGGTTTTGAAATATGTCATAAATGAAATCCTTTTTCTCCAGAAAAATTTTTCGGCGTTAATTGATCACTATTTGTTTACTTTCACCAAAACCTTATTTTCTCATTTGAAGGTACGTGATCGCTTTTGGACTTTGGGTATATGGGAAAAAAGTCTTAAAAACTTTAAGGAACCACTTCACTTCTTTTAAAAATTGATTTAAGCAATTTTTGGAAAAAACAGTACTACTTTTACCAACCTTATTCCTCAAATATACGGTCACGTGATCATTTTGGGACTATAGTGTAATGGCACAAAAAAAGGGCACAAAACGTCACTTTTTGTTTCAAAGTTTATCGATAACTTTATAATTGATCTTGGTCATTAATGATTAAGCGTCGTAAATGCGATTAAATGGTGTGGCGGCAAATAGTTGGCTAAAATCGAGTCTACGAGTTAATTTCATAATTTTATTTTTCTTTGGCTTATTTTTCACTTCGTTTGGCATTGCGAGATTTAAAATGAAGAACAAATGTGAATCGAAAATTGGTAAGAAAAAAGTTATATTCATGAATTTTCTAGAAATTTCTTGTAACATGATCTGACCATTTCCACAAGCTAGTAGAGCTAATCAGCGCCAGGAACCTCAATTTGATCATTATATATTTTATTCTTGTCTTAACAAGTACCTCATTTTCAAAAGTGGTGGCCTTGAAAGTGATCATTTCATAACTTCTGAGTATCAAAGAATACAAAATCCGATCTGTTAACTTTTTTTCAAGATTATGCTTAATAATTTTCAAAATTTTGTTTGGTTAACCGATTCAAGATAATTTTCGAGCTATCATGAGTCATATTGAAATCGCTTTACAAACGGAAATTAAGAAATTATTTAATATAAACTATGTCACATAAACTTGTAAAAAATCTAAAGAACATCATTCTACTAAAAAAATAAAATTTCAGGATTTTCATGATACTTTTTGAATCAGCTTTTGTTTTAAATTCACACTGTGAAATTAATCAGAAGCCAGTTTTGGCAAATATACATACAGTAGGTTACATGGTTCGTGAGAGATTTTACTGAATCGCACAGTATCAGCCAGCTCCTGATTATGCGTTTATTAATTGGCTGACGTACAATATTCTTTTGATAATTTTGTAATTATTCTGCACTTTTACTTGCGCTCGGTCTCATTTGAGAAGACCAAATCATCACAATATTTTAAATGCGAGCCCACAATCATGTGTTTTATCGAGTCGGTGTCTAGTGTACCCCATTTGGGTAGCTAAGCACGCCCGTGCTTTCCGTACCCAAAATTTGGTCTGAAAAAAAATATGTTGTGAAAACGCATCGTCATGGTTATGGCGTCAGTAGGGTGGTTTAGGAATTTCACGACTGCACTGAAGCACAGTAATAGGCATAACTTATGCCGCATAAGTAGAGTCAGTACCAGGAGACTCATCTGCAAAACTGAACCCTTAGCACGATTCTATGAGTTTATGGGGTCAAACTTCTTCAGAAGAATGATTTCCGACCATGAAAAAATTTTTGGAGCTCCAAGTGGTCACTATTAGTGCATGAAAAACAAGCTTTCGCAGATAAGTCTCCCGGTACTGACCCTACTTATTGGGCCAAGAAGTATGCCTATGACTCAAGTCATTGACTCGCTTAAGTGCAGTCGGTGAATTCCTCAACCACCCTTATACACATAATCAGACGTTGCGTTTTTCACAACATATTTTTCATTCAGACCAATTTGGATACGGAAAGCACGGGCGTGCTTTCCGTACCACCTTAACAAAGTATAGGGAGGACAAAAAGTCGATTGGCCAATTTGGGTACGGAAAGCACGCTCCCGTTTTATCACTTTCCGATTCCAGTCTGTCTCGCTACGGAAACACTTGTTACTGTTTTCAGCTTCATGAAGATCAATTTCGAAAATCAAATTTTACTCAAAAATTAATTCAATTTAAAAGTGCGTTGAAAATTGTAGATCTTCAGTCCGATTATTCAATAAATTGAAATGAATAACAAGATAACTAAACAATACAGGAAATTAACACTAATGAAAAAATTTGTTACGTCGTATTTTCAAGAATAGGCTTAAAAATATAAATTTACAAAAAACTCATTAGTTATTATTTTGATGACCAAAGTAAAGCTTTTTATTACCAAACATATAAATCTCCCGGTATACTTGAAGAAGTTACATTTTTACGAAAAATAAAAAAGTGACTCATTAGCAGAAGTAAACCAACATCTCATTTTTTTCTGAAACCATTTAATTTGTCTCTGACAACATAAACCAGACAAAAATGACTTTTACGTAGATAGATTTTGAAGTCTGAAATTGTAAAAAAAAACATCGGTTATTTGGCGTTCTAGAACTGTTTAGTCATCGGATTAAAAAAACCTCTCCTTGACATGCTACCGTTACGTAATCTGTAGTAATTTGAGCTCAATTTGATATACCGTCTGGGAGGAGATAGATTTTGAGGTTTGGAAAAGGTCATCTTGTTATGATACTGTACTTTTTGGTGTAATGGTCTAACATAATTTTTGATGTACTTTTTCGCAAGATTAAGGATAGATCTACAAATAAGCATTTTATCTTTTTTTATGAGCTCTCAGTTTTCAGTATATTTCACCGAGAATATGTCAAATCAGAGTCGCATACCCCCTTAAATTGGAAAGAAGCAAATATTCAATCTGAAGATAAAATGTTGAAAAATAAAATTTTTCTTTGGAAAAATTTATAAGAAATTGAAGGAAATAATTAAAGTCATCACTAGCGTTCGGGTGGGGAAATGACGATTGAAAATAAAAGTTTTGAACTACGTGGCTGTGAGGTAGGCTCAAAAGACGCGCACTATTCAAAATGGGATAAGAATAATAAAAAATAAAAAAAAATTTTTGCGGACCTGTCAAAATGAGTTTGAATTGAAAATTTCAGAATTTCAAAATTGCATTTTAACAGCTGTTCTTAACTGAAATTTTTTTATTTTAATATTTTTAGTCTCCTTGATAAGGCGCTTCATTTGTGCCTGAATATATATAAAAATTACTTTTAATAAATAAAAAAAATTGGGAAATTCAAAAAAAATTACTAAAACTACAAAAAAAAATGTTTTCGTAGTTTAATCATTATGTAATGCGGCTCTTTTTTACATTTTTTTTGTTAAATCTGAGTATAAAAATTACTTCTCAATTATCGAACCAAGAATTTATTGAGATTGGCTAATTCATACGTTTTACTTATGATGCATTTCAATTACACCTGGTCGCGCGGCAAAGAATTTTCACCGGTTAGTTTGAAAACACCATTACGCTGTTTTCTGGGCAGTTTTCGTTCTTTCACTCACAATTGAAAAAAGATTATCAATATGTCGACGAATAATGCATCCAAGAAGAGATTTTGAAAGTCAACAAATAGTCCGATTCAAAACGGCGGCCCGAAAAGTAAAAGTTATGGAAAGAACTTGAAGAGGTGGCATAACACCGGCATCCTGGAGACAATATAACTTACGAAATAGTCATCAGTATATTTTCATGTAATTATAGTTAGATAACGATTATATATATTTCAGCTTTATAAAATTATTTTTATCCATTTTAGGAAAGATTTGAGTTCGGTTTTTCATTTTGAAATCGTAAAATTTGAAAAAAAATCAAAGCATCATAAAAATCCGCATTTTTCGTCCAAATTTTTTGTTTTAAAAACTGAAATTTGTTGCTAAAAACAAAAAAAACAAGCCACTTTTACTTTTTCATGGATTCCTACTATTTTCTGCACCGCTGTTTGAAAAATCATAAATTTTTTATTGACTTTTTGAGAATAATTATGAAAATTTTCCCCAAAAAAAGACAAAATTTTTTATTGGTAGTTTTTTGAACTCTTCATAAAAATCAGGCAGAATCATATATAAAATATATCTGGCATCTATTAAATTGGCGTACTAATCGGTAGGTCGGCGCGTTTAAACTTTTTGAAACTGTTGATGAAATTTTAACACTTGACTGTGCACTTGATTTCGGCACTGATTTTAAAATTTCATGGTTTGTGAAAAATTCTCAATTAGAATGGTGGATGTAATAGGCACCATTTTGTTTAATAGTCACGACATTTTTAAACATCAAAACGCAATTTAAGGTAAATTTTTATCTCAAAAAGCTGTATTTCTGTACTTTTTGGCGAATTTTACCTTTTTTCATGAAAAAAACTTTGATATTCGAGAAATTTTCGACTGTGCAGAGTGATTATATTTCTAATTAGCGGAGTACATCCGACAATGTCTGAAGTTTATAAATATCGTCTTTTAAAAAATTCTATAGTCGGGTTAAGTTGGAAATTGATGCACAGTGAAAAGAGTTTTTTGTTTTTTTTATTGTTAGTTATGTTTAGAAAATTAAAATGTTATAGTTTGTAAGAATGAACACTTTTATTGAAATAAAAAATAAATTTCTTCATTTTTTTTTCATTCATATATTTGCTCTGACAAATGTACCAATCTGCTGGAATTATGCCACCCCCTTTAACCGGAAATTATTGCCAAATTTTTATAAATAAAATTATTCAATAAAATGTTGGAGATTAATAATTTTCTTGACCTCAAATTGGTTGAATGAAAAATTTGTTGAGAAAAACGCAACACGTCATGATTGCGTCATAAGAGTGGTCGAGAAATGTCACCGACTGAAGTGGAGTACAGTGCTAGCATATTTTTTGCCGCATTGGTAGCTTCAGTACTGGAAGATTTATCTGCAAACCTAAACCCCTCGGTAAGATTCTTTCAGTTTTCGTAACGCGATAATAACTAAAAATCAATAAAATCAACCTTTATAGCGCGTTTCAGGGCCAGAAAGGTTGTTTTTTCGAGTCGGTGTATAGTTAAGGTGTCCACCATTAATATCGAATTATAGAAATAATGGGTGGATTGTTCTGAAATTCTTGGGGTGAATAATATATGGCAAAATGGATTAAAAAATTATGAAAAAATTTTGGTCGTCACGTGATCAAAATATAGGCGATTTTTTTAAATTGGTAAATTTTTTTTTGATTTTTTTCCTATGTAAATTTTCGAAATACTCTGTTAAAAAACGAAATACCGAATTCAAATTTTTTTTTCTCGAGTAGCCAAGCCTAGCCAAGGTTTTGAATGTGTCATTTCAAAGAACTAGTGCTGAGCTTTTAAGAAAAACATTAAGCTTCTCTCGCGCGTTCTCGCAGCGAATAGCCGGATGAAAAAACCCCCTTTTTTGGTCATAAATACAGTTTTTCGTAATTAATTATCATTTACTGGAAAAATGCTGATTTTGAAAAAAAATATTCATACCAAAAAATGCGCAAGAAAATTTCACACAAACCACTACATGTAGAAAAATAAGCCTGATTGGTCGATTTTGGCCGAAAAAATCGATTGGTGGACACCTTATGTATAGTGTATTATTTGGGTACACTATGCTGCGTGCTTTATGTACCCAAATTGGTCTGAATAAAACAAGTCATCTTGGCCAATTTGGGTACACTAAGTAGGCATGCAATCGAGAAACGTTTTTTTGCATTTCAACTGCCAACTAAAAAAGCTTAATACAGAAATTTAATTAAGTTGATTTGACATCCGGATATAAACCGGGAAGTAAATTTTTTGGTAGGTTCGAATCTCGGTGGTCCAAATTTTTTTTTCTAAAAATCAGCCAGGAAATGAATTTTTAATGTTTTTCCGTTCTCACATCACGATTATACTAAAATTAACTGCTTGAACGTTATTTTCGATGAATTCTGGAAGAAGAAACGAGATTCGATTTTTTCCCTCAAAATTTATACTGAAAAAGGTTACATAATTACCTCCGGTTACCGGTGAACCGGTAGTCTGATAAAAATGAAAAAAAATTTCTCGAATAACCTTTTTAGTTGGCAGTTGAATGCAAAAAAAACGTTTCTCGATTACATTTATGGTTTTCCCGTGATCGTCATGAGAAGGGTGGCTGCCAAAAAGACGATTGGCCAATTTGAGTACACTAAGCACGACCCCGTTTTTCATACTCAAATTGTGACCACTTGATTTTTTGTAATGGTCGCGAATCATTCTTCAGAAAGTTTAACGGTTAAACTTTACACCCAATAAACTCAAAGAATCCGTACTAAGGGGTTTAGTTTTGCAGATAAGTCTCCCGGTACTAACTTTCTTATGCGGCATAAATTGCCTGTCACTGTGCTCCAGTGCAGTCGGTGAAAGACCTCAGCCAACTTATGACGCATAACATGACGTTGCGTTTTTAGCAATGTAATTTCTCATTCAAAACCCTTTTCTTAGCCCCCAAATTGGTCTGAATATATAATTTGGATTCAGAAAAGATATCCATCACCAACTCAGTCGTTCTTAAAAATGCTATACTCATTTATAGCGCGTGTTCGAATCCCGCTAATGTTGTCTCAGTGATTGTCTTGAGTATGATTATAGGCAAGAGGGCTTGATATTGGGAATGCTAAAGTTGATCGGTGTGTAATCGTCAGTTATCAGTTTGTTGATCGTCAGTTATTGCTTCAAATCCGCAAAAAAAAAATTTTAAAAAAATAAAAAAAAATCTGAAAATTGTCAAAAAAATTTTTTTGACGTTTTTGAAAAATTTCGTCAAAAAAAAATTTTATCTTCCGCAACTCGAAAATTTTCAATTTTTTTTTCAAAAGATGTAGTTTTTTACGGCGTTTTTTTTTATTCAGATTTGAGGTGACGTAGTTGGGATTTAATGTCCAAATTAAGTTTTTCGAATTTCAAAGTCATTTTTGACCGATAGTAACCTTTGGAAATTTTTTTTATATTTTTTTCTGAAGTCGCAGGATCATAAACTATGTTTCTCGATGCAAATAAAAATGATTTAAGACTAGTAAAAATCGCATTTCCCACCCTACACTAGCGTCAGCAGCGTGAATTTCGACCACTTACCATTTAATATTTAGAAAAAAACTTTTTGAGCACTTTTGGGTTTATATTTAATAAGCCAAAATATTTTTGAAATTTTTTTTTTGATAATTTTTAGGGGTGTTGGGTGCTCAAAGTTTTAAAAGTGAGTTTTTTAACTTTGTCCTCCTCGGAGTTAAAATTTCGAAATTCTCAGAGATTATTTAAATTGTGATTGAAAAATGAATGCAAATAAAAAAAGTTTTTTGATAATTTAAGGGGTAGATGGCTTTGGAAGTTCTCGAAAATATCTTCAAAAATTCTTTCACGGAAGTAGAGCGCGTTGTAACAAAAACAGATACTAGAGGAGGTATAGAAATCCGAGGTGGCCATTCATACGTAATTTTTTCCAGAGAACTTGGAAGGAAATATTTCCAAAATTTTGTGACGCCAATTCTGCACAAAAAATACTGACGCTAGTCATCACTGATGACTTATCAGTAATTGAATAAATGTCGTTGAATGATAAAAAACTGTTCAATCATTTATTTATTATATTTTCCATTAACAATTTTTCTACCATTAAATAAAAAATTGCAGAGTTTCAGGTATCGTTTTTCTGTAGTTTGTTTCTGAAAAACCTTTTATGCTGAACAGTACCTTATATAAAATGGTTTTCTCAGATGATAATGGCAATAAATAAAGGGTGTTTTATCAGATAAATTGATCGAAGCTCGAAAAATAGCGTCGGAAATAGTATTTGAAAACATAAAAGAGACAAAATTTTACTCCAAGGCGTCTATCAGCTATTTTGCGATGAGAAATTTTTAACTGAGTTCGAAATGACGTCAAAATTTTGAAATTTTTTTAATTTCAAAATGAGTTTAACAATTGGCTCAAACAAAGTATATAACTAAAATACGTATAATTGAGTACTCCACTAAATGCAATGAAACAAAAATTTCAAAAAAAGATTTGAGAAACTAAATCTTAAACAATTAAATCTTTTTTTATTAACTTGAGACATTTTCAGGTGTTATGCGCTGATAGTCATTTTTTTTGTTATAACCACATATTTCAATAAAAAAACAGAAAAATGCGTGTAATGTTTTTTAAAGCTTTGATTTTTTTCGAATTCAAACATATAAACTCGAACTCGAATCTTTCCTAAAATACATAAAAAATAATTGTGACGAGCTTTTTTTTCGACAATTTTGCAACTTTATAAAAAAAATTTGAAGTACAAGAAAAATAAAATGCAGTCCCATGGGATCCCACGACCTAATCACCCCGTTCACAGCCGATGTGTTTAGTCACAAGGTTTTGCACAAAAGTATTTTTGTATAGTGCGTGCCTTACAGACGGGTTTAAAAAGTTATGGTTAAAATGAGTATAACATACAAGTCCAAGTCCACAGTTTGTAGACAAGTTAATTTTGATTTGTAAAATCATACTACTTTTTTGGAATTTTTTCAGGACTCCATCGTTTCGTCATTTATGCAATCGATGAGAATCACGGGTTTGAATGAGCCCCACCAATGATGGGCCACCTTCCGCATAGTGCACAAGTTTATTTCTAATTTTCTGTTGGGCAAAGAATTTTTTATAAACGAAGAAAGGAGCAATAAAAATGGTAAGAAAAGAGATTTTTTCAAAATTATTCTTACCAATAGAATTCATATAATTAAACCTTTTTTTAAGTTATCTTATTGTTTTGAGGTTCTTCTATCGTGTCTGCTGTTATGAATAAAATTACTTTGAGTACTGATAACATAAGAAGAAATTGACCTTAAGGGAGTACTGGTCGCATTTTAAGGCCAAAAACAGGGTTTTCAGCGTCGCCTCAATGAAATACTAGAAACAGCACGAAACATATGGATTTCAGTTTGGGATAATTGAACATTAATCTTGCTTCCACAACAAATCGGAGGCCTCTGATTAGCCGACCGATCAGGAACGACCTTTCAAAAGTGGCACTATTTTCACTTCAAAAGCCTACTCCTCCCTGAGTTTTGAAGATAGAGAATACTGTTATAGCTTTTATTGACCACAGAGAACGTGGGCAGAGCCCGAGGTCCGATTTGCTCATTAAAATTTCATCATGAGCTTAAATGAGCAAAAACTGTTTTTTGGCTTTATTTTGAGTGCCTCGGGGAAATTACTACTCCTCCCTGGATTTTAACGGCAGAAACCTAAAACTGGTATGTATAAGATCCCTAAGGATACGCCGCACAGCCGAAGGTCCACAATTTCCATTTTTGTATTTTGTCTTTTTGAAACAGCGATTCAAATTCCCAGAAATTTCAAAATTTGAAAAAAATGAAAGAAATATTTTCTCAAATCGCGATAAAAATACTTTTTTCATGACAATTGAAAATAAAAAGACTTCTTATCAACTTATTTTTGTCCATATTTTCAGAAAAAACATTTTAAAGATAATCTAGAAAATTTCATGTCCGAGTCTCTAAATGCGACCAGTACTCCCTTAAGGGGGTAGGTGTCGCTTTTTGGTACCTTTCAATCACGCCTCAGAACAATTCTAGGGCAGTTGTGAAAAATCTGAGGATACTTCTTCGTAGATCTAGCCTTAGCCTTACAATTACACATCTCAAAGTCAACATTGTTACATCACACCACCAGGTGGTGAGTCTTTTCTAGAACACTAAACGGTTTTTTCAAAATCTATCTTCTTTTAGACCCACATACAAAGCGTCTCAAAATTTACCAAAATTAGAGGATAAATGAGAACAAAAATGTGATGAGAAGGAATTTTCCAAATTTTGACTTTTTTATTCTAGAATCTCACTTGAACGCCGATTTTTCCAGTTTTTCGACTTCAAACTCTATCTCTTTTTAGACGAATGTTTATAATAAAGCCGTTTTTTTCGACGTAGTTAGATAAATATAATGCGGTCAATGTGATGAGAAGAAATTTTTGAATATATTCTAAATTCTAGAAAATTAATTCAAAGTGAACCGGAAATGAAAAGTCCGAAAAAAAAGTTCGTCTGATCGGAACAACACTACCACCAAATCAAAATTTAGAACCAATCAGCGTCAAATTCGATAATTGGGTTTAACAATTTTGTTTAAAATAATTGAAATTTCTAGAATTCGATTAAGACATTTTTGATAATTTTAATGTCATGCATTGTTTAAGCGGGTCATATTCACTAATAAAAAATGTTCATATCATGGAAGAATAGCAATTTTATGCGAGTTAATGCAAAAAAATATTCGAATTTTGAAAATTCTAGATTTTGTCCTAGATTCTTTGGAAAAACATGATTGCCACCACGAGATTCCTTGGGTCAACTTTAGTCATTACCAATAATAATTTATCATAAATGAATTCTATAAAGGGCTAAAAAAACCGACACCTACCCCTTAAGGGAGTAACCGACGGAGGCCGTATCTCCGAGATTCATATATGGAGAAACTTAATTCTAATTGCATTCAAAATTTCGTCAGCGGTTTGCTTCCGAATCAATTAAAATTTTTTCGATTTGATCAAAAAAAATTTCGGAAATTCGAATTTTTCCCAAGTATTTTTTTCAATATTTATGCTATATTTTTAAACGCTATGATCAAAAGCCTTCATTTGACTTGCACGGTGCACCAGGTAGTCTGCAATGTAATCTTGAACCCAACTAAAAATTTTTTTTTTTAATCTCAAAAAAAATTTAACAATATTTTTAGATGGTGAAATTTAACGTTTTTTGTGGTACCTGAACTTTGAACATGTGTGCATAAAAAATAAATCAGATATCAAGAAACCGAGCTCATAGTACGCACGTCTCAATCGATTGCAAAGATGACATTTTTGTGGGAAAGTTTGGATTAAAGTGCTGGAAATGATTTTAACAGAGGCTGAAGATACCGAAATCGGAAATTTGACGTGTAAATTTCATCGATTTCGAACAAATAGACCTTAAATCGAATTTCTGGCTCCATAGTACCAGAGAAAACCTAATTATTAGTGGGCGTATTAAGAATAAGAAATTTCTGATATTTCCTTGCAAAATGATTTTATCGGTAAAAAGCCGAAAGTCGTTTTTTTGGACCGGTATTACTACCGGTACCGTCATACAAAAAACTGTTTGAAATTTTTTTTTGACAAATTCAGACATTTATCTCCAACATACTGTAATTTCACCATTGTGCTACTCGTCCTCATCAAACTACAGGTGTTAAAAAAACAGTGAAACGCGTCGGTAACTGCCTTAATGCGATTAATTGAACTAATATCACATTATTTGAGAATTTTACCACTATTACTGGAACAAATTTATTTTGATTTAGCTAACGATAATAAGCACAAAAAATAAATCAACTGATTATTTTCGTTAGTCAAATTGACTCCAGTAAGCCGAGTTGCTGCTACCCCCTTAAGTTAACCTTGCATTTTTTATATTTATCCATTATTAACTGATTTTATATAGAAAAAAACCACAAAACAATAAATACGAAACCTTAAATTATGTTTTTCTATTATAATACATTGTTTCCAATGCTAAACCTTTAATAAATACTTCATAATCATTTATTTTCCAGCTAATTTTGTGAAACTGGTCATGAATAATAAATAGACATAATAACGCTTGAATCAAACTCGGCGTTAATTTGTCAAGATAGATTTGAAAAATAAAGAATTATTATTTTGTTTCGGCTGAGAGATTATTTGAAAATGACATTACGGTATAATAGGATCAGTGATATCAATTAATTAATTAACAGGTATCAAGCTGGTTATTTAAACAGAACACCACAACAGGGGCAGGTCCTATAGCGTCGATAAAACCTACCCAATTTCACGATTATGAGTTAAATTCCTGCCAGTGGCGATATCGCCGAAAGAGCCAATATCTCCGAATTTGCGTAGGTTTTGGAATGTTTCATTTGAAAATAGTTTGAGTGCGTGATGAAGGACGTCATATTTCAAGATCAAATTTCCCAAGTCTTCTTTTTGGAATTGATTGTTTTTGATGAAGTTCGTAATTCTACACGTTTTTCTTATTTTACTATTTTTGAACCTATCGTAAAACTCCAAATACAATTAGAAAACTTTTTCAATTAGTGACGTCATTTCGAACGCTCACGCGTTTTTATTTTGTAACAAAAAATTTATATCTCTCCCCATATCTCTGAAAGTGCCATGACTCTCAAAAATTTTAACTATTATTTATCATTATTTATATCCATAATCCAACCAGAGTTCATGGTGAAAACGTTTCTGACCTCAGGGCAGGAGTTCAAATCCCAGTGGACCCCACTGATTTTTTTTAGTGATTGTGTAAGGAATACTAATAGGGGTTGTCTCCTGACCTATTTTGTGTCTTGTCCCGCTTCATATAACGAGACGAGACGTGCGAAATTTTCAAAAAATCCGATCCCTGGTCGTGCGATTAAATGGGTCCACTGGGATTCGAACTCCAGCCCTGAGGTCAGAAACGTTTTCACCATGGACTTCGGTTTGATATAGGATATACATGTATTCATTCAAATAATTAAATAATTATGACGTTTCGGATTTTTATTCCATTTTCATAGTAAGATAACAGAGAAAAAACTAAATAGTTTGAACTTGGAAAAATTCTAGAAAATTTATGTATTCATATATTTCATGTAATTCATGTATATAAAATTTATATGAAATCTATATTAATGAAATTTATAAATATAATTAATGTATCTTTAATCATGGTAGAACGAGCATTTTGAGTCAAAGCGGCGAATTAATCCGAATTAATTCGGTTTTCGAACACGATTCATCTGATTAAGTTTTAAGATAGCTTGAATTGAGCACAAATATTAAGAGAAGAATAAATTAACAGACAAATGTTGGAATAAGACCATTGTTTCCAATTTTCAACAAAAACTGATAATCAAACTATTTCAGTAATCCCCGAAAACAATCAAAAATGATCTGATTAGGACCAATTTATTTTTATGTTATTATTAACTAGATATTTGTGCTCAGTTTGCGCGATCTGAAAAGTTAATCAGATGACTCGTTTTCGAAAGCCGAATTAATTCGGATTAAGTCGCCGCATTGGCTCAAAATGCTCGTTCTTCATCGATTAAAGATATATAAAATAATTTTTTTACATAAGCTGGGTGCAAATTGTTTTTGAATCACAGGTTTTTTACAGCCAGCGATACTCATCAGTCAAATTAGTTAAGTTTATCTCAATGTTCCGGAAATACACAAGGTGAACTTCGACTGATTTTGGCCAATTTATAGGAAAATACAGTATTTCAAATACTTCTCGATAAACCCTTGCCTGATTTCGCGCTGTTCCGCAAATGAAAGTCCTAATTTTTGCTAAATTATCGACGACCACCCAATTTCAGATCAATTGAAACACTTTTTAGAAAAAGTTTTTTTAAGATTTTTTTTGTCAAAGTTTTTTCAATGAAAAACGCACACCACTTCGTAAAAAAAATATTTCAAAATCAAAGGTGCACTGTCCTTTGATCTAGGGTACTTAAAACCGGAAAACGCTTTCGATAAGTCTCTCGATCATACGGTATTCTAAAAACAAAATCAAATTCAGTCACAACATTAAATGGTTTACTCAGCCTGCCTTTATTTTCTGTTTGGCCTACTTTAATTTTGCAATTAAAGTACGCTAAATCTTTCAATAAAATTTTATTATTATGGAAAAAATTGCGTTTTTTCAAAACCTTTAAAATAAATGATCCATAAATTTTTTGTAAAAGATTTGAAGTCAGCAAAAAATTCAGAAGATGCAGTCCCATGATCTAATCACCCGCATATTTTGCCGAGGTGTTCAATCACGAGGTGGTGTACATAAATAAATTTTTATGAGTTGTGCCTCGAGTATGGGTTTGAAATTTGCGAAAAACTGCTAAATGCACCGTTGGCTTCATTTGCTGAATTATTTTTTCATGAATCAAAACATATCGTCTGAAATATAATCGGCGTTTTGCGGCAGATTCCAAAAATTTCACACTCACGACTCCTCAAATAGTTTTTAAAACTTTTCGACGCAGAATTTCTAGGAAATGCGTTTTCTGAAACCATTTGTTTGAACTTAATTTGCTACATGCTAGTATATGATAAATCATATCATGTTTTAATTGTTTCTGTTAAAAGTCGAAGCACTACACTCGTGTGTATAATTCAGTGTTGAATACATTTTCGAAATTTAAAAAAAAATTTATTGCCATTTTCAAGATCTAATTCGAAGTGATCTAATGCAACAAAAATTAGAGCAAAAGTGTTATTACTTCAAAAGATACAGTGCGGTTAAGGAAAATGAAACTTTGAAAATATAGAAAATTTTGGAAATT
>SCLH01000144.1:757121-772940 GCA_004367855.1 Oikopleura vanhoeffeni
AGTTTTGCAGTAGCTTCAATTTGAGGGTACTTTCGGTACAATCGGATGAAAATAAATTTCTAGAAATTACAAAAATTGCTTTCCGGTTTAACCAAAATGCAATTTTCTATGAAAAGGAGCAATGATTATAAAAAAATTTACACCAGAAATTGAGAAGACATGTGTCTACGAATTATATAAAGTTTTAAAAAAATCTACCGAATTATTTTTGAGAAAATTTCGTTTTAGTTTGAAATTTTCACGTTTACTTGATTCTACAATATAAAAGATCAAAATTTCAACCTGACGTTAGCAAATTTTTTCTTCAGTAGACCATGAGCTTTCATTTCATGGTATTTTCAACTCGATACGATTTTTTATAGAAATCATAAAAATTAACTTCCGGCTGAACTAATCTGCAATTTTCTCTAAATATGAGCAATGTTCAAAAAAAATTTCCACTAGAAATTGAGAAGACATGTTTCTCCAAATAATACCTAATTTTAAAAAAAATCGACTAAATCGTTTTTGAGAAAATTGAGCTACAAATTCTAAAATATCATGAAATAACGGTTTTTCATAATTCTAGAACAAGTCCGATCGAAATTTTTGCAAAATATTTTCGATAACTGTCGACGTAGTAGCAACCGTTTTTCTTACAAATTTTTATCAATTTCCATTGAGCCGTTTCCGAGATAAAAGACATTGAAGTCAAAATCAGTGTTCTAGAAGTCTAGTTCCATTTGGTGCTGTGGTGCTCAAAAAAAATCTACTTTTGGTCGGGAGCAAAAGGATAGATCTGCATTTGAGGGTTTTCAGAATTTCGATAACTTGTTTCGTTTCCTTCTGAGCCCCGATCCAAAATCTCAAAAACCGTTGAGTACCCCCTTAAGTGATTAATTAAAAAAAACGAATCAGACAATTTTTCGAAACAAAATTACAAAACTTTTGCAATCATGAAGTTAATTATGATGATTTTTGTAACATCTGAAGAAAAAATTGAAAAAAGTTTCGATTCGGATCATTTTTTTATTGAAGTTTTATTTGATATGAAAAAATTATTTTTGGGTAATTCAGACTTGAATCAGATGATTTGTTTCTGAAAACCGAAATTAAACAGTTTTAAGTCAAAACTTTTAACACCCTATCTTCAGATTGTAGATAGAGTTCGCTCGTATAAAGGATATCATTTTTTGAACCAAAGTGCTTCTCTGTTTTTAATAAGGTGTTCATTTTTTGCCCTATGAAACGACAGAGTTCCAAGAACTCAGAATGACCACACATATAATATGTTTATGAAAAAAATTGGTGCGACCATCATACTTTAAAAAAGAACAAAATTGATTGATAGTTTTTGTAAATAAAAAAATGTCCGATTCGGACCATTTTTAAAATTTGTCTTAAAAAATGTGTGGTCATTTTGAGCTATCTCAGAAATCCAACATATGTGAACACTCTATTCACTACTGGGAAATAATTTATAACGAGTAAAGCATAATATTATAGAAAAATTTCATCGAAAACTTTAATCAGGGTCAATTTCACTGCACTTGAAAATAGTAAAGACCTTGGCATAACTCCAATGGACAATTCCATGACTGATTTAAAAAGAGGTTTCCAAGATTCCAGAGCAATTTCTCGAAAATCGAAGAAATCATTGGCTCAGTCAGATTTCATCGATGGATTTTCAAGAAGCTCTGGAAATAAAGTAGATATTCTCTTGAACAACCGAAATCATGTTTGGAGATCGCTTGAAACCACCGAACTTCACCAAGTGAAAATAACGCCATCAATTTTGAATTTTGAAAATGTAACTGTTGGATCGGTAGGATCCAAAAATCTGATGATTCATAATTCTCTGTCCGAAAATATTTTTGGTTGGCATTGGAGATTGATTGCGAGAATTACAGTCGGGATTCTAATTTTTTTACTTAAAATCACCACTTTTGACTTTTGAGAAAACGATTAAAACTATATGTCCCTTTTTACACTATGCAAACAATTTGGCGGCCAAAATTGCCCTGTGTTAAACGCATGACGTCGTATTAAAAAATTATAAAATTTATTTTTCTAGAATTAAATTGATTTAAAAGTAATTAAAATTTTTATTTGAAATACGTTCAATTTTATTTCACGTGTCCGACTGCAAAAGTTATCATTTAATCATAAAAAACTCATTTTGAAAATCCTTGTTGTAGCATACTGTGCCTTCAGAATTTGTTGTCACCGCCGAATCAACCGTTGAAATCCCCATATTATTTGAATCTGAACAACTTGGCCAATTCCGAGCACCTCTGACTTACTTAATTAATAAAACATACTCCGCAGATTTCATTGTTGCGGTGAATGTCGTGAAACCACGTGTTCAAATTGTCGACAATATTCTGGAACTGAATTTTAGTTCAAAATTAACTTCAGAAATGCAAAAAAATGTAGAATTACGAAACGATCAAAATGCTCAGGTAAAAGGTGTCCGAGGTCAAAAGTTGTTTTCTAACATTCTCTCAAAATGACCCGCAAGGGTTAAGAAATGTTATGAACAAGAATTTTTTGGATAAAAGTTTTCTTAATTGAGACAAAAAAAATGGAGTGAAAAAATACAATTCATGCTGTTTTTCCTCTTTAGCGCAAAAGTGTACCGTTCCAAAAATGTATTTTTATTCGAAGAAGTTATATCCCTTTATCACTTTATTGCCTATTTTTAAGCTTGTAGGTTTTTCTTGACGAAATTGACCAAATTTATGAACATGATAATTTAAACCTCATCCGAATGTGTTTTTGTAACCTCTGACACCCTAGCCCAGATTGAATTTATGTGGGCTCCAGTTGTGGACGATTCTGAAGGATTTGCTTTTTCGATTCGACCAGCCTCAGGAGTTATCAATCCGTATTCGTCGCTCATTTGTGAGCTTTCATATTATCCCGATTATTTTGTGCCACTTGAGGGCGGTTTTGATCTTGTTATTGACGGTGGTGCATCTGAACGACTGGTTTGTAGAGCGGATATTAGTACTCCCATGGTAGAGTTTAGCGATCGAAGAATGAATTTTGGTATAATTCCTCTCAAGGTTTGGTTTTTGAAAGTTTTGAATAACTTTTTGAGAAATTATTCCAAATCTGCAGTTTTGATCAATTTTGGAAAACCTGCAAACGATCGAAAAATCAAGTAAATTTCATAAAAAGATATAAAAACCTTAATTAAATAATGACCAAAAATAACTAAATTTTGTATTGGTCATTAAATTATGACGAAAATCAAAGCCTCAATTCTGACGGGTTCATTTTCAACAAATTTAAAAATCGAATTGAACGTGCGTTTTGGAATAGCTTGATATTTTTTTCGAATTCCACGCTCAAAAAAATTCAATATTTTTTTTAATTCTTTGTGTGAGTGACTCTTATAAGGTCGTAATTTAAATAAGAATCAATGCCTTGAAAACTTCAAAAAAAATTTATTCAGAAGAAAATTGAACCTCATTCCAAAGTATTTTGCAACTTTTAAATTTTTACTGGCTTGTTTATAAAAATTTTTAATATTTCAATTCCCAAGAACATATTTTCACTGTAAAAAGTTGAAACTTTAAACTCTTATTTACAAAAACCACGAATAAGCTTAAATCAGAAAAAGTATCTTACCTGAAAAACACTGGAGCGGTACCAGCTATTTTTATGATTGAAAGACCCAAAGATCTTTCTGGATTAACTATCGAACCAAATGCTGGTATTATTCCTGTGGGAGGCATCATAAAAATAAAAGTGGGATATGTTCCACAAAAAATTCATAAAGTTGAATTTTCATTGAAAGTCAGAGTCCGAAATGGAAATAAAAGTGAAGTTCGAGTGGGCGGACATGTTCAGGTAATTTTTTTGGTATAATATATTTTTTATTTTTTGTAAGTTATTGATTTTTCTTAAAAGAAAAGCTGCCGCACGGTGTTCAACATTCTCAGATTCTGAAATGACCCTAAACTTGCTCTTATTTAGCTTAGATTTGGAGATTTTAACTAATGTGGAGGAAAATGCGATTAAAACTGACGTTTGAAAGTGTTGGAAATTGCTGATTGGTTGTTGAGTTTTCTCCCTTTTATCCAAATTTTTTTAAAAAATTGGTGCACAATATAATATACCTGGTTTATTGATAAACCCGTTATACAGAAATAACTCAGTAAATACAGATACAACATACGCTTCCAAGATCATTGCAGGGTCATGAACTCGAACTCAGAGACCTATGAACTCGTAGTATCTCTAACATTAAGAAAGAAACGTCTCTTATCTAGCCAGGGTTCGGCCTCAAAGCGCTACATCTCATTCCCTTGTCGGGACCATCCATTTTACCTTAAGGGCCTCGTGCATTTTGACAGATACGCGATATAGCTCTAGATGAAAAACTTTTCACTGGGATATATTTCTCAATATACTCAAAGTGATGTTCATAATCCTGCAACTTGTTGTAACTAGGAAATTTTGCATTATGGCTTTAAGAAAATAGTCGAATAAACTTTCGAATAAAACTTTCGAATTCGGAGCAAATATGAGAAAATTTGATAAAAAGTTCCAAACATAATGAAAAAAAGCCTTATTTTCGTTGAATTTTTATTTTTCATATCTTGTTTCCAAAATCAGACGAAATCAAACTTACAAAAATGGCGTTACTTCAACTTTTCGACTAGGTCACCACACTATTTTTAAATGTCTTTGATAAAACCATATGAACAGGTTAGTGATTTTTGGTTCAAATAAGTATATTATGGTGACAAATTTTCTTTTTTGTATTGCAAAAAATTCTACAACTTATTTTTATTGGTAATTCTTAGAACATGCATTTTGAATGAAAGTACAAGTTTGCGCGGAGAATAAATCCTCCTCGAGTCAAGGAATTAAAGAAAATTATTCTTACCTCCGAAGTAGTAAGGTAGACCTGCGCCGACTCGAATAATGTTGAACACGTAAAAAGTGTGTACTAACAAGAGAGAGCAAAAAGAGAGGGTAAATCAGAATGAGCGGGATATCAGCAGGAATAATGGTGCAGTTACTCCTATAAATCACGGTCTAAGCATGCGAGAGAGATCTTTCAATTATGTGTTTTGAAATTAAGGTTGATTTTTGTTTATCAAAATATAACCGTTTCAGAGTTTATCGCTATCAAACCCGACTCAATCATTTCTAGATTTTTTGTATTACAAAAATAATAATTTGGTTGAAATAAATAATCACCACCATTGAAATCACATTTGCAATTTTAGATTAAATACATGTTTAAAAATTTATTCTCGTGAAAATGTAAATACAGACAATAAACTCAAAAATAAAGTTTTATTTTAAACACGAACAAAAACAATGCGTGCACAATCAGAAAATAAAAGTCATAAATAATCTTAAGCGATAAATCTATAGTTTATTGCTGAGTTATTTGACTTCGAATTTAGTATATATGTAATATATTATTGGTGTTCTGATATTTGAGAGATCGAAATATTTCCCGAAACTTTGACCAAGCCAGAAAATAGCGCGTAAACGAGAATATATATTATTGCACTTCTGCCGAAAGTTTTGCAAACTCATATCGACGTGAAAATACTGGAACAGTATTCAGTAAGCGAAAATGTTCGACAAGTTACCCAGACCGATTCTGGACGATGCCTTCCATTTTTCAATAGTCCCGACCGAGCTTTCTGATCAATTAAGAGGCCACAAGAAACAATCCTGCAACACATGTAAGCTCCTGTATATTTATTATATTAATCACTGAAACAAATATTTGGGCCCAGTCTATGTTCAATTATTATTCTTGTATTCACATATGTAGAACTATACTGATCTAATTCGTGAAATCCGCGAATAGTCAGTAAACTAATATAGTGTCCAGGTTAGTAATAAGTTAAGTAGCTATATGTGTTGAGTGGAGATATTTTCAGTTGCTCATTCTCCTATGAGTGGTTAATTATAGAGAATAAAATAATTTCGAAACCGTAGAATTATCGATATCCGAAATATTTTGATAACAATATCTGTTTAACTCGTCTGAGAAAAAATAGTCGACGGGTCCGGATCTAAACTAATGGAGTTGGCCCAGACGCGCCCCCCCCTAGGTTTCTTCTTTAGCTCTGTTGGTTATAGAATAGTGTGGCCGGAGAGAGAGAGAAGCAGCGATAATGCTTTCCGCGCGTCACTACTGTGCTGTATCCCAATTCTCCAGTTTTATTTTTTTTTCCGAGTGTGGAAATAATATATCGATTCACACCAGCGCTTTGACAAAGTTTGTTAGTAAAAATTACATTTTGATTCGGGGTTATTTTCGTTGTAATATTGATTTTACTAACACTTGATCTTTTAAACCAATAAAATATACAACATACACAATTCTAAATTTCAACAATTAACATAACTTAAAAATATAATGAATTATTTTTCTTAATAATTTGGGTCTGAATTTGGGTAAAGGCTTCGAAAGTGTGCAAGGAGACATTTTCGAAGAACTATATTCGGATAATTAGAAAATTAACTGCGCACGCTTTCCTTTTATGATTTCAAACAATGGTAATATTGAGTACCAAGTCCCTCTGTAAATAGAAATTAAAAACCGTGTGAATATACCCATATTAATATTAATATTTCAGATCTTATACTTTGTGTGGATTATACCCAAAGTATATTCATGTGGTTGGCGCCGTATCATGCACTTGTGCATTTTCGTACCTTTAAACAATTCAGTTGTGGCGGGATAATATTTATTTCGAGAGCGACTGCTGCCTCTCTTATAATTTTGCTAGTCTAAAAAAGAACCGTACTTGATACAATATGACAAACTTCAAATCTGAGGCTGAAAATCGGTTATGATTCTCAAAGAGTAATAAGTTCCACTTTCACACCTCTACCCCACCCCCCCCCCTTTAAAAAAGAAACAAACCAGAACCTAAAAACCCTCGTCAAAATACTGTGCGATAAATAAATAAAATCAATTGAACATAGCCTAATCACTTGGTTTATTTTTTTACTGCAATCATAAAATTATTGTGACAGAAATAATGGTGATCAAATAATATTAGATTTCAAAGTCGAGTGTTTTTTGGTTTCAAAATTGTCTTGCCGATTCGAAGTTTTTGAGCTATAAAATTTTGCAATAAGTTTCCAGTTTTTGACTTCTCCCGCCTCAAACAATATGTCGTCTTAATTCAAATATGCTCTTGATCGACCCAACTCTGCCTTTCCTGTAAGTTGCCCCGGAAATTTTCAGGTAAATTTGGTGGAGTCGAGGTGGCGATGCGTTCACTTATGACAACATCATACAGGTTTAGTACATTTGATGTCCTATTTCGATTCGTCGTCTTCTCGTTTCTCGCGAACCTGAGAATTTCATCGTAACGACATGTCGTCTTCGCATATTGTGTTTTCGAAAATCGAACAATTTGGTTCAATTCATTAACTGAGCTTTCTTTGAAAATTTTATTTGTACAAGGGTTATAAAATGCTCATATATATTTGGAGAGAGTTTGGGCGGGTCTTTCCAAGGTAGAAAACCATTTTATTATTGACAATAATAAATCTTACACATTTCAAATTGCCTTGGCAGATAGTCAAATATTGGCTTTAATTTCGATCGCCCCATAAATCGAAAATATGGTTCAACGTGAAAATTTCAGCAAAGACTTTTTCTGCTTTAATTTTTCTCCTTAAAAATAGGTATCAGGTCATGTCATAAATTTTAAATTTCTTAGTCAAAATTTCGATTTAAAATAACAGAATGTGATTACCAATAATGACGTACTTTGGGTCGAAAAGGAGAAAATTATCTGACAAAAAAGAGTTATTTTTCTATTATTTGTCTTCCCAGTGAAAATAAGCCTCTTCCACTTCTGGGAATTTAGTATTTTACCGCGGAAATAGCTTTTGACTGTAGAGGCGTTATTTGAAAACAGTTTCGAAAAATAAACAAGTGACCCTTTCGCCACTTGGTTGTGGCGCATCCTTAAAGTTAGACCAAATTCACGGTTAATTTCACAAATTTTGTTTGTTCCTGTGTTGTAATAAAACAAACCTTTGGCAAAAATTTGCTTCTTTGACACCTTAAAAGCTTGCCTTGCGTAACTCACATAATTTATGCCTTAAAAGATGTTTTTTGGTTTTTTAGGTCGCCGATTGAGGTATAACATTGATGTTGATCAAAGGTCACCCAGGCGCAAATCTTACGATCAGGTTGGTATTTACCCCTCCTTTCTTATTATGAGTTTTCCTATTGGAGGGGTCTATTCAATATTCACAAATTGTTCTTGGATTATTTGTTCTTTTCCATTAAAACTCCATCGGTCTACGTTAAACCATTGTGGGGAGCTCACGGTAACGAGTTGGTCAATAATTTGAATTTGTGGATATTCTAGAGAGCAAAAACATTCCCAAAAAATAATAACTTTTGTTCCATTTATTATAGGCAGATGGTTATGATAAATATTCGTATACATATAATCGGAATTTTATTCGAAATAATTGTTATACCTTTAGAGTCCGTTGGGGTCGCCTGTCTAGGTAGTTAAAATTTGGATAGTCAAAAAGTAGGGTTGGAAGTCAACCTCTTTGGTCTGCAAGAGTACCGATCTCTGAAAGGTCTGTACCGGGTGCAGGGGGCAAACACGGATTGATGGGGTTGAATTATCTACTTTTGCGGCTCTTGACTATCATACTGGAACTGTAAGAGCAATATTCATGAGATATTTGCCAGGGAGATTTTTTATCATACGAGTATAACAAATTTGGACACTTTTTTATCATTACATTAATTAATAGGGTTCTCCTTCTGTAAATCTTTTTATTTTTTCCGGAACCTGTCAGTTTTTGAAAATATATCCAGATGTCTCAATTTTGAAAAATTCGCGTCCCAGGGCACTGCCGGAGGGAATTCCAACCATTCCGATGGGCTCATTCTTGTACCTTATGGCCCTAACGAGAAAATTGATCACAGCTTCAGACCTTACTATGAAATCGAAAAGTATTATATTTTGCCACTATCTAGTATAATAGGAAAAAAAGTAAATGTTGTCTCTGTGAGGAGCTGGCAATGAAAATAACATATGGCTTCTGATAACAATGTCAATTCTGACTTTCTTATGTGAACCCTTGAAAATTATGGCAATTTACTAAAGGGTGGTTATTCGGTTAAGTTTTACATGTTTTGTAATCCGTTTTACATTATTTATAGGAAACCACTTTTTTTCTCAACAAAACATCAATTTTATTTCCAAGTTCAAAATTTCAGAATGCCTGATAAAAAAAATTTCATTCTTTATAAAAAAAAAGAAAATATTTAACATTTCAAATATGAAACTTGGTTGTGTGAGAAAAGGGAATAATTAATTCTCTTCTCTCATAAATTGAATGACCAAAAAAATAATTTGTGATCAAATGCTAAAAACATTAGTTCTAATAAACTACTAAAATATTTAAACAAATCATTTTTAATCTGAATTCTCGCAAACATAAAAATCTTTCAAAATACAATTTTAAGTTTTGATTTTTACTGAAGCATATCTGTCCCCTCCAAAGGTAATTTCCTAATTCAAGATAAAGTTACAGAAATGAGAATAAATTCATATGGTGTGAAACCACAACAAAAAATTAGCCGGTGAGAACTGAATTACTGTTGTGCGGGACTCGAACTATGCATCTACTGAAATCGAATTGGGTGGTAATCGCCTTTGTCTGTAAGCTTCAACGTACGGTTATCCTTTCGATCGAACTCACCTGAACTGCGACGATGTAATTCTCGTTTGCTCGTAAACGTAAGTATTGTAAAAAATAGATTTAATATTTTTCCAGTTGTGTTCAGGCTATATTCAGGGGCCTTTTTATTCGTAAAATTACTATATAGTAATATCGGTATATTGTGAAGAGGAGCGGGTATTTATTTAAGTCTTTTTGGCAGTTAACCTAAGCTGAAAACGAATCATGGAAATTTATTTTTTTTATAGTCATTTCTCTAATATAGGATTAATCTTGATACGATTTTATGGAAATGTCTTTTTTAAAATGGTGATTATTTCGGTGCAGAATATCGAAGATATATACTTACTATTCATATATCAGTACACACGAGACTATAAATTATTAATTAACAATAAAAATCTTGTAACTAATATTTAAGTTTAAGTTTTTCTTGAACATTGATGGTCAAGTCGAATGAGAACTTACCGAGCCGCACATAATCCTACACGAGACAAGTTTACTATGAGAGCCCCTCTCGCCACCATTTGCAATCGTAAGGAATTTTTAAAAATGTTTCGTGGACGCATAGTATGTTTGAAGTTCTTAGAACTAATCAAAGTTATCTGATCAAATATTTTAAAATCCTAAGCTTAGTTAATATGGAACATTAATCATGGAAATTCACAATAAATGGTTAGAATCTGATATCAAAAAATAGATGATTAATTCTTATACAGCTTCACAAAAGTTTGCTCAATCTGAACAGTAACTCCCAAAAAAAAATTTCCAAATTCATTAAGAAAGCATAAGTCTTGAGCTCGAAGTCATTATCTAAGCTATTTTATGTTAGGCTTCTGGAGCTGAATCACAGACGAGGATTGTCGGAGAATATTTCGATTCGGATCAAAACATTTTGTTCGTTAAAAATAATCATCTCTCCGATGAGAACTCAATACATTAATGTCATCGGAATCGTTGCCTCCTTTCTCCGGACTGGACTTCAAATTCACTGAAGATATGAATTCCGCGCATAGAATTACTACACAACGGCTTCCCCTTTTCTTGGCAGGATGGTTTTTGTGGAAGAACAATAGTTTTGGCTGCTAATTCAGATCGAGTGTTCGTTCGGTAGACCTGTAAACCATTCTCAACTTATGTTTATAACTTCCAAAAGAAATTGCGCAATTTAGAAGTTTGAGGTTTGAGTTGTCTTTTTGTTCTGTATAACCTATCGTTAAAATTTTCGGATGTGAGAAACTAATCCCATAATCCGGGGTACTAAAAAAGGTTCGAACGCGGGTCGGAAAAAATGAATAACTCAACTGGCGTGCGGACAGATTTGAGTGTTGATCATTAGTAGTGCTCATTTTTATGAAAAGATATTATTATTTGACGGTTTCGGTCGTCATCGTCTCGTCCAGATTGGACTGGTGGGCTTTAATAATTTTATGTTTGTTTTCATTTCTCTGGTAAGCTCTGGATTTTAATTATCCCCCTTTGATTTATATATTTAATAATATAAGTCGAGCTCTTAAATTATAGCCGTCTTGGACTCTCGACTATTCTATTTTGTACTTTTTTTTTGTGCTATGCTGGAGAATATCGGGAGAGGATTCTTCTCCTTTTATATTAAATTTTATTTCTTATTTTTTCTTTGCAAAGGCTTTATGATATATTAGGGAATAACCGAAATCCGTCAAATTTATAATAACTATTCCTTTATATTCATTTTATAAGATATTGCACCCTTATTAAGATGGCCTGTTTTGACCTTTTTCAAACTACCTTCTTTTTTTTTTTGTTATGTTTCGTTGTCGGCTAGTTTGTTCTGTATGCATTTGTTATTACTGTTTCTTATTTTTTAAAATTGAGTTTACTCATTATCAATATACTAAGATCGAGATCCCCTCAGGTCTCCCCTCGGGTTCGCATTCGGAGTTTGATACTCGGTCTTTTTGACTCAATGCAGAGCCTAGATTTTATTTTTTGACCAATGAGAGCTTTCGAAAAGAAGTTCAAACACAGAGCGTAAAACCACAACAGGAGGCCCTGGGGAACCCATCTTAGATATTATTAAAATTTATCTTTTATTTTAAATTGTTGATATGAAGANTGGCTTTTTAAGAAAATTTTGAGTTCGAATTAAACTTTTCGAATTTAACTTTTCGAATTCGAGAAATTATGAGAAATTTTGGATAAAAGTTCCAAACATAATGAAAAAATGCCTTATTTATCGTTGAATTTTTTTTTTCAATATTTGTTCCAAATCAACGAAACAAACTCTACAAAATGGCTACTTCAACTTTTCGACTAGGTCACCACATATTTTTTATATGCTCTTTGAAAAACCATATGACATGGTTTAGTGATTTTAGGTCAAAAATAATAAGAAATATTTTGAAAATTTTTCTTATTTCTTGTTCAAAAAATCTCAAACTTATTTTTATGGAATCCTTAGTTGAAAGTATTAGGAATGGCTACTTTCACAATATTTAAATATGTTTTCGTTTTGTTTCTTTGCTCTTGTTTATACTCTGAATCATACATTTTTGTATGAAAGTACAGTTTGCGCGAAATAAAGTTAAGTCCTCTCAGTCAAGAATTAAAGAAATATTACACCGAAACTTGCTCAATTGGTAAGCCGACCTGTCGACCGTTTTAAATTTATTTCATTTAACTCATGAAAAAAAATATTTCTTTCGATGTGCTCAAATTTCGGTTTTTTTCGACTTTTTCAAAAATTTAAATTTTCGATTTTGACTTAAAAATCGTTGGAATTTAAACTTAATAAATTTTCAACAGTCGACAGGACCGTATTTTAGAGTTCCTTATTAGTAAAAAATAGAAAATAAATTTCACTCTAATTTAGACACGTAACTTACAAACGCGCGTTTTTTAGTGTTTTTTTAAAAGACGATTTATAAAGTAAAAATAATCAATCTGAAGAAAATCAGATTATACAAAGTAAGGTGTAAAGTTGCAACTTGTGTTTGAAAATGTTTTTATCCGAAAATTTCGAAGTGACAAAAAGTTTCCCATCAAGACAAAAAATGGACAAAGTGCAAATCTGTCAAAATGCACCGAGGCCCTTAACGGAAGCATATAAAAAAAGTTCCGCCAAGGCATAATAGCCTTTCTGAAAAGCCCTTTCTAGAGGCTTAACTTTGAGCGATGTTTACAGAAAACTCTTATGAGATAAACCTTCTAATTTTCCTCAATGATCAAGTTAAAGAGTTAAATTTTGGAAAAAAAATTTCATAGTCTAAAAATTTTTATGTTTAATTCTGGAAAAAAACGTTTGAAAAGCGAGGTTAATTAAACCACGTGATATTACCTTATGGTAGGCTCCAAAAAAATTTATGTTTGTCTGAATAACTGCGAAGTGCTCTCATCACTTTTGTCTGATTAACTATATCTGTTGGGAACCGAAACATATTTATAAATGAGTTCAAAATATTCATGAAAAAACTACGTTTTTTAAGAAAAAATTGTTAGTTTTCTCGATTTAATAAAATTATTTGATTATTATCACAATATTAAGACTAAGATGGTATAAGAGTTCCACTCTGGCATGATTTTCACAAATTATATAATTTTTCAAAACATATCATTTTTCTATATTTATATCAGAATAAGATATTTTAAAATTTCACTCCCAAAAAAATATTTTTGCTCCAGATATGTCCAGAAGGCTTATTTTTTTTGCAAATTGTACTCGAAACACTTTCCTAAAAACTGGCTCATTTGAAATATAAATTAGAAATTTGGATCAAAAAGTATTTCTTCGGAAGTAAAACTTAACCGAAAAATCGTCTTTCAATCAATTTGTCATAAAATTTGAACCTAGTATCCAAAAAAATTCTAGGAAATATTTTTAGATTCACATTGTTGAATTTCAAAATGTATAATAAAGAGAAGTTTCAGCAATCATTTTTTCCATCACTTTTGGCTGATTTAAAGTGGCTTTAGCCTTTCAAAAGGCTATATGCCTCGGAGGGTTAAGGGAGTCGGTGAATTTTGACAGATTTGCACATTTTCATTTTTTTTTCTCTTGATGGGTAACTTTTTGTCACTTTAAAATTTTCGGATGAAAACATTTTTCAACAAAAGCTGCCACTTTTAAGCATACTTTGTTTAATCTGATTGTCTTCAGATCGATTATTTTTACTTTATAAATTGTCTTTCGAAAAAACACTCAAAAAACGCGCGTTTGCTATCGAAGGTGTCTAAATTACAGTAATTTTTTTTTCATTTATCAGAAGCCCTAAAAATGGTCTCGACCACCGTTATTGAATTTAAATTTATACGATTTTTACGTCAAAATCGAAAACTTAAATTTTTGAAAAAAGACCAAAGAAAAGAAATTTTAGCACATCAAAAGAAATATTTTTTTTCATGAGTTAAATTTATTAAATATTACGCGGTGGATGGGTCGACTTACCAGTTTGCCAAGTTTGAGTGTGATAAAATTTTCAAATTCTGGATAAAAGAGGGTTCCGATGGTTTCTGCTGAACCGTAGTTTCGTTGATAAACGTAGGATTCAGAGTATAAACAACAGAGAAGAAACAAATCAAGGGAATATTTGAAAAAAAATAAAGGTGGCAATCGAAATAATTTGAGCCGGTGATTTCAGAAAAATAAGCTTGAAAATTTTTGAACAAGAAATAAGGAAAATTTTCAAAACATTTCCAAATAGTTTCGACCAAAAATCCAAAAAAATGTCATATGATTTTTCGAATAACATATGAAAAATATGTGGTCACCAACGCAAAATGTGAAAGTGGCCATTTTGAAGAATATTTTTCATAGATTTGAAACAAAAATTAAAAAAAAATTGTGCAAAAAATAAGGCATTTTTTCATAATGTTCGGAACTTTTTCCACAAATTTCTCATAATTTGTCGAATTTGAAAAGTTTAATTCGATAATTTAATTTTCTAAAAAAGCAATAATTCGAAAATTCTGTAGTTACAAAAGTTGCTTGGACTATAAAACATTACTTTGATAGTATATTGAGAAGAATATATGTACCCAGTTAAAAGTTTTTTATCAAGAGCCCATATCCGTATCTAGCAAAATGCACTGACCCCTTAATTAAGGTACCTGAAAATTGGTATCAGCATGACTCATGCTGCATGAGCGCCAAACGATTTCACCGGCTGGCTCTGTTGAGCGCTTGGAGATGTGTCGCGCTTTATCATTTTGATAGCGAAAATTTATTTCAAAAATGAGATCATTATAAAAATATACGAAAAGATTCCGTTTTTAATCGGGAAAGAACTATTTTAACTAAACTCTCCAAATTAAACTTTTAAAAAATAAATTACAGTCCTCGCTCCCTAACTGGTACAAATAACGACCCTAAAAATATGGATGAGTAAGAAAATTTGTACGAATCAAAGCACATCTCTATACTTTTTCTTACAAAGCGACATTGTAAATTTAACTTTTTGATTTTGTAGGGATATTCGAATTGCAATAAAAAAAATTCTGTGTACACAAATCAGATAAAACTAGCAGTTTTATATCATTTTTTGTCGACAATTTTGGAATTTTAGATTGCTTTGTTTTCAAATTAAGAACTTTTGAATTGTTATCTGAGACACATTGTTAGGGAGCGAACCGGCCACCTTCCTGACTAAATCATAACAGTTGTTCAAAATTATTTGAGCTCACATGGTTAATATACATGTACCTAACAGAAACTGATTATGAGCTTGAAAAATCTTTTTAAGCACTGTAGTGGCTACAAAATGACTCACCAAAACGTTCTCACAAACAATTGCTACATTTACTTAAAAAAATTTTTGAAAAAAAACATCTTCCAAAATTGATACTTCACCGTCCGGGAACGCTTATGTAGTTTGGATGATAGCGTTAAATTATCCAAGAATCGCGAATAGTATATTTATTTTACTAAGCTTCCGCCAATTCATAATCAATTACAAAAAAACGATTGCTCCATTGTGACATTGTCCATTTTCAAAAACTTGTAACAGTCATAGAGCGAAGACTATATTTAAAGTACTTGAAACGTGGCTACAAATTATGCATTCAAATTAAATTATTCAAATTATCAGATAATAATAATTAATATTATCGAATAATGAATTATTTAAATTAAAAAAATAAAATCTCTAAACT
>SCLH01000144.1:772961-784784 GCA_004367855.1 Oikopleura vanhoeffeni
ATGTCGAAATTTTTGAATTTAATGCAGTTCCGGTTGGAATGACTCAAAAAATTCCATTTATGTTAATGAATGAGCAAGAGTCACGAGCTGAAGTACAATTTCCATTTTCAAAAAAATGTTTTAAAGTAACTGAAGTTGGAAATTCAGAAACTTCAAACTTTTTTATTCCTCCAAAAACAATTGCAAATTTTGAACTATCCTTTTCTCCAGATGAAGTTTCTTTTTTCGACTTTCTTCTGCCAATCACAATGAATGGTATCAAAGGCGATGAATTTCCAGCCGATGAAAATACAAGCATTATGACTCCAGATTTATGGAGTAGAATTTCACCTAGTCGAAAAATTATTGCAACTGCTAAACGGCCTGTGTTAGAAATTACTAATTTAATCGAAAATATTTTCAAGTCGGGTTTTTCAAGACAATCGGAGAAAAGTGAATTTTGTTTACTCATAAAACTTTTTGATGATTTTTGGCAACAAATAACGTAAATTTTTGGACATTCAGATTTAACAACAAAAAATTTATAAATTATAATTTTGTTATTAAGATCTTTTTATTGAGAATTAAAATTTAAGATATTTTTAATATTTTGCCAAAGGTAGATTATTCAAAATGGGATGAGTTTTGTTGAAATTCATTATAACTTACAGTGAAGTTTCACATTATTTGCCAGCTCAAAATTGTGAAATTATTTTTAATTTCGATTTATTTTGAGACTAGTAAAAAAGGTGCAGTTATGTTTCCTTGATTCGAAAATTCCCAAACTTTAAGTTTTTTGCCCAAGTTTTCACAATATTTTTTGTGTACACAACATGTAACTTAATCTAATAGCAAACATTTTTTTTGGATCATTGCTCGATACGCTCAAACATTACTTCTCTCAAAAACTTGATGATGCATCCTGCGAAACGTTGTTTGATATAAAAATATACACTTTTTTAATGTTGACAAAAAATTCGACGAAAAAGTTTTTGGGAAATATGGATATTAACAGAGAAAATAGTTGATTCAAATATTTTCCCATATTCGGAATGTGACATTTCGATCACTCCGTTGATTATTTGAATTTTTTGGATTATCCCTTGAAAAGCCTNTTCTAGTTGGAAAACATTTCAAAACATGACATTTCAATTGAAAATGCAAATGATTGCTCAGTAGAAGATGGAAAATTAGATGGTTTAACTCTCACATCAGAAGAATTAGTATCTCTTAACATTATGCCAAATAGTTCTGAAAACCCAACAGCGACATTAATAGTTGATGGTAAATTTTTTCACAGCATAAAATTGCCAGAAAATCTGCCTTCAAAGTCAAATTTGACAATTGCACCCACGAAAATTTCTATGGACACTGTCCCTTTGAATACTGAAGTTTCAGCAGCTATCAACATAACATCGCCAATCAAACTCTGTCAGAAATCTCTTATAGTTATGGCGGCAAGTCCTCATCTCAAAATGGATTTTTGTGATTTCAAAGGGAGTATGCATTTTTGGTCGACAAACTGTTTTGACATTTTGTTTCTCCTATCTATCTATGAAAATGCGTAGGCAAAAATATTAACTTGATTTCAAAAAAATGTGCAATTAATAATATTTTGTTAAAAATAAGTCAAATTTTTAATTTATTTTTAAGCGATATTATGATCGTGTAAACTTGTTTGTAACGCGTCCGGAATTAACTTATGAATTTAATTATTTAATTAATGTTTGAAATTCCCTTCCTGACTTACCGGAAGTGATGAGTCACCACAAATTTGAATCCAAATTTCAACCTCAGCTCTTCGAAAATTTTTATTTGCGATTCGAATATTAAGATTTTTTTATTAAAATACTCATAACATTGCAAGAAATACGTTTGTAGCCATGATAACGCTTTTAAGTTAGGTCAAAAAAATATCAAATCAGCGATGAAAAAATAAAACAAATGAGCGAGGAATATAATTTTTTTCGGAAGGTTGATCTCCTTTATCTTTTTCATTTTGTTCCAACAAACAAATCGACAAATAATTCTCATAGAAACCCTCAGCATTTTGAAAAAATCTGTCTAAAATAATTTCGATCAAAAATGTCAACCCCCTTTTTGAAGCATTTGAAAATTATCACGAATGTTCTCTGAACATTCAGTTTTCTTCCTCAATTTCAATGTCAGAAATTATAGAAGTTGTCATCAAAGATACAGCGTCCGATAAATTGTATAGGGTGCAAGTTCAAGTGGCTTCCGATGACTCAATTTTATCAACTTACAATTTTATAAATTCTAGAAGTAATACTCATCAAGGTAGGGGCCTTATTTTTGAGATCGAAATAATAAATTTTGAATTGACGACGTCAATTTGACGTTGAAAATGCGCTTTTTCGATAAGAATACTGGTGAGAGGTAATGACCAGCTAAATAACTTAAATTAAAATTGTGCAAAAACGGTGAACAAAAAAGACCTAGTTATGCATCGATCAAATCGAAAAAATATTTTTAAAAAGTTGTAATTAGACTCCAGGCGACTTGAAAACTCTGTTTTAGTTTATTTAACTCAGAGCCGGATGCTTTTAAATATCGGTAAGGGTTGAAAACATGTATTTTTATCAATTGATTTTAATATTTGTAACTGATAACGTCCAACAGTAGTTTGAACATATATTCTAAATTAAACTTGAAAAATGATATATTTATGTAATTATTTTGAAATATGAGTCATTTAACTTCTGTGGCCTAAATATAATCTGTGGCCTCATATAATATGACCTTAATTTGAAAATTATAAAATGATATAATTATTCCGAAACTTTCACATTTAGATTTGAGATCTCGGATAGCATAAAGACTATTTAATATCAATTATAATCTCTGTCTTAAAGCAACCCTTCAACGAAAATTTTCAGTTATTCGAACTGGTAATCTGTCAAATTCTATGGAACTGAACTATGTTCAATTTGGTTCCCTTAATGATACAAAGCGTACTTCAAGAGGAGATTCAGACATGGGCTCAGATTCAACCACCACAGAAGTTTCTGAGATTTTACAGTCCAGTAGTGCTAAGACTTCAAACCGAACAACCTCCAGGCACTGTTTAAAGTGAAATTGTATTGGGAAAGTGCTAATGCAGATGGTTCTTGAACAAGAAAACCTACAAATAGACAAAATTATTTCACTCGCTAAACTAGTTTAGGATTTTTTCTAAATAACGCTTTTGTTTTTTGATGTAAATTCTCCGACAAGATCGCCGATGAAAAAATTTACTGAGTTTTTGCTATTTTGCTTTAAACGCAAAATCGATTCAATTTAGAATTTTTTTGTAAACTATCCTGAATAAAATAAATTTCAATTTTTTTACCTGCACATTTTTAAACTCAAGAAAAACCTTTTTGAAAAAATACAAAGGTAATAATCAAGATAACGGTGATAAATGTGTGTCACACCACCTTTTAAATCCGCGCCTGTGATTGGCTGCTCTTACATCAAGAATAGGGTGCGTAGGTTCGTGAACCTGCCACATCGAGTGTTTTTCATTTAGGGTGCGTTATAATAAATTTTCGTCTTAGATATTTACAAGCTGACTCAAACCAGAACAACAAACTTTAAAAAAAGTAAACGAAAGCAAAGTTTTTGATGAATTTTAAGAACGAAACATTCTATAGATTTACGACTTGTGCGTTTGCCCCATTTACAGCTAGAGAACACAACTTAACCCATTTTTACCGAATTTTTCACGACTAAAATTCTCCCTTATTTATTGAACAAAGTAAAAGTTCTGTGATACCTGTTACAATGGTTTCAAATGGCAGTTCATTTCTGCTTCATGAAGTAGCAGAATTCAAGAGTTTTAACACTTCGATCCTGAATACTTTAGAGAAATGGTTTTCTGCATTTGGCTGGAGTGGTGGTCAATTCCCAATCAGTGTACCAGATTCGATCAGAACTTTGGTCACGCGCTCAATTGGCCAAAGTAAAGGATAGGGCAATTTTTTGAATTCCTTGAATTTTGAAAATCATCATACAGCGGGGTGCGGCGTATAGTTAGAAAGTTTGTCGCAAAAAAACCCTAATTATACGCGTAATTCTAACTATACGCGTACTTTCTAACTATGCGCGTACTTTAGGGAAAATTTGCTCTGATTGGTCAATTTTGACAATATCTAGAGTTTATAATTGCGTTAAAATTTGGTCAGCGTAAGAATTTTTGGTGATTTTAAAATTAATTTTTCGTTACAATCTACTAGGATGTATAAAATTTTATTATTTGAAAAAAATATGAAATTTAAAAGTTATTTTAAATAACATGATTCGGAAAAAGATTTATCGAAAATTGTTGAAATGTCAAGGAAACAAGGACAATTATGAAAAAAAATATGCCTATACAGTAAATCACTCTCAGAAAACCAGAAAAACTAAATATTTTATCTGAATAACTATTGCCCATTTTCAACTAGCCGACATTGTTGCGATACGGGTTGGAAAACATGTTTCTCACTCCTTGAAATACCGACACTTTAATTGTCAATTTTTGAATCATGTTTTTAAAAGGTATTTTATCTGTCCGCGCCGACAGAGATCTTTGGTCTTGAAAATTGGTTTAAAACGCCTATCTTCTTGGGCCTAGGAACGTTTGAAAAAGCCCTTCTTCTTGCTGTAACTATACGCCGCTGCCAGGAATGAATAAATTTATTTTTTCAAATTGCGCTTGGTTATGTGGAGGCTCACGTAGGTTTTTTGCGTGCGAATCCTAACTATACCGTTTATAACTTATACCGCGCACCCGCTGTATTAAACTGAAAATCTTACTCAAATGATTTCATTTGTCTATTTTAAATTTTCTTTCTATGTCTAGTAAATGCTCTATTTCGGCCACGAGTTGTGGCCCACGACCGTGTTCAGCCTATTTCACACACTTATAAAATCGAAGTTGAAAAACATGAAAACTTCTCCGAGCTTTATTCCAGAATGAGCGGTTTCAAAAAATGAGTAAAAATTGAAGACGGAAAATGTAAAAGTTCACACGTTCTAGATTTTAATTGTTTCGAGTCGTCCGTTTTCTGAAACAATTTCCTTTCTTTTTTTAATAATGCGGAATTTATTAAACAAAAGTTTCGTTACGAACGATAATTGTTGAACAATTAAATGTATATTTTTTTATTTCACAGAGAATTTTAGAGACTATACGAAAATTGCTGGGGAATAAATTGGGTGTCACCGGGGAAATTTCGCCCGAGAAAAGATTAAAACTCGGAATTTTGAGTGCTCAATTTTGTTCCTTGGTAATACCAAGTTGGTATATTTTGGAAAATAAAATTGGCTGATGGGATTTCGAAAATTATAACTCCTTGGTGTCCAAAATAGAAATCGTTGATACGCGATATAAAGTTTTTTCTGACTGTTGGTTGTTTTTCGGCTGATAAAAACCCGAAATCCAAGATAAAAACCATTTCAAGTTATTTTTTGCTATATTTCAAAAATTTGTGTTATAATCTCACAATTAATGCGAAAGTTAGTGATGTGATTGGACACTGTCTCAAAGTTATGACGCCTGATAAAATTCGATGCATAGGCAGGATTTTCGATATCTCCGTTCTCGTTTTAGATTCGACTGGTGACAGGCTAAATTAATTGTATAAATTTTATTTTTGAGCTTCAATTCACGATCACCACTTCTAAAATTTATCAATTTAATTTAACTTTCGCATTAATTAATCATTAATCAGTAAAAATTTCACAATTTTTATGAATAATAGCCTTTAAAAGGTACTGCGCGATTAGTAACTGGTACACGAAATGATATGCCTACAATTTATGATTTAATCATGCATTTGAGCGGGAAACCAATCACCGGTTTACCTCATGGTCAACTTTTACCAAAAGATGAAAGAGAGCGAGTTTTACAAATTATTTGGCAGAATGAAACTGTCATCAAAATTCTTGTTGCTCAAGGCAGGGATTTGATTTTGGGGTCGACGGGCCCAACATTTTGATACAGAAAAGTAGTCGACCTTTTCGAGTCCACAATATCGACGCGTAAAAAAAATTTCAACAAAATATAAGACTAATTTTAACTTTGCTATTCAGGCTTGTAAAGGAAGGGAACGTTCCCCTCTTCCCTTCCCCGGGAAGGGAAGGAACCAACCTCAAGGGGAAGGAAAATTCAGGGGATCCCCTATATTCCCCTCAAAAAATGGGAACAAGGGAAAGGGAACGACACGCAAAAAGGGAAAGGGGAATAGCCAACAGTAGGGGAACGTTCCCTTTTACAAGCCTGTTGCTATTAATTAATTATTTTTTGTTATTCAGCTGATATTTTGAAAAAATCAGAAATTTCTTTTTCTCGACCACATTTAAACTCAATAGTTAATAGGGTGTCCAAACGTTAACATTTTGGCTTTTGAAAACAACTTATTCGCTTCAGTTCATCGATAGCTCAAAATGACAACATATCGCAAATGAGGCCTACAGTATGTAAAAAAATTGTTCGAGACCAAAAGGTCCAATTTTATCACTACGTCACAAATAGAGAAAGTGACCAATGAAATCACAGGATTCTATTCACACTATTCAAATCGTCCCAATGAAATCACAGAATTTCTATTCTTGTGACGTAGTGATAAAATACGACACATGGGCAAAATTTTCGATATATTTAGAGAAAAAGTAAAAAAAAAAATTGGTTCGAATTTGACCCTTCTTTCACAAACTTTTGATATAAAGTTTTCATTATCAGTTTTCTAAAAAAAATTTAAAAAATAGTCGATTCGGACAAATTTTTTCTTTGATTTTTTTCCCATATGTAGTCATTTGGAGCAATATAAGTACTCAATCGGATGAGTCGTTTCAAAAGCCAAACGGTTTCGAGGCCATTTTAATTATAGAGTCACTTTGGCTGGAAAAATGCCTTGAATTTGAAAATGTTTTTCTATTTTTGTTTTGAATGATTTCGGAAAATTTGTTATTATCATAGAAATTTTGGAATTTTGCAGCGAAATTTTAGCTTATATTTAATTTGTGGCAACTTGCAATGACCAAATATGGCGCGGAAATATGCTCGACTAGACCCGAATTTTTTTTCTTAAAACGTGACCCGATGTGGTAAAATTTTACGAAAATCCGATCCCTGGTTCAAGGTGCAATTTTTAATTCGCTTACGGCAGGACATTTATTGGACTGGCAAGATTTTATCCAACTTTGTCGTATAGAAAATCGGGCTCTGCCAGTGCAATCAGAATGGGAAGAGCTATCTTGTGCTTCTTGGATTCAATTTTTACTTCAGGAGTGGATCGAAAATCAAAGACATTTTTATAATTTCAGAGCAAGATAAAATGTGACCAAAAATAATGCTGTGATATGTAAAATTATTTTTTTCATAAAGTTGGGTCAATATTTTTTAAATGTTTTTTCTTTATTTTTGTTATTTGAGCATATTTCGGATAAAGTCGACTCGAAAATAAAAACAATTATGATTCAATATTTGATCTGATTGAATTAATTATCAATTTTTGTTGATTTTAGAATTTCAAAAATATTGAAAGCTTCAAAATGTCCAAATTTGTGATCGCATTTATTTTCATTTTGAAACTTTCCAAAAATGAAATATACGATCAAAATAACATAATGTAATATTGGTTCGAGTTTCTGGATCTTATTGAGGATGGCGTTTTAGGCATTTTGATGAAAATCGTCAAAATTTGACGTTGAATCCAATTTTTGATTTCAAAATTTGAGAAAATAACTTTGAAACTTTTTGAATTCCTTGTTTCAAATTGGATTATTCAACTTTTCGAAAAAACCTAAAAATTACTTTTGCAAAGAGTTAAGCGTAATTTTTCTTGTAAATCAGAATTTAAATAATTATTTCCAATTTCGAAATTCCAGAGATACTGATTTTATTGACTGGTCTTGAAAAACTTATTTTCTTATATTTTTGTTTATATTTTTTGTTAATTTTTTTGTCTTTTTTTGCTCTTCACCCAAAATTTTCTAAATTATATACAATTTGGATTAAAAAGATTTGAAGGCCTTTTTTTTGCTCTTCACCCATATTTTTACGAAAAAAACGTGTTTTCTTAAAAATTTTGAACCCTTTTGATTTCCTCCCCAAATTGTCCGTATAGAGGGACCAAAATTAGAAAGGGTAGGCCATATTTCCCCCCCCAAATTGTCCTAATAGAGGGTGTCCATATAGTTTTTATGATATAAGATCCAAGTATAAGGTTTATAAATGCTTGGTCCTGCGACGAGTTGACATATCCGACACTGAGTTTCAAAGTTCAAATATTTATTCTACTCAAGAATTAGGCCTACTCCAATGGTGCAATGATATTTACAAAACTTCCGAAATCTGGCCCGAATATTCTTTACCGTCTCGCTGGATAGTTAATTTTGATCATGATTGGTCAGATGGATTTATTCTTGCCGCCATTTTGGCGAAATTTTGCCCATTTCTGATCGAATCGCACTTGACAAAAATGTGTCAGAATCCATTTAGTCCAGAGTTGTGTCTTCATAATACTTTGATAGTAACAGGTAAAACTGACGCTATAAATGACAAAAAATTATAAAACACTTTAGAGAAATATTTTCAGAAAAATTAGACTGAAAAGCAAAAAACACAGTCTTGATTATTCTTCGGCTTTAGGGGTAGCAGAGGGCAGATTGGTACATTTTTTCGCAGTGATTTATGAAAGAAAAATGTGAAAATTTATTTTTTTATTTTTTATCTTCAATAAAAGTGTTCATTCTTGCAAACGTTTATATTTTTAATTTTTATTCGATTGACCCTTCCATCGGTTGAAATACGGAAATCAAATAGATACAAGAAAATAACAAAACTGATTCGGCCTGATTTTTCAAAAGAATTCAAAAAAGCATTAATAAAAAATTTTGGACTTGATTTGCGAAAAATTTTCATAATATTTTTTAAAAAAATCGACAAAAAATGACAAATGAACATGTTATGATTTTTTAAACAGCAGTCGAAAATATATAAACATGCATAAAAAAGTTAAAGTGGTTTTTTTTTTGTTTTATTCACAAATTTCAGAAAAAAAAACAAAAAAATATCGGTGAAAAATGCGTGAAATTTTAATAATGTTTGAATTTTTTGAAAAATTTACGAATTCAAAAATAATAGTTCGAACTCAAATTTCCTTAAATAGATAAAAAAAATTTTTAATGAGCTGATACAGATTCATTCTTGTTCATGTTAGGTTGTGAGTTCTTTGTGCGAACAAAAACCATAATAGTCGCGCGACAAATACTTTACCGTATTAACGCGCGACTCTCAATAAATCATTATATACTCAACTCAAGTGTTATTTCTTGCATAACTAACTGAGGTATTTCTAGTATATCACCAACGTTCTAAGCGGTCTTATAGCAATATAGGATAGATCAGATGGCGGTGATAGCGAACCTAACAATGGTGTCTGGTTCGGGAAGTAGAAAACATATCTCTAATTGTGATTGCAATTAATAATATGATTAATAGTTATCTAAAAATTTGTATTTTTTGTTAAAAATTTAATTATTATTTTTCGAAAATTTTAAATCATTTTCGAAAATTGGAAATTTTTTTTTAATCTTTGTAGAATTCAAGGAGAATACAATTTTTTCTTAACTTAGAGGCATATTTTCACCCTTAATTTTTTCATAGATATTGAGGTACATTTAAAGATAATTTTATATAAAATTTTTTTTTCGTTTTCGAGACCAAATTTGCATTTTTGAAATTTTACGCAAGCTTTCTTTCCGTTGGAATATTTCGACAGGTGTCAGTTTTTGACAGTTGTGGGTATTTTTTGCGTGGAAATGGCTTGCGATTATTTTACAAGTGTTGTTTTCGTTTTTGAAACGCATAAAATAATTAATGAAATTTATTTTTTTAATAAGAAATGTAAAGTTTTCAAAAAACATTTTTTCCACGTGTTTTAATAGGACGGTCGCATGGTATCATTGATCCGGTTTCAGAGTCATATGTCATTTTTGTTTATATGTGACTCAGATTGTAGTTGTTAGTAGTAGTTCGTATTTTTTTCTGGTACTGAATGACAGATTTTACACGTGGTGTCTCATCTCTCTATTTTTATTGTAGGAGTGTTTTAAGTTTAGGTGATACGCGTAAATTGTTTTTAGATACACTATAATCTTACTGGTTGATTGATATGAGCCTTGTCACCTCCAAACTAAATCAAGGTATTGAAATGACCACATTGCCGGTCCATCATCTCATATACACGTAAGTCCGTGCCAATTAGGCTCCTTGTTCACAGGATTGTGTGGGTAGATTCTATTTTGATCCAAGCCTAGGGGAGTGTCGTTGCCATAGTGTGGCTAACAACCTTTAGGTGGAAGATCATGTAGTTTTTAGGATCCAGCAAGTTCTCAGGAAGGTAACGCTCGACCTATCCAGGCCTTTATATGATGTATAGGATAATTTGTTGTATTGCTTGATCAGTACTAGGTGACGATTTATGTATGTCAGTTACACATAACCAGCTCATTATGCCTCTAGCTTAGCTATGCCTTGGTTATAGCTCACATGCGTTTATCTCTCACTGATATGCTGGTTTTGGAATTAGGTTTTGTTCGGATATAAAAATTATAATCTTTATTTATTTTTAGTGTCGATATTTACTTAATGTTTGATTTTATATAACATAAATTAATATATTTTCTTTGTAGATTGTTATCGGTTTCGGTTTTTTCAGCAAATACAAAGAAGATCCTTTAGATTAGTTCCATTTATTTTTCGAATTTTTTGTACATACACACGTACACAAGTCTTAATTTTTTCCTTTGAGATTGATTTTGATTGATTGTCTATTTTTTGTGAGTAGCAAATTCATTTTTTTGTAAACCGGTATTGATTTCTTGCTTTAAATGTCCAAAGTTTTAGCTTTAGATTTGAAAATTTCTTTCTGCAAAGAATTAATGACCAGTTGCACAGGATGCAGATATACCTATTGTTACTTATCAAGTCTTACGAAGTTAAGATTGCAGCTCTGAAAGAGTAACTGATACTGAAGCTATTAGGGTGGCAGAAACACCTAACATTGATCCTTTAGATTCAAAATATTCTCAGAAAGGGTCGTATTTTGATGAGTATTCAAAGGCTCAATTAAATGCTTAATTAGTTTCGCAGCTGCCCAATTTTTCCGGTACTAATCCAGAGGAAGTTTCTTATTTTATAACCCGTTGCAAGCAATTGCAACGATCTACAGATATGAATGAAAAGGTTTTAATTAGTATCATAAAAGGTAAATTTGGTCCCAATGCATTTAGAACACTTGAGCAATTTGAAGCGGAAATTCCAATTACTACTCTTGAAGCGCTTTATGCTTTCATCAAGTCTAATTTGAGTCTGCACTTAAGCGTTTTTTAGTTACTTGAGTCAACTTACGCACTCGATAAAAAGTCTGAAGAAAGCTCGCCCACATTTAACAGTATACTTCAGTCATCCTTTTCCAAGGTTAAATTTGCGCACAATGAATTTGTCCGAAATTCTTTAGACGTTGCTAAGCCAACGATTGATGACGTTTTTGACCTTTTGCAGTCACATGTTATTATGAACCGCTTGCATCGTTCGAATGAAGACCTATACAGAGTGATTACTTGTGAACAATCAAGTCTGAAGACTCCTACAATTTTGTCGCAAAGAGTTCAAACACTTGAAACCCAAGGTCTTTATCAGTCTTCGAGTGTTTTGTATAACAACTCAGCTCAGAACCAAATCGGTCAAGGTGAGAGTGAGAGTACGAAAATTAAGAACAAAGGGCTCAGCACACCTCAGCTAGGGGAAGCTGAGCTTGAGGGTAATGCACCTGATTTTTCGGATTCTGACGATTC
>SCLH01000144.1:785659-800092 GCA_004367855.1 Oikopleura vanhoeffeni
ATCGATATAATGAAATTGGCACATCAAACATTTTAAGACGTTCTCTTTTTTGATCAGTACCGTCGCACCGCCTGTTAAATCCGGTTAAATCAGGAACTCACCGGTATCCCTATAGTAGACACGAACCAGCCAGGCAAACAAATTTTGTCCACGATGGACCAGACTTACAAAGCCTTTTTGTATTTTTTTGTGTCTGCCCAATGTTAACTCGTGAGACTTTAACCGCTTTGTCATTTTTTATGACTTATTTTTGAAAGATATAAAACTTCTGATCATTAAGCCAGTGATATATTTATATATACATTACTTGTATTTTTCTTTGCGTTATCATAGGTTTTCTGATAAAAATTAACCATGATGAGGTAAACAGGAATTGCAAATCTACCATTTTTAGACTCCAGATCTATGTTTTTTACTTTATTTCCGAAAAAAGTCTCGAATATTGTAAACACTTCAATCTTTATTATTGGATTAATTTTGATAAATGTCGTGATTTTCTATTTTTAACCTTGAAACTCTATGATTTTCACAGTCACTTTTATAAATTGATCTCACTTATTGTTTAAAATTCAATTTTGAAACATTTTTTGTATGTAATTGGTTGCATTTCAGGATCACTGTCGCCATTTTTAATTAATTTTATTAATTTTTTATCTTTTTTGGCTAATTTTATCTCGGAATCGCGAAGTCTGCTAATTTTTTAATCATGAATTGAGTCTGTTTTTGATTCTTTTATTTTTGTATCTTACTGCTTTATGAACAAATTTGTGGCTGAGGAACTTTAAAGTTCTTGAGCCGGAGATTTTCTGATCCAATAGCTACGGCTTCAGACGCCACTTCAATTGACATTGTCAAGGCCAAAATTGGTCAACATTCTGTAACTTCGGACAGATTGGGGGGGGATTTAACTGCGTAGGTGAACCTGTGACGTTGCAGAGTTAAGTGCCGCAAGACTAACTATCTTCCAGTATGCTATCCACCAAAACAAAACAATCCGTATCAGCCAATATGGCTCAAGTCAGATGACTATTGAGCGCCTCCCTACAATCCTTGATGCTGAAGACAAATTCGTAAAAGTATGTTATGGATCGATCAGAAACTCCACCAAATCCTCATTTATTGTTTATTTAGTTCAAATATTTATATTTATCAAGTTCACTGCTATATTACATATTGTAACGCGCTTTTATGTTTTCATTTCATGCACACTGAGAACTAAGGGAGATGTTAGGCTGTGAGTTCTATTGTGCGAAACAAAAACCATAATAGTCGCGCGACAAAAACATTACTCTATTAACCGCGCAACTCTCAATAAATCATTATATACTCAACTCAAGTGTTATTTCTTGCATAACTGAATGAGGTATTTTAAGTATATCACCAACGTTCTAAGCGGTCTTATAGCAATGTAGGATTGACCAGATGGCGGTGATAGCGAACCTTACATGCTTTCGTAGCATAATTGTTCTATTTAAGGCCAATTATTTATCATACACTCAATTTGTTGTACCTCAAACAATCAGCTTCAGGGATTCTTCCTGAGCATGGCAACATACTAATCACAGCATGTTAATCATTCTGATTTCAAACACTTCCTTGTAGAGCAACAACAAACATTGATCTCACTTTTCTCATCTTTAATGTTATCTGTGGAAAATTCTTACTTGAAATCTTCATTTTCAAGCAAAAAGCATTTGTTTTGAAAAAAATGAAAAAAGCATTTCTTTGGAGAACAAATTATTTTCTCGATTTTGAAATTCCAGACTGTCAAATTATTGTCTACAACTTTGAAAATATATGAAAAAAAAATTTAGAAATACATTTTTTTTTAAAGTTTCCACAGATAAAATAATTCGAAAATGAATTTCTTCGGATCAGTCTATGAAACCTCCTAATAAATAAAAAAATGACGAGTTTTGCGTATTAACCCACAAGATACGATCAATAATTTTATAATAACATGTGCCTAATTAAAAAATTTCTGATCTGATTTCTAAGTTGTTTTTACTTTTGAATTCCGAAGCTTTGCAAAAACATTTTAGACTTTCAAAAACGTAAAGACACGTCAGATAACTGATTCTTGAGAAGACTGATCATCGGTCACTGATGCCAGTAGTTAAAATCGAAAAAATTAGAATTTGTGTCATAAGATCATTAGCACTACCCTTGGGCATTTTAACATAATCTGAAGATCTTTTATTATCACTTGGCTCAATCGCGTCCGTCCTCATAATCATGCGTTAAACAGAAATTAACTTGGCTCAAGATTTAAAACATGAATGCTGAATCAACAGGAGTACTACATTTGGACAATTTGCTAAATTTTGACACTTTTTGAATAAAAATTCTAATCTCGTTTCTCAGGGAGGTTTGAAATGATGTTTATAAAGAACCGTGTCATTTGACTTTGTCTCATACAAGCTAAAATAATTAAATTTAATGCTATTTTTATGGTTGAAATGAAACTTTTTGTACTGTTATCAGTTTTTGATGCAAGCGTTGAAAATTTGACAAAATTTTACTTTAAAAATTTTGTGTATTACTATAACAGTGAGGAACTTTCATGGGCAAATGCTGCGAGGGAATGTAGAGATCTAGATGGAGAATTGGTTACTGTTAATTCAGAAGAAGAAAATAATAGACTAGGAAATTTTATCTGTGAGACTACAGGAAATTGTCAAAAATGGAAAAATGGAGTTTGGATAGGTAAATTTTAATTTTATACAAATGTTCGACCTCTTTATGCCATTTTATAAAATTAATCAAAAAGATTTAAGTCCAATTTATAAGATTTCGGGTTGATAGTGTCCTTCTAAACCCGTTATGAAAATAATTTGCGCAAATACATATTTCAGAACATTTAATATGGCGTCGCTTGAAGTGGTGGCGGTCGCTAAATGAGGCCCTTTGTATTTCTTATCCTTACACCTTCAAAAATAAATCCCAAATTACTTTAATTTTCTTTAGTATTGACGATCACAAGCATCTGGATACTTGTTCTATTTTTAAACATTTTCAGGAAGAACTCTTATAGCTTTAAAGATATTACGTATGAAATAAGTTGTACTATCTTTATTTTTGGATAATCAAAACACGATTTGTAAATAATTTAACGTGGGGAGATTTTTTTAACACTTGAACTCGTGTCCTAAGAAAGTGTCGATCGGCGATCTGAGTAAACCTTCAGCTCGCCCATTCTTATGATAAAATACAGAAAAATATTGAAATTTCTTATGATTAAGTTTTTCCCAATTCTCCACCTCTTGGTGAGAGAAATATTCTAGAACTTTCTCCAGCGCGTGAATAAGAGCCCCGGTTTGTGAAACTTATAACAATTAAATGACATTTTGAACTTATAATTTTTTTTTGTTATTTTAAAAACTTTCAAAGTAAATTGATAAAAAACCCTATTTCATACACATTTGTTTTGACTTTAAAATAAGTCGAATCATAAGATCGTAACGATCTGATCGTTCCAAAAAGCAATAAAATATAGTTTTTCGAATCAGTGAGTTTCGATGTTATAAGTCTAAGTACAGGGTTATTTTAAAATGCGGAGTACAAGGGTTCATTGTCTTCAACTGAAAAAATTCTTATCGAGGAATATTGAGAAAAAAAATTAAATATAATTTCAAGGTTATTTGCTGAAACAGACTGAAGTTTTCCAATTAAGCGATATTCTTGGGAATGAAGTTACTGGTTACGAAAATCTAATCGAAGGTTGGCGTTTACATGCCTTGAACTATGACTATGGACAACTTCAGCGAGAATACCATTCGGTCAATCTTGGAAATGAGGTTGTGCTTGACTACGGAAATTGGGATCTGCCTCCTGTATGTTTTCAGTGATGGTCATATATAATTGATTTAATTAAAAGTTTGATATTAAAATACTTATGAGAATTTGAAAACAATTCAGAAAAATGTTCGATCCTTAAGGAGGTGGCATCGATCCGGCAGATTGGTACAATTTTTTCAGAGCAATATATGAAAGAAAAAAAATGTGAAAATTATTTTTCTTATTTTTTATCTTTAATAAAAGTGTTCATTCTTGCGAACAATAAAATTTTTTATTTCTTAACATAATTAATTATCTGGGAAAATATAAAAAAACACTTTTCACTGTACATCCATTTCCAACTAAACCCGACTACAGAATTTTTTTTGAATAGGATATTAATCAACTTCAGACATTGTCGATTTTTATGCGCTAAAAAGTCCTGTTTTTGTGTTGCGTATTAAAAATTTCCTTGATATCCTGTACGGAAGTAATATGTTAAATTTCGGGACAGATAAAATCTTTCTTGGGTGTGTATAGTTTATTGTGCTACCTAGTATATAGTGTAGCCCTACGTGATCACCTTATTCTCTCTCTTGCCATCTCTCGCGCCACCTCACTTTCCACTCTACACTGAATAGCACAATAAACTATACACACCCAACCGAAAGATTTAACCTGTCCCGAAATTTAACATATTAATTCCATACAGGATAGAAAGTTTTTTTCAATGAAAAATGGTCAAAAATGGCAAAAGTAGAGAAAAACAACTTTTTTTGAGATAAAAATTGACTTCAATGGCGTTTTGATATCGAAAAAATACCTAACTATCACAAAAAATGACGCCTTTAACACCCGCAATTTTTTATTGGAATTTCATACCATAAAAAATTTTAATATATCTTTGCGGAATGGCACTTATCGTGTGTACAGCCGAGTGTATAAAATTCATCAAAAGTTAGAAATGATAATCGCGCGAACCAACTCATTATTGACATACGGAGATTTAATAGATACCAAAACATTAATATGTGATTCTGCCTGATTTTTATGGAGAGTTCAAAAAAACGACAAATGAAAAATTTGAACTTGATTTGGGGAAAATTATAATAATTTTTTTAAAAACGGACTCAAATTTTCCTAAAATATACAAAAATTATTTTTATAAGTAGATGCAGCACCAGTTTATTCTGGTTCAGCTGACGATAATAAGCACAAAAACGTAAAACAAGTAATTAATTTCGTAGGTTAAATTGACTCCAGTCTGCCGAGTCAATGCTACTCCCTTAAAGATTAACCTCCTCACTCATTAAATTCTCCTTATGCATGAAGATCAATTCGGGGAACCTACTTTGAGCACGTTCACCAAGAAAAACTGAAATGACCAAACCTCAATTATTTTATAATTCATAGAATCAAGGATAGACTTAAGTTTATAGCGTATACTACTTCCGAATTTATCATTTCAATTGCATGAATTAAGCAATGGAAATAGTGGTTTACTCTTACTGATTTAAGGGTATGGACCAAACAGTATAGTGGTTCCTAATTTTACATATTCCGGATAAAAATGAGCCAAACAGAGCCTTTAGGGTACTATTTGAAATACCCAATTTGTAGAACTAGCCTCAATTTTACGAAAAAGATCATCCAATTTTTTTCTGTGGGGATACACTCCTTGATAGGATACCGTTACAAGGCACTTTCTAGGTTTTATTTTGAAATGAACCTTTATTTTTAAATAATCTGTGAAATTAGTCGGAAAAAGTTCTGAGTAGCGTTTCTTCCGTAAGTGCTATATCCCTTTATCACCTTTCGGTTAGAATGCGTAGCCACAACGTTAAAATCACACGTTAAAAGGAGTAGTGGCTACGCATTCTAACCAAAAGGTGATAAAGGGATATCTGTTCTAAAATATCCGAGAACCACCGTTTTTTGGACATTATTGATCGAAAAATCAATGTCCTGAGGAGCCGTTTTGACCTGAAACACAAATTATGGTCTTTATCATGTCACGTGAGAAAAATTCCGAAAAAAAATGTGCTTTAATTTTTGGATAACCGGGTCAAGAGAATGCTAGGGAGAAACTCAAGAGAAAATTCTCTTACGTCAAACTGAAATCTGAAAGTTTTAGTGGTCACATTAAAAAAACGTTATTTTTACTATCAATTAAGAATAAAACCGAAAATTTTGGTGTTGTTATTTTGTTCGGTTTGTGCTTTTTAAACATAAACAAATGCTTTGGTGTATTTTTATGACATAATTACTGCAGAAAATTTAAGAACCACCATGGTGCACTATACTCAAGGGGGTAGCGGTCGTACTGTTTTTAGGTTACTTTGAGATCTACAAATAGCACCAAATTTGTAGACAACGATAAGAAAGCATACTCTGATTTAATAAACAGATTAAAAATTCCAAACAAAAATTCGAAATTTTCATTTTTTGAGAATTTTTTTGAGTAATTTTCTTAGCCAAAACTAAAAGCCAAGTTTTTGACTGGAACAACTAAAAATATCAGGAAGCTTTAAGAAGTTTTTCTTATCGGCATCATCTTAGCTTCAATTTGACGGTACTTTCGACTAAACTTGACGACTTTCATTTTCCGAGTTTTCAATTCCGGTTTACGAAAATGCGATTCTCAAGAATTGATCAGAAAATTTCGAAAATCTTATTCTTTTCTAATAACCGAAACATATTTCACCTTATTTCCTCAAATTAATACTGCATTCTTAAATTCAACCTTGGAGGATTAGTAACTCGAAGAGCGAAAACCTTGAAATTGGGCAGTTTTTGTCAGTTCTAAAATAATACCTGTCCGAAATTCAAAAATGTAATTTCGCTTAATTACGAGCAATATTGTAGCCGTGGTTCATGCCAAGTTTGCGTGGAATCGTATGCGAGCTCTAGAAACAGTAGGAGTTTGAATTAAACTAAGCGTTCTTAAAATCGACACATGGGGGTCACTAGGATCGGGCAAAAATTATTCTGATAAATTATTTTTGTAGATTTAAGATTATTCTACCAAATGGCTATTCTTTAAAATTTTGAAGCAGTTTTGTATTCACATAAAGTGAAGAACAAAGGTAGACTTTCACGACCGCTACCTCCTTAAAACAAGGTTGTAAAAGGGATAGGGATGGTGATGAGATCATCCCTTGGGACGAGATAGGAATGAAAACTAGTGGATGGATTTCCCGATTTGATCCGATTGTGCCGACCCCTGGTTCAAACTATCAATTTTCCCAATAAAAATGATGAATCATCATTTTGATTTTATATGTCGTATCAACGCTATAATATTTGCACGAAATTTGAGCGAAAATCCACAATAAAAAAGAGGAAAAAATTAAAAGCTAATCGTATCATTTTTAAATAATTTGTGAGAATATTAACATAAAATTGCTAACTCTGCGACTTCAGGTTGTTTGTTAAAATTTTGAGCACCGAATGGCTCTTCTGCGTGGAAGTTATTTATTAAGCTTTTTGTGAGGTCTATTTGCATTTCCAGTAATCATTAATTCTGAAAATTGAAAAATAGATAGAATCTACTTTGAAATTTATAAAAAGGAATACATTAATGAAAATCTATCTCAGATAGACTTTCTCACAGCATTAAAAGAAGACTTATAAGTAACGAATGAGTTAATATTCATACAATGATTTTAAAAAATTAAGAAATCTGAATTTTTGCTTGAATTTTTCTGTAATTTTCTGGAGATTATCAAGTTTTTCTTATGAAAACAGAGTAAATACAAATGCAGGATGACAAATTGGTTGGTCACTGCGGTGGGCCTCATCCGTTCATAAGTTTTTGATGCACACATCAGTGCCTTGCTCGTAATTTTTTTCGAACATAAATTATAAAATAATCTATCAGGCGTATATTCAAAGCGGCCTTGTGTATCAGGCTTCCAAAAGGGAACGTTCCCCACGTTTTGTCTTTCCATCTTCCCTTCCTTTCCCCAAGCATCCTTTCCCCCTTTCCTTTCTCAACCTCCTTTCCCCCTTTCCCTTCCTTCCCCTCGAGAATCGTTCCCTTCCCAGGGAAAAACCAAAAAAGGGGACGGATCACGATTTCGAAAAAAATATCAACTCTTTAATTACCCACCGATGATTTCGGTCAAACTTAAGCTAAAGCGTTGGCGCTAAGAACCAAACAATTGAGCCTACAGTAAATTGAGCACAGATAATTGACAATCACCTTCAAAATTTCATAAAGCGACCACACGCGGTGCTAAAGAACATAATTTAAAAATTAGAGAATTTCAAAATATGAAGAACTTTTCCAGAAAACTTGTTTCAAGAGTGAATCTACCCAATGGAATTAGAAAATCATGCCGAAAACATTTTTTGGTGCAACCATTTGGTGCCGCCGTTTCGAGCGGTCAGAGTTTTTCTTTTTTTAAATTTAGGCAATTGCATATCGGAATTTTTGATCGTGAGTAGTTGTTTCAGGAAAAACATTTGCGCCAGGTTTACATATAACATTTATAATCGAAGATTTTCATTTAACCCCTTGAATCACAGAAAAAAAAAGTTTCGTCAAGGCACCAGAGCCGATATATCGGCTCTACTATGGACGTTGTTTAAAGAAAGCTCAAGGTAGTTGAAGCTCCAATTACTTTTGCAATAGGAAGTTGAAGAGTTATTTTTTGCATCAATTAATTCAAATTCTAGAATTTTGATTTTTAATTTTAGAAAATACAGTTGGAAAACCAAGGTGTATCATATCACGTGATACGTGCTCATTGTAGTCTCCACAAATTTTATTTTTACGGGTACAAACGCACAAGTATCTGCCCTATGTCACACTTTTATCCGATTAGATCTATATATCATCAATCTACAGTAATTTTAAAATAGTAAAAAAAAGTGATGGAAAAATCACAAATTTCTATGAAAAATGGCTAATTTTCCAAATAAAAGCAGATTAATACCCTTTTTTATTATTTTTTATTTTATATAGTTATCAAGTGACAGTGTTGACAATTTTTGATTGATTTTATTAATTTTTTTACTAAATAATTTTTTTCATGGAATACTTAAATTTAAAAATTTGAAATTTCACTTTCAAAAAAAATATCTGTCCCAAGATACGAATAAATTATAATGTTAAGTGTTTTGCATGCAAAAAACACTTTCCTAAAAACTGGCTTATCTCACATTTGTATTTGATGTTTCGAAATAATTTTTCGTGAAGTAAAACTTCGACGGAAAATCTCAAAAAATCAACTCCTCGTAATATTCGAACCAAATATCTCAAAAAAAATGAGTATTTTTTTCGGAATCACCGCAAAATTCTTCATAATGTATTTTGAAGAAAAAATTCTGTGACATTTTTTGCCTTTTTTAGAAAATTTTAGGTAGGCTTGAGCCGATATATCGGCTCTATGATTCCAAGGGTTAATGGATTAAAATTTAGAAAAATGAAAATTAAACTTTTTTAAAAAAATGGAAATTTTTTTCTATAAAGAATTTCTACACTATTTAATTTAGTTTGAAACCCTCCAAGACATATCCATTATGATGTCCGGGTAACACTTAAAACTTATTTGCTTGTTAAAGAATAGGGAATAAGTTTTTAGTGTTACCAGGGCATCATAATGGATATAGCATTTTGAAAGGCTAAAGCCACCTTAAATCAGCAAAAATGGCGAAAAAAATGATTGCAGAAACTTCTCCTTCTGATGCAATTTGAAATTCAACAATGTGAATCTAAAAATATTTCCTAAAAATTTTTCGGATACTAGGTTCAAATTTTATGCCGAGTTGATTAAAAGGCCAGTTTTCACTTAAGTTTTACTTCCGAAGAAATACTTTTTGACCCAAATTCGGAATAAAAATTTCAAATAAGCCACTTTCTAGAAACGCGTTTTGATTACAATTCGCAAGAATAATTAGCCTTCTGGACGTATCTGGAGCAAAAAAAATTTTGGGAGTGCAATTTCGAAATATCTTATTTCGATATTAGTATGGATTAAATGATATGTTTTGAAAAAATATTTAATTTGTGAAAATCATGCCAGAGTGGTACTCATTATACCATTTCCTGGAGCCTACCATGAGGTAGAATCACGTGGTTTAATTAACCTTGCTTTTCAAACTTTTTTTTTAGGATTAAACATTAAATTACTAGAATATGTAAAAAACATTTCAAAAATTTAACTCTTCAACTTGATTCGGAGGGTTAAATTTCTGAAAATATGAAATTGATCCTAAATTTTCTGGTTTTTAATTTGATTTAAATTTCTGACCAAAAAATTTTTCATCTTGTTATTTCAATTAAACAAAAAAGTATTCAAAACTATACTTTCTGGTCTTATTTCACCCTGCGGTTTAATTTCCGGGATCAAAAATGATTTTGGAGCAACTTTATGATTCAACAATCGGCAAAAATTGGCAATTTGTTATTAAAAATAAATGTAAATTAATCAAGGAAATTTTGAGTGTATTTTGATTTAATTGGAATGTTGACTTTTTGACAAAAATGTTTGATACCTAGATTTTGTAAACTAAAATTGACTTTTCATTTTTGAGGTCAAAAGTGACATCAAACAACTTTAATTTTCAACTAATCGGCAATCGGCAAAATTTCTGAATTGTTTTAGAATAAGTAATAAATTATTCCTCAAAAAATTTCTTATGTAATAGTTGCCTTCATTTATTTCTAATATTGACATTTCCTATAAATGCTCAATACCGTGGTGTAACACCACTGGTGTTGTTAACACCACAAAATCATGAAATTGCTTTTAGCACCATCTGTGGTCATCTGAGATCTATAGTTACTAATACCGTTTCCACAAAGTCATTCAATATTTCAAATTATTGATTTAGAATCATTTGATTTTTGGGCACCTCCATTTTCGGTGCTACATCACATGGACATTTTCGATTATAAAATGTCAGATGTCAGATCGCCTTTATTATGAAAAGTCTCAAAACCCAGTTTTTGAGCAACTTAAACAGCGCCACCGACTGATCGGAGATTTATAAGACCCTTTTATCGAGCAACTATTTTTTGCTTGGGAGCCCTAATTATATACACCTACTAACCATTTATATAAACTCACTTCCGCGAAAAAATGGTTTTCATAAATGGTAATGGGTTTCCATTAAATGGGTATGGGTTTCAATTAAATGGTAATGGGTTTCCATTAAATGGTTATGGGTTTCCATTAAATGGTAATGCGTTTTCATTATTGGGCGTTTTCATAAATGGTTAGTTGGTGTACACTCATAATGTATATTTCAAGATAATAATTAACTCGCCTTAGCTTGCATTTTATTATTGCAAATGGATAATACATGTTAATTGTTTACTGCAAACGAATATACATAAATACCACGTGCTACTCACACGAGTTTCAAGTCTCAGAATATCCAACGTTGACAATCCTCACTTGATATTTAACATGAAAAATTCGATTTTTTAAACTTTGGATTAAAATTCCTTCCCCCGAATTATTTCCTTCCGTCTCCTTCTCCTCGAGAGTCCTCCCTTCCCCTTTTCATTTCTCAATTTTCGTTCCCCCCAATTTTGTTCCCCAAATGTTTCGAAACTATTACTATATCAAAATTTTTAATTGCAGAGTTTCACAAAAATAAGATTTTGTTAATGAACTTCTAGAATGAGATAATGACGTCATAAAATGTCAAAAATTCTGATAAAAATTTCATCTAATTGACACGATCAAAACATTAATTTCGATGTTATACTGCATCGTTTACATGCTACATTTAATTTCGACCATTATAAAGCTTGTGCACGTCGACGAAACTCGAAATTTCAGCTGGTGCGAACATGATTGCACACTAAAACGTCCATCTATTTGTAAATTGAAGTATACGATCAAATTAAATTTCAATTTTTAAATTATTTTCAGAAAAGTACGATTGGTCAGACGACGAAAGCGTCCAAAACAAGAATTTGACATGTTGCAGAGTCGAAGTTTTTCTTTTGATGAAAATAAAAAGTCCGCATTTTCTCCAATATCGCAGCGGTCAATTGAACAACTCGTTGAAAGAAAAAAATTGGGCTGTGGAACATTGTTTGTCGATTGGAAAAATTCGAGAAAAACGGAAATCTTTTTGAATTCAAACAATTCAACGATGATAAAAGTTTCGATTCCGAACACTTATCAGATGGTTGATATACGAAAATCTCCTTACATCGGGTTTTTCAGATTTTCAAAAATCAATTGCGGGATCAATTTCATAAATGCAGTTGTTTCAGGTTTGTCTTCAATAATATTTGAGAGAAATATAAAATCATTTATTTATTTTTGTAATTTGCAGATTTTAAGCTTTTTCGGAAGCACTCAATAGGCTTGTCCTATGCAAGTGTTGAAAACTGAATCTGACCCATAAATATTCGTACCATTTATGCACTTCATCATCATATAATTCATAGATTTTTATACCGAATTATTGATTCTCGGCGAACTCTCCAAAATGTCATATATCCTATTTAAACTTATAGTTCAATAAACGATGAGTTGGGTAGGTGGGGTTTTGAGAGGGAGCAACGTGTGAGCGTAAGAGAGTAGAGCGAAGGAGAGAACAGAATCAGGTTGGCACCTCTCCAACATAAGTGAGCACATTCTCTCTACCAACTCAGAAAATTTATGTTGAGGATTATCACTATAAAATTGAAAACTAATTTGTCCATTAAGTTAACAAAACCTAATACAATTGTTATTAAAACTTATTATTTTAACGTTTGACATCAGTTTATTCATTGAGTTTACGAACACTAGTCACAATTTAAATACTTATAACTGTCAAAATGAACACTAATTTATCTATTCAGTTGAGAAACACCTATTCACTTATTAAATTGACACTGACTAACAATTTGTATAATCAATAATTATGCTTCGAAATACAAAAACTTTTGAAAAATTTAATCAATAATTATAATTCAAAATGGAACACTAATCTATACATTAAGTGCACAAACTCTGGGGACAAATAAGTCAAATAAAACGAGCCTTAACTCGGAATTTATCGTCGATCATAAAATTTATAGATTTTCTTGTGATCTGAAAATTTTTCGTAATATTTTCTCTCGGTAAATATCGTAAAGATTTAAACTATAATCCAAATTGAATAATAAACTGTTTGAATGCATATAATGTCGAGTTTTTACTCCCTAGTGTAACACGCACGAGAATACTGGTTTTCGTCTTTTTTTTTTCTCCGAACTTAGCCCGCTTAGCCGCCGAACTTAGCAGCTGAGATGACCCACAATTTGTCGACTTCAAAGTAAAATCATGGTTAACATTACACTATTTCAGTACTTATCATACAAATCTTCTTCTTTTAATGTGTTAGATCTGGACCATTGAAAATCGGCGGTATTTTACGATTTTTGTCTTGGTTTACCCAATCTGTGCCAGAAACCAAATTAAATATTTCTCATTCCTTATTTTGCGCTCTGAAATTGTTGAACTTAACATTAAATAAGGGATAATCTACAAAAATTTTGATTTTTAAAATTACTTTATGTCAATTTTTTGCGATCACATTCGCACTCACAATGAGGTTTTTTGACAGAATTAAGTTTTAGGAAACATTCCGTTCGGAGTAAATTTTCCGTATTGAGCTTTTCAAATCGTTTTATTTGAACAATTAAAAAATCTCGTGCTTGAACTAGTTTTTAGATACTTCCAACTTTTTCGATTTTTTTTATTTTTCAAAATCCGTAATTTTCAGCTTTAAAGCATAACCAAAGTTACTTTTAGAAAGGGATTATCCACCATACGTTTCCAAATTTATTTCGAGCTTTTTCGATTTTTTTAAGTATTTTTTTCAAAATGATGTCCAAAAATATCACCCTGACGCATGCCAACATCCTAATCAGTGTTTTGTGGCTTTTTTGAGCCTACTGTTGAAAAAATCCTACACTTTTTGTAGCACTTTTTATTCGAATGTTCTGAGTGCGAGGTCGAAATCTCCAAAAAGTTCCTGTCAGAAATTTCCTGAGTGAAAGTTCTGTTTCAGTGTCAGCTTGTTTAAAAAATGACCGACTTGCATTGAGTTTTTGAATAGCTCAAACTGAGCACAAATATCAAGAAACAAATGGTCCGAATCAGACCATCATCTCTTAAATTAATCAAAAACCGAAAATCAAACAATGTTCGTAATCTCAGAAAACAAACAAAAATGGTCCGATTTGAACTCATTTTTATTTATTATTCAATAGATATTTGTGCTCAGTTTGATTTATTTCAGAACTTAATCGGATGAGTCGTTTTCACATCCAAATTAAATAAAAAGCTTGGATAAAAAGAGCATAAGGGGGTTGACGACTCTGATTTACTAAAGGTCTTAAATCAAATCTCAAAAGTTGGAAGTATCTAAAAATTAGTTCAAGGACGAGATTTTTTAATGTTTAAAGAAAACGGTTTAAACAGCTCAATTAGGATGGGTGAACCCGGCGTGACAAATGAAGCCATTCTTATATAGCGTAATTTGAGAAAAACCGAGGAAGCCATTCTGTGTCAAATTTTACGGAGATATTTTTTAAATTTTTGACATAATTTTGAAAAATTTTGGTGTCTTCTCATTGGCTGAAAATAAAAATTGCTTAAAAATAATTTTGACCACGGAAATCCGAGTTAAACTGTCTAAAAAACATTTTTTTTTATT
>SCLH01000144.1:803410-814818 GCA_004367855.1 Oikopleura vanhoeffeni
AAAAAAAAATTACCGAAAAACACGATTTTTGGTCATTTTGAGTCATTTTTGGAAAAAGTTGTTGGTAGATTTTTTCTTCCAAACTCACTTATCTATCGATCCCATAGGTCGTTTTGGTCATTTAGAGACCTTCAAAATCCTCGTTGCTCAGGTTCACCCATCCTAAGCTCAATACAGAAAATTAACTCCGAACGAAATGTTTCCTAAAGCTTAATTTTTTAAAAAAAACCTCATTGTGAGCAGGGTCGGCATAACCTGCTCGGATCGGATCAAACTTGATCGGATCGGATCAACTTTTTTTGAAATCTTCGATCCGATCAGGTTTTTAGAATCTTCGATCAGATCAAGTTCGATCCGATCAGGTTTTTCGAAAGTTATGCCGACCCCTGATTGGGAGTGCGAATGTGATCGCGAATAGTTGACATGAATTATTTTTAAAAATCAAAATTTTTTGTAGATTATCCCTTATTTAAATGTAAGTTCAACAATTTTCAGAGCGCAAAAATAAGGAATTGAGGAAATATTTAATTTGGTTCAGGCACAGATTTGGTAAAAAACCAAGACAAAAATCTTAAAATTCTCGCAGATTTTCAATGGTTCAGATCTAACACATTAAAAGCACAAGATTTGTATGATAAGTACTGAAAAAAGTGTAATTGTTAACCATGGTTTTTACTTTGAAGTCGACACAATATCCTGATTCGATCTCAGCCTGCTGGCGAAGTCGGAGAAAAAATAATTAAAGGCGAAACCAGTATCCGGTGCGTCACACAGGGGAGTAAAAACCGAACAATCATTATGCACTTCAAACAGTTTATTATTCAACTTTGGATATAGTTTCAAAATCTTTTACGATTATGTACCGAGGACAAAATATTACGAAAAATTTTTCGATATCACAAGAAATCCTATAATTTTATGATCGACGATATATTCCGAGGTTAAGGCTGTTTAATTTTTACTCATTTTGTCCCCAGGTTTGTGCACTTAATGTATAGATTAGTGGTTCAATTTTGAAATTATAATTATTGATCTAAATTTTTCAAAAGGTTTGTGATTTCGAAGCATATTATATATATAAATTTTAGTCAGTGTCAATCAAATGTGAATAGGTGTTTGTCAACTTAATAGATAAATAGTGTTCAATTTAACAGTTATAGTATGATTGTAACTAGTTTTGTAACATCAATGGAATAAACTGTGTTTTTAGAAGGACGTTCAGTGTCAACGAATGCGAACGATCTCATGATATCTTCCGGCAGTTCAAATTTTCACCTTAGAGCAATTTTGATTTTGGTACTTTAGTCTAATCGGAGTGGTGCGAATATAATGGTTACCAGAGTGCCAAATTGGGATAAAAATGATTTTGATCATCGGGGTCAATATTTTTTTTTACTAGCGGAGTTAAATATTTTGAATATTATTGGTTACCTGAGTTCTGTGAACTTGATGCTTGATTTTGAAATTTAAATTATATTAATTATTCACGGGTTAGAGTTTGTTTGGTCCATAGCGCGGTGAGGGTCAAATTTTTAAAAAAGATATAATAATATGTATTATCCGCTAGTTTAATATTTGAATTTTGTTTATTTATCAATAACAAAAGTTAATTTGATTAATTTGTCACTAGTTGTTGTGAACTTAATAAATAAATTAGTGTTCAATTTAAGTGTGATAATATCTAAAAATGAATTTGTGATCAGTTTGTATTACAAACTTTGTGAACTTAATAGTTAAATTGGTGTTCAATTTTAATGTAATAATCCCTTTAGATACATTTTCTAAGTTTGTAAAGGTAATGTCCTCGGTGTTTTGGGAGAGATGCCAACCTATTCTCCTTTTTCCTTCGCTCTACTCTCTTACGCTCACACGTCGCTTACACGTTGCTCCCTCTCAAAAAACCAACACCCAACTCATCGTTTATGGAACTATAAGTTTATATAAGATATTATAAAAATGAAAGATTTATGACTATACTAGATAACAAGTTGAGAGTGTTCAGAATATCTTGAGAATGTTAAAAATCTCAGAGGGCTGAGTTAATCACGTGCTTAATGATTTTTTTAGTTTTAGATAATTTTTGCTCTCATGAGAAAAATCTTTTTCGTGAATTCATCAACTAAAATCCTTCACTCCCAAACTTATCGATTATATTTTTATAAGTGAACAAACGACCAGTGAGTGAGTTCAAAAAGTCAAAAATTATGTTTTTATGATGTTAATTTTTCGCAATTTGAAACATTGTTTCATAACCTTTTCTAATGACTATCATTGCAGGTGTAATTCAATTCGAACTTTTGGACTCAGTTTCCTGCTACAGCCTTGACTATATTCATCACCAGGTCGATGACATTAAATCTGCAGTTGTTCTGCAATTTCATCTAAAGGCCGTTATTGATAATGATCTCCCAGCAAACAGATTCAAGAAATTCATGAACAAAGACGAGCTTTTTGTATATATTCACAGTGTTCATAATATCGACTGGCAAAACAAAGATTCAGTGCACTGTTTAGAAGGAGCTCAATTAGGCGTTTCAGAAGATGATGGGAAACAAGGTGGAGTTGATCATACAATTTGTGCTGTGCTTGACTTGTGATTCATTCAATTTAATCATTGAGATAAATTATAATCTTATTTTTATATTTTTTCAATGAGTTTACTTTGAACATTTTCAGTCTTTAAAATTTGTGCATTCAAAAAGTATTAACCTACGTTTTTTCATAAGCTTTCGATTCAATAAAATCATCAGATCAGTTTTGGAGTTTTTTTTGATTGCATCGTTATAATTTTGCAAAAATGGGTATCGAATTGATTGTCAAATTGAAGACTCACTATTCTTATGCAGTGTCTGCCTTTAATTTTGATATACAAGTACAAATAAAATTGTTTGTTTTAGTAGTTTAAGTTGTTTCAGTAGTTGCCGTTTATTAACATTTCATTGAAGTTGCGTTATGCGTAATCTCTGAAAAGCAGTTCCTTCATGTTAATTTTGAAGGTTATATTTTAAATATTTAAGATGATTCAGTAAAAATTTTCTACGTTGTGTTTCGTTCGGGCCGACACTTTGATTTCTTAAGCATTGTTGTTAATTGGGCATTGTATTGTATGTTCATTCACATGTGATGCTTTTCGAGTTCCTAGTTGGACAACTCTACTTTTTATCATTTTTAAAGTTTTATCCACATTAGTGGCTTCGATGCAATCACATGTTAATAAATATGCGCTATTTGGAAATATTATATTTTCAAGTGTTATCGTTTTCAGAATAATATTGAGGCGGTTATTTGTTGCACTTGGTTAAAAACAAATTGTTGATGCTATTTTGCTACATTGGTAATTTGCGTAAGATATGATAAACTATCAAAAATTGATTCAGAGTTATTACCATTATCTTCTCTGGCTGCTTTATAAAGATTATGCCAAACATTTCTGGTTTTTATATCGTTTATTTCAATCCCAATCATTTTTTCCGGGTACGAGTTATACAAAAAGATGGTCTCTTAACTTTTTTAAGCCAATTTGACGTTTATATCGGTATTTGTACAATTAAATGTGCAATAAGTCTCTCCAGCTAAACAAGAATTGTCATGCTGTATTCATTAAACGGTTTTTCTTCATTTTTAACAAAATTGTCGTGTTTAACCCTTGTGAGCACAGAGCCACAATTGTGGCTCAAGCATGCCTAAAAGCATGAAAAAAGGCAATAAACGGGACCGTAGAATCTTTTTTTCAATCAAATTATTAAAAATTTTGATTCGATTCCCAAAAAATGATTGAATTTTTCGAATGTTCGGTTCCAGTATACCGGGGTGTTGATTTATTAAGATTTTTCGCCTACGTTTCACTTCCGGAGAAATTATTTCAAAACTAGACATAAAATAGAAATGAGAGATTAGCCAGTTTTAAGGAAAGTGTTTTTAGCATGCATAACAGTTGAAATACAAATTTATTGGTATCTAGGGGCGGATATTTTTTTTCGGAAGTGAAATTTCTAAATTTTCAACTTCAAGCATCTCATTAAAAAATTAAATTATTATTAAAGTGAATTTAAGCAATAAAAAATTGTCAACAGTTGTACTTCATTACCATATTTACTGGAAAAAAATAGAAAAAAAAATGTAATAATCTGCTTTCATAGGAAAAAATAAACATTTTATATCAAAAATCATGATTTTTCCATCAAATTTTTTAACTTATTTATAAATTAATTTTGATTTATCAGATATGAATCAAAGCGGACAATACTATGACGTAGGCCAGATACTTGTGCATCGTTTTCGACAGAACTGTAACTTGTGAAAACAAATGTGACGATGTATCTCGTTATATGGTATACCTTGCTTTTCTCAGAATATTTTCTAACACTAAAAATTTAAATTCAAGAATATTAACCGTCGGATGCAAAAATATTACCTTTTAACTTCCTTATGAAGAAAAAATAAGAATTTAAACTGCCTTAAGCTTTCTGTGAACAACATTCAAAGTTGAGCCACAATTATGGCTCTGGTGCCTTGGCGGAACTTTTTTTATATGCTCACAAGGGTTAAAAACCTTTTTTAGTTCTTATTCAGAACTATTTAAAATGGTATCTGTGTCGAGATATTTGAAAGTGATTACTTGCATTTCGAGAGCCAATGTTTCAAAAAACCCTTTTATTTTACTTTGGTTTGAATGCGTAGCAAGATAGAAGAATCTATAGAAGAATTTGCTAGAAAAATCGACGTGGCTAAGCATTCTAACCAAAGTGTGATTAAGAGATATTATATATCTTAGATGGACTGCTTAACCCTTGTGAGCACAGAGCCACAATTGTGGCTCAAGCGTACCTAAAATCATCCAAAAAAGGCATAAAACGGGATCGTAAAATCTTTTCTTTCAGACACATAAATAATTTCGATTCGGATTCAAAAAAATTATTGAATTTTTTCCAAATGTTCGGTTCCAATATTACGGAGAGTTGATTTATTAAGATTTTTCGCCTATGTTTCACTTCCGGATAAATTATTTCGGAACTAGAGTCTAGTTACTAGACATAAAATACAAATGAGACATTAGCCAGTTTTAGAAAAAGTGTTCTGTGCATGCATAAAAGCTAAAATAAAAATTTATTGGTATCTAGGAGCAGTTTTTTTCTTGGAAGTGAAATTTCTAAATTTTCAACTTCAAGTATCCCATGAAAAAAATGAACTATCATAAATGTGAATTTAAGCAATATAATTGTTCACAGTTGTACTTCATTACCATATTTACTTGGAAATAATAAAACAAATGTAATAATCTGCTTTATAGGGAAAAATAAACATTTTATATCAAAAATCATAATTTTTCCATCATAATTTTGACTTATTTATAAATTACTTTTGATTTATGAGATATAAATCGAAGCGGGCAAAATTTTGACGTAGCTCAGATACTTGTGCATCGTTTCCGGCAAAAATGCAACTTATGAAGACAACTGTGACCATGTATTACGCGATATGGTAAACCTTGCTTTTCTCAGTATATTTTCTAGAACAAAAAATAAAAATTCTAGAATATAAAATGTCGTATCCAAAAATTTAACCTCCAACTTCCTTATGCAGAAAAAATTGAAATTCCAACTGCCGCGAGCTTTCTGTAAACAACGTTCAAAGTAGAGCCAGAATTGTGGCTCTGGTGCCTTGACGGAACTTTTTTTATATGCTCACAAGGGTTAAAGTAAAAGATAATTTTCCTCGCATAGATAATCCGTGTGAGATATCCCTTTATCACTTTTTGGTTAGAATGCGTGGCCACTACTACTTTTAACGTATGATTTTAACGGTGTGACTAGTAGTCACTGACTACGCATTCTAACCAAAAAGTAATACAGGGAGATCACTAAACAAAAAACTGATGAACATCCCTATTTGATCGGTGTGTAATCACTCAAGCAATCACTTAGACAATCACTTAGACAACATCAGTGGGATTCGAACACGCGCTTTAGAGATAGTACACGTTTTTAAGATGGAGTTCTATTGGGAAAAAGATGTTATACAAAAATTAAACACAAAATATTTTTAAAAATTTTTATTGTGAAAAGACGACCAAAAGATATAAATGATATGGAAGAGTCGTTGATTTCTTAAACATCACCAGTCATATTTGCTCGCATACTAAAAGTTGCACAAATTTCATCATAAATGATGTGTCGCTACCACAAGCAGGTATATAACTGTGATGACCAGATACCCGAGATACTCTTCGACGGTTTCTTTTGAGACCTAATAAGTTCTTATTAGACATAAAATCTTCCAGCATTGCTCTTAATTAGTAAATCAATAAACAAAAACGAAAATAATTATATTTATTAAGTTTTTGTCTTGAAAAGCTCAGATCTTTGTTCAAACTAGTATTTTTAATAATATTTGTCTATGAATAGACAGAGTCCAGATTTCTTTCGAAAAACTCAATAAGTAACTTATATAAGTAATATTAAGTTATATTAAAGTTATATTAAGTATTTATTAAGTTATATTAACTTATTTTAAGTTCTGAAATTGATAAAAAATTAAAAACAATTTAGTGAGGCCAATCTTTAGCATTGATTTTATGCAAATGACGCCATACTTTCAGCCCCTGTCTTTCGTATCGAAATTGGTCTCAATAAAAAATTTGAATTCAGACCACTTTTGGTACAAAAGACACTGACTGATATGTTGAAGTGAATTGTTTGCGGAACATCAAAAATATTTTGATTAACCATAAAAAATGGAATTGATTTAATTTTTTGCTGAAAGCCATCATGAAAACAAAAATATTTTTCTTGTTGAACAGATTTTTCGGAAAGTGCAGTAATGACTTATAATAAATAAAATTGATTTGTATCATCCCTAACACCCTTGAGTGGTGCACCATGGTGTTAGTGATTTTTGGGATTTGCAAGGCTTCGTACGGCTGACCCAATGAAGATAAGACATTTCAAAACAAACATTGGAAAGATCTATCCTTGAACTAGGAACTTCATTTATCACTTAAGTACCACTTTAACAAACCATCTGGATGACAGGCGTTTTTCGAAGAAATAAGTATTCTATAGCTTGTTTGGGAAAGTTTTGAGACTTGGTAAGACTCTGCAAAATTGTCTGAATTTTAGGAAGTAAGACCTTTTTTAATTTTTGCCTCGAGGATCGGCAATCCGGTCGATTGTGCCGGAAAAAGGTGATTTTTCGACGTTTTCACATGGAGCTTTTCCTGTGAAAATGCCAGAAACGTCATTCTTGAAATGTAACAAGCTCAAGAGGTGGGAACATTTAATAGGAGGTATGTTTTTCGAATTTCGACCTTATTGGCTATGAATTGTCAAAAAGTGCTCCAAATCGACAATTTGTAAAATAAAAGTCATTGTTAGAGAATATAAATGACGCCTTAAGATTCCTTTGGAACAATTCGCTGAACACGATACTGTTATTATGATTTCAAACACAGACGGTGCTGAAGATTAAAACATAATATTTATAATAAGACCCAGATTTTTTTCTGGAATCCGCTGCGTTCAAAATCAAACTGTAGTTGCTCATATCGTTACCAGCAAGTCGAACCTAAGAAATCTTTTGGCGTCATTTATATTATCTAATTATGAATTTTAATTTCAAAATTATTGATTTGGTGCACTTTTTGACAATATTTAATCAATCAAGTCGAAATTCGAAAAAGAACTTCTTATTCGATGAAATTATATTCAATTAAATTCACAATTTTGCAGATCCTCACCAAGTCTCAAAACTTTCACATATAAGCTCTAGGATCCTTATTTCTGCAAAAAAACGAGGGTCTCGTCTTTAACCGCGGTTAACCGGATGGTTGGTTAGAGTGGTACTAAAATGATAGATTGAACTTCTAGTTCTAGGATAAATATTTCCAATGTTTGGTTTAGAAATGTCTTATCTTCCTTGGGCCAGCCCTACGAAGCCTTGCTAATCCAAAAAATCACTCACACAACACACTTAAGGGCCTAGGTGCATTTTGACAGATACCGATTTTCACTGGATTGATATATTCTTCCCAATATACCATCAAAGTGATGATTCATAATCAAGGCAACTTTTGTAACTTGCGAATTTTTGCATTATGGCTTTTTAAGAAAATTTTAAGTTTGAATTTAACTTTTCGAATTCGAGAAATTATCAGAAATTTTGGATAAAAGTTCTTAACATAATGAAAAAATGCCTTATTTTTCGTTCAAATTTTTTTCAATATTCGTTTCAAATCAACGAAAACAACTCTACAAAATGGCTTCTTTAACTTTTCGACTAAGCGACCACATATTTTTTATTTGCTATTTGAAAAACCATATGACATGGTTAAGTAATTTTCGGTCAAAAATAATTATAAATATTCTGAAAATTTTTCTTATTTCTTGTTCAAAAATTTTCAAACTAATTTTTTTGAAATCCTTAGCTGAAAATATCGGAAATGGCTACTTTCACTTTATTTAAATATGCTTTCGTTTTGTTTCTTCGCTCTTGTTTATACTCTGAATCATACTTTTTTGAATGAAAATACGGTTTGCGCGAAATTCAGTTGAGCCCTCTTAGTCAAGAATTAAAAAAATATTTATTTCACCGAGACTTGCTCAATTGATAAGCCGACCTGTCGACCGTTTAAAATTTATTTCATTTAACTCATGAAAAATTTTTTTTTTCGATTTGCTAAAATTTCGTTTTTTCGACTTTTTTCAAAAATTTAAATTTTTGATTTTGACTTAAAAATGGTATGAATTTAAACATATTAAATTTTCAACGCTGAACAGAACCGTATTTCAGAGCTTCTAATTAATAATAAATTGAAAATAAATTTTACTGTAATTTGGACAAGTAACTTACAAACGCGCGTTTTTTCAAATGACGATTTATAAAGTAAAAATAATCAATCTGAAGAAATTCAGATTATAAAAACTAAGCTGAAAAGTGACAACTTGCGTTTGAAAAAGTTTTTATCCGAAAATTTGGAAGTGGCAAAACGTTTCCCATCAAGACAAAAAAAATTAAAAAAAAGTGCAAATCTGTCAAAATGCACCGAGGCCCTTAACCCTCCGAGGCAAAGAGCCTTTTGAAACGCTCAAGCTAATTTGAATCAGCAAAACATGATGGAAAAAATGATCGCGGAAATATATCTTTCTGATTTATTTTGAAATTCATTAATGTGAATCTAAAAATATATCCTAAAATTCTTTAGAATAATAGATTAAAATTTTATGATGAGTTGATTGAGAGGCGATTTTTTGCTTAAGTCTTACTTCCGAAAAAATAAATTAAATTTGAAATAACCAGTTTTTAGGAGAGTGTTTTTAATACAATTTGCAAAAAAAATTTGCATTCTGGATATATCTGGAGCAAAAATATTTTTTTGGGAGTGAAATTTCTAAATATCTTATTTCGATATTGGTATGGATAAAATGATATATTTTGAACAAATGTTTAATTTGTGAAAAATATGCCAAAGTGGCACTCTTATACCATATTTGCCTTTTATTTAATCGGAAAAACTAACAAATTTTTTCTAAAAAACGTGATTTTTTCACGAATATTGTTAACTAATTTAGAAATATTCTTTGATTCTCAACAGATATACTCAATCAGGCAAAAGTTTGAAGTAGAACAGAGCACTGCACAGATATTGCGATAAACATACATTTCCTGGAGCCTACCATGAGGTAGTATCACGTGGTTTAATTAACCTTGCTTTACAAACGTTTTTCTTGGATTAAACATGAAAATTCTAGAATTTGAAATTTTTTATTCGAAAATTTAACTCTTCAATTGATCATTAAGGGAAAACTTGAAGGTTGATCTCATAAAGTTTTCTGTGAACAGCGCTCAAAATAAAGCTACTGAAAAGCTCTCGTGCCGCGGCGGAACTTTTTTTCTATGCTTCGGAGGGTTAACCAATTTTCAGAAAAATTGATGAACCAAAAAATTTCAGAGTTCAAATGAAAGAATTTCAGTTCATAAGATTTCAAATCTAGGAGATCAGTAGGACTGAGTGATACTTCTGTTGAAAAATATAGACTGAGCATATCCCCTATTCACACTTTTGTGAATATCCCGGCCCTACTACTGAAAAATACACTACGTTTCCAACTCAGGTCCGGGATATTCACAAAAGTGTGAATAAAGGATATCATTCACTAGTTTGAGCAGCCACGTAACATGGGCCATGGTATTAGCAGAAATTGAGTCAAAATTTTTAGTCGATTAATGCCAAATATCAAACTAAACACATGCTTCCAAACAATTCAATGAGGAAGTTTAGCATGACCCGGATCCGTATAAGTGAACACGACCCTATTATTTCGAGCGATAAAGTTGTACGGTAAGTTGTGCGGTAAGATGGCGCTAAGTGAAACCACAATTTGTTAACAGCTGTTTAATAGTACTTGACGTAGCACGTATTACACCTCTTGCTCACCGCTTCTCACTACAAATAAGCCCTCACCATTCTACACCACGGTACTTCACTGATACCGTAGCTAAAATGTGCTATACGTTTTGTACTCGAGCCCTCAGATACATAATCTCGCTTTCTGTCTGGTATTATTTGCGTCAAATAAGAGCCTTAATGTATGTTCTCGCTATCAAAAGCGCTGCGCCAATCAGAAACATGTAAAATATTTTCGAGCCAAATAATAAGACGGTCGTGTTCATTTATACCGTACCCTTAAGGGGGTGGCATCGATCCGGCGGATTGGTACATTTTTTCAGAGCGATAAATGAAAGAAAAAAAAATGTGAAAATTTATTTTTTTATTTTTTATCTTCAATAAAAGTGTCCATTCTTGCAAACGTTTATATTTTTAATTTCTTAACATAACTAATTATCTGGGAAAATATAAAAAACCACTTTTCACTGTACATCCATTTCCAACTAAACTCGACTACAGATTTTTTTTAAAGACGATATTAATAAACTTCAGACATTGTCGGGTGTAGTGCGCTAAAAAGTCTTGTTTTTACGTTGCTAATTAAAAAATTTCCTTGATATGAAAGTTTTTTTCCCATGAAAAATGGTCAAAAATGGCAAAAAGTAGAGAAAAACAACTTTTTTTGAGATAAAAATTGACCTTCAATTGCGTTTTGATATTAAAAAATGTTCTCACTATCTAAAGAAATGGCGCCTATTACACCCACAATTTTATTTGGAATTTTTGACCAGCATAAAATTTTTAAATATTCAGTGCCAAATGACACTTATCGAGTGTACAGCCGAGTGTTAAAAATTTCATCGATAGTTTAGAAATGAAAATCGCGCGACCAACTCATTAGTTGACATACGGATATTTAATAGATACCAAAACATTTAATTTGTGATTCTGCCTGATTTTTCATGGAGAGTTCAAAAAACCACTAATAAAAAATTTTGGACTTGATTTCGGAAAATTTTCATAA
>SCLH01000144.1:825617-854803 GCA_004367855.1 Oikopleura vanhoeffeni
CGGCGATTTTACCGCCCAGCCAAAAAAAATGACCATCGGTTTCTAAACGCCCGCATTAAATGTAGGGACCACGCCAAAAACCAAGTTAAGCAATCTCTGGAGCAATCTCTGGAGGTTGTTTATGAAGGACATATTTTCGGATCGAGAAGAGCCAGAGAGCTAAATTTCACTTTTTACAGTCAAGGCTTCTTAAGTTTTATAAGATTTTAGGGTATCGTGGTTCCTAATTTGACCTATTACCGATAAAAAATTAGCCAAACAGGGCTTCAAGGATAATATTCAGATTAGCCAGTTTGTGAAACTAGCCTTCAGCTTGCGTTAAACATGTGTCAAAACTAAGCCAAAACTAAAAATCTGTCTCCACTCAGGCTTTATATTAAAATTAACCTTAATTTTAACATAACCTGTAAAATAAGTGGATTTGACTCAAGGGCAGCCATCTTTTGGATAAGTGCTATATTTTTTCTGATACTTTCTCTAAAATATGCGATGAACTACCTTTTTTTGGACATTGTTCATCGGAAAATCGATTTCCTACTACGTCTGATTTCAAAATTCACTTAATTATTTGCAAAGTTTTTCTCAACTTTGACCCCAAACTCAAAATATGAATTTTTAAAGATCACGTAATAAAATTTCGAAAAAAAATGATTCGTTTTTTTTAAGTGGGCTCGAAATAAGGCTTGATGAACACTGAAGAGAAAGTTGATTCATGTCAACGCGATATTTTGAAGTTATAGTGGTCAAATTGACACAATCATTATTATTTAACATACTTTTTAGAAAATACTCAGGAAAAAACGAAAAAAAAATCAATACGGTTATAAGTAAACCGTTTTGGTCAATGTGTCCCATAAAAGGTACAGTCATTTTGATGAAAAATTAATTATTTTCTGAGGTTATATACAAAAATGGATATGTACAAAAAATTTCGTTAGCGGAAGTTATAATTTCACTCAAGTGGAAGTTATTAATTTCATAAATTACATCTGGTACCGTTTCTCGGATAAACCCGGGATATCAGCGAGTTAAGGATCATTGGCAGATTGAGCACCCACAGTTTTGCGCCCTTTATTCTTAGTTTGTGAGTGGTCTCTACTGCCTCAAAAAATTTATATTCAGTTATTTTTCATTAAACGTCTTATTTATTTTAATTAATTAATTTGAATTAAATGTTAAAAAAATTATTTTATTTCCTTATTTTTATATTTACAAAAATAACGATAATCCCAGAAAAGATAATTCTGAGAAAATATAGTTTGAACATTATACCTACAACTCACTAACACAGTAAACAGTACTGGGCGCGGTCAATAATTGCGGACTTACGCGCTATTGTCTGCGACCGCCCCGCCGCTCTCCATCGCGATGCCCTGACAATTTCAGTTCGTCCCGAAATTTGGTTGTTATTCGGGTTGTTTTGTACTCACAAAAGATAAAATAGTGATTTGGTGCATTTGTATTACAAAACATTTACAGAAAATTAGGGATTCCCTAATAGGGAACCACATTACCCTTAAGTATGTGGGGTTCTATATATTTAGGGGTTCTATAGGCAAAATGGACTTTTTGAATTGCTTATTTCTCTCGACATAGACATAGGAAGTAAATAAAACATTCTGATAAGTTAGTTCGTAATCTCTGGAAGACGTTTTAAATTATATTTTGAAGACAGCATGTTGAACCAACCGGTAAATGAGGTTAACCAGGAGCAAAAATTTTTTTGAAAAAGACGTATTTTTTTTTGTCCTATTTAGGAAATGTTTCAAAATTTCACATTATCTGCAAAATTCAAAGGCAAAAAAAATTGCTGTCGTTTTTTTAAATTTTATGACTCAAAAGGAATTAAAGCTGGCAAAATAGACTGTTTTTTGCTATTTTGGCCACGGAAACTTGTATTTTTTTCATGCTACATGGCAAACCATTTTTTCGTGGACTATAGTTATTTGTTATAATTGTCAACAAAATTGTTGTGTCTGAAGTAACGATTTGATTTTTTAACTCCCAGGAGTAAGATTTGAAAATTTATTTTTTGACATCAATGTCATCGCATGACATTTTTCAAGTGTACCAAAAGATTCGTAAGTTAAATGTTTCTGGAAACGGTACTATAAACTATGGCGACATATTTAACCGTTCGAGCGCGACAGCAGAAAAAAAAATTTATTTTCGACACTCAGAAGAAATTTTAATATTTTTTTCAAAAAATTTTGCCTTTTTTCCAATTTTTGTAGTCTTTATAACTAAAAAAGCCACGTTGAGTTCGAAAATCAGACCTCCAGCTCGTTAAGTTAGAAAGATAGGAGTTGCCTATACAAGTAAAACCTAAATACTCAAAATAAGCTAATTTTGAATTTTATAAAAAACATTAAAAATATTGAATTTTTTGAAATTAATATCTCTTCATATACAAGTTGTATACAAGTTATTTATATACAAGTTAAGTACAAATTGTAAAGTATTATGTAAAGTACTTACCAAGTTACTTACAAGTTACTTACAAGTTACTAACAAGTTTCTTACTTATAACAAGTTATATACAAGTATCTTTTTGTAATTAAACAGGATACGCGGATATCTCAAATTGTAAAATCCAGTCAATTGGATTTACATTACAAAAGATATATGCTATAGAACCTCCTTAAGTGTTGAAAATAGGAAGATGTTATGCTCTCTGGCGCTCAAACGGTTGACAATTTCAAAACTTTGTTAAATAATTATTTAACCCTACAGAGCCACAGTTGGGGCTCCAGCATACCTAAGATCATCCAAAAAAGGCAAAAAACGGGATCGTAAGAGTCGGACTAAGCTGGGCCACGATTTGCTGGGTCTGGGCTGGGTTCGAGGCGTTTTGGCCCAGGCCGGCATACGGGCCGAAAAGCGGCCAGAATGCCAGCTTTTGCCGATCCTGGGAAACAGCCGCGCCGAAAATGTACCATCCGAAGATATCAGATTTAAAACAAAATTGAAGTTCTAATTATATCCAAAAAATCTGGAGTTCTTATGCAAAAGTTTCGAAGCATTTCACAATTCAAACAAAAATTTTGGGCGCCCTAGTGGTCAGAAAATTACTCTAAAAAACTCCTTTTTCTGTCTTCAAACTCGATAAAAACGACATATAATATTATTTTTTTTCAATTTAAAAACGGAAGAGTGTGACCGACAAAATTTGGGTTAGATAGAATAAAAGTTTTCGAATAATTTTGAAAAAAATTTGGTCAGTTAGGAAAAATTTAGATCGAAAATGCGTAGGCGGAAAATGATTATTGATGAAACTATTGCCGCAAACGTAACCAAGTTGAGTTTTTGTCTCGCTTGATCGCAAATTTAGCTCAATTTAAGTATAAAAAATTCATCAAAGAAAAATGGCGCAATCGGTTGCGCAATATGAAAAATCGGCAATTTAATAATTAAAACCTAATTATCCCCACGAAATTATCATGTGATTTTTTTTTCGACATTTTTTTTAGTTTTCAAATTCTACATTAAGATTTTTATTTTGCTTTTAGTGGAATTCAATCGTTTAAAGGTTCAAAATTTTCCCGGTCGGAACCCTAATTATACCCCTTTCTAAACCAAAGCAAATCTGCATTCGCGATTTTTTCAAATAACTTCATATTTTGAACAATGAAATATACATGTGTATATAAATTTTTTTTTATATTGTATTATCTAACGTTTCGTATACATGTACCTGATTTCAATAATAAAACCACTACAATTAATAATCAGTTTGTGTCCAAAAATATTTTTTATCAAAATCGAAAAGTGTCAGGACGTTCGGTTATATTGTATCAAATTAAAATTTTTGTCAGGACGTTTGAGAAACTGTCAGGACGTTTGAGAAACTGTCAGGACGTTTGTTGTCAGGACGTTTGAGTGTGTGGTGTATATCCACTTGCGCGACATACATAAAAGAAGCTAGTGAATTTGCCTTAAACTATCCGAACCAGTTCACGAGTCCGAAAAAGGCTAAAGTTGTCTCTTTTAAATCAAAATTCTCAGTTCTAGAGAATGGCTTTCGAAACGAGCACGCTCGTAAAAAATGTGAAGCATATGATATGATATGCTGCATATAACATTAAGCTACAACGACCTAATATAAACGATCAAATACATCTAAATGCTTTCACCTTGTTATAAACCCTGGACTCAAAATTGCTTCACACGCAATGTTAGCTTTGATTTTTTAACTAAATTCGTTAAACTGCCCAAACATTTTGTATAACTCTTGCGATAAAACTTTTCCAACCTCTAGTAGTCAAAATTTCTACGTACTTTCTCAAAAACTATTTAGGCCAAAACTTTTTTCTAGATTTAAATGTTTCTGTGATTTTATAAACTTGAAAAACTTATTTTAGTAAGTACAATGAATTAGATAATTCGAAACTAGTAGAATAAATACACAATAAAAATATTTAATCATCGGTTAATATTTTTTTTTGAAGTTATTAGATTTTCAAAAAGATGAACCAAGAAAATTTTGAACGAGTTTTTAATCCCACAAAATTTCAAATTTAAGATCAATGGGTCTTTGAAATCCTTCTTCCGAAATTGCGAGAAAAACTATATTTTTACAAATACTCATCAAAACGATTAAATTTTACAAATTAAAACTGTTGAAATAGCAACGTGAGTCTTCACTTAGGTATCTTGAAAAGGTTTTGTTAAATTGCCATCTGGGTACTCAACTTTATTTTAAACGTTATTTTTTCAGTGCCTTTAAAAAAAACTTAATTGACCCATAATTATGGTCGCTCAAATCTTGAGTGAGTTGGAATCGTTTTTTTTGTTGGTTTTCGTGAAGTTTATAAAAGTTTATTTTTGAGAATACAAAACGTTGTCAGTCTTTAAAATAAAAGGTCCGAAGCACAGCAAAGGTACCACACAAAAAATTGAAAATATACTTATAGTGAGTTTTGGGTGTAAAATCTAGCTAACTGCAAGCAATTAAAAATTACTATAATTTTTTAAATATTGTGAAAGTGAAAACATTTAAATATGCTGATGTAAATTCAAACCATGAGAATAGCTCGTTGAAATTTCTTTCAATTTTTATCCTAGGTTTTATGTCCAGGGAGTTATCCTCATGAAAAAAGAAAATTTGTGTTTTTTGAGAGAAAATATCTTACACATAATGTACCATTATAGAAGCCGATCGTAACATGAAAGGTTATATTTGAACAAAAATCTCACATCCTGAACTATAATTAAAAATCACTGATTTCTCGCATCAGGAACAAGCTATAAAATAGCGTGGACATGTGTCTTGAAAAGCGCACTCCTCTGTGAGTTTTGTACATCGGAAAATTATTCTTAGATTTTATCCACCAAAAAATAAGTTAGGTCTGTTAAGATCTGTTTTAATAATTTTCTTATATATTTTTCTCATAAAATAAAATAAATGTTTCAGCTGATTTTAAGGGTCTTACGCAAAAACCTACTGCTTTCTTTGTTTTAAGTAACAAATTTGAAAACTGATGAGTTTGCGGAGAGCTGTCACTATCGAAACTTAAATTTCGATGTTTTTTTCAAAAGCTTTACTTTTAATTTCTAAAAATACATATTTTTTTATTGAACCAAAAAATTTATTTTCAAAATAATCAAAAATACTTTTCTGACTTTTGGGGTTAATATAACACCAGCTCATTTTAAATTATTCATATCTCCAGAAAAATACTATAAATATAAGTTGTGAAAATTTTTGTTCGAGCCTGTTATCTGATCATATCTTTTATATGCTAGTGACCTGGGAGAACAATATGTTTGGGGACAGAAAGTTGTCGAAAATTTTTTTTCTTTTATTTTATTCAATATTTCCGAAATTCGCCCAAAAAATAAAAATTCTTAAATTTAATATGGCATTTTCCATCAAAAATATTAAGACGAAATTAAATGCTCGCATTTCCCCTTTAATTGGCCTGAGATCAGGTGATCAAAAAAGTCTTATAACAGCCTAGAGAACCTCCTTAATTACAAAAAATGTGAACATAATAGGTTTTTTCAACATTTTGGGTTTTGTTGGGTCATCTTTTGTTGAGTGTACATTATGAATTCAAATTTGAACACAAATCATATTTTTGGCATGAAATTAGTTCTTGGTTTGGTCGATCATTATTCATTGATAACTGAAGGACAAATAACATTTTTAGTGACAATTGGCAACTCAAATCCGATTTCGTCTTATCCGAATTAATTATTGAGAAATTCTAGAGAGAAGTCGTCTCTGAGACAATCAGTTCTAAAATATAGCTATGTACATCCAGCAAGTTGCTGTCAGCACTGGTAGAAAAGGTACACTGTATACTTTATGTAAGACCTCAAAATGTCCCTGATATCCCAATTACAAACTTTTGTAAGTATCCCGGCCCTGATTAGGAAAACGGAGTGTGTTTTTAAGTAGTAGGGCCGGGATATAACAAAAGTGTGATAGGGTATCCAAGCAAATTCCCAAATAATCTTTGAGTTGATAAGATAAAGAGTGTATACAGATAAAAGTGGTCAAAGATATTTTTGGTTGTAATTAGTTGGTTTGGCGTAATGGCAAATTCTTCTAAATGCTAGCAAAGCCCTCAAATTTGTCAAAGCAATTTTTTCAAATTCATAATCAGAAATTAACGAAATAGGCTAAAAGCAAAGTTTTGAATTAGTTTTATGACCTTGAATTGGCCAAAGATTATTTTGTTGATCTTGAACAATATCTTGAACAATATTCAGCACTTATTAACCACACGGATTTGATTCAATATTCATAATATGAATTTCATATTGTTTTCACGTGTGTCGTGGTTCGAAACATTTTATATTTTCTGCCTATCAACATTCAATTCGTTCATTTCGTGCACGTCCTTATTTGTTAAAATGTTCAGGGTGAATCTCATCGATAAGATTTTGCAAAATATCAGTTGAAATTCTAAAATTTGAAAAAAAAGTTGAATTTATAAATAATTGCGTTTTTAACCTCCGGGTTAAAAAAAAAGAAAAAAAGAAAAATTTTTCCTGTTAGTTCATCCGCAACACCTCATTTTTTGACTAGCCACGATCGCGGCCATTCTTTGTTCACTAAACATGCAGTATGTGTTTTTTAAGTGCCAAAATAATTTCAAGTATCCGGGAGAATCGTCTATAATTTCGAAAGAATTCTCCCAAATTGTTTATTTATAAAACACATACTGTACTTTAATTCAAGATCAGTAGTGACATCGGTTGGGTATGTGCGAGATCCAAAAATTACTATTTCGTTTAGAAACGTCATACAGATTGGAAGATACCTGCTATGAATAAGTGATCTCTATCAAATCTCCATCAATCTACAACTTTAGTACCAGTTGAGTTACAACGTGATGAAAAGTTTCACCAATCACCCTAATTTGTGCATTATAAATCTTATACAATTCGACGCAATTCGCACTATGCCGTGAACAAAACTTAATATCAGAAAATGCTATGGAAAAGTCTAGGGTGTAAATCAGAAAGTTAGATGAGTGTCAACACTATATTTATGTAAAAGTGAAAAATGTCATCAAAATGTCCAATACAAACTTTTTTGTTCAAAAATCTGATGCACTAAGTTTGTAGGAAAGTCTTTTAGTTATCACAACATATCAACATGATTTCTTTGCTATAACTATTTTTTTTAATGAATACTCGAAATCTCTTTAAAAAAATTCGCTCTGATTTTAAGTCTCTGAAATTACGCCATTTTTTGACTGATTCAGTGATTGCAATCAGAAATTATAATGAAATACAATCAAAATACATGTATAATATGTATAATATTATTTTAATTTTTAATAAGATTAATACGTTTTTTGTTACTTTATATTTCGGATTTTTGACTTGGAATTAAGAATATTTTTAAATATTTTTCTGATTAGAGGGAATTTTGCAAATGTGTAAGATTATCTCAACATAGATTAATCATACCGATATTAATATCTATTTAATAGTATTGAAAGAAGTCAAGTTCAATCAGTCAAACTAACTTACAAAAAATGTTGTTTTGGACGGGCGAATTCTTTTAATTTATTTATATATTTAAGGTATACCGTATATATTGATATCACAAAAATTTGGACGCTCAAAAAGTGTCCCAAAAAAGGGATTTGCGGCATACGCACTATGTGGTGACAAGAAATAAAGATTTCAAAATGCCATAGAAAAGCCCGACTTTAATCAAATAGTTTAAATCACATAGTTCGATAATTGTCAACACTAAATTTACGTTCAAGTGAAATATTGACATGAAACGTTTTTTGATTAGTCTGAAATAAAATACTCTCCGGGTGTAATCTCTATTAATAAAAACGTCCAAGATAAACTTTTTGGCTCAAAAATCACATTTTACGCAACGATGGCTCACCGGTTACATGTGTTAAGATGCGCTGTTAAAAACCAAATACGAAGCACTTGGCAATATTTCATGATTTGTTCTTATCAGCAAATTATCAGACGCCGAGTCATTGAGAGCACTTAATAGATTTAATTAATTTGAAGAACACTTTTCAACTAAAATTTGAATAAATAAGGAAATTTTATCTTTTTGGGAGTTAACACGGTAAATCACTATTTTTTTTAGCTCCATATCCTTTTTCCAGCGGAACTCCATCTCAAAAACGTTAACTATCTCTATGGCGCGTGTTCGAATCCCACTAATGTTGTCTTACTGATTGTCTTGAGTATGATTATAGGCAAGGGTGCTTGGTATTGGGACCACTAAATTTGATGGGTGTGTAATCACTCACGCGATCACTTCGACAACATCATTCGAACACGCGCTATAGAGATAGTAAACGTTTTTGAGATGGAGTTCCGTAACTTCCGTTGAGAGAAGAATATGATAAATTATTTTGTGGCAAAAAAATGCTGTGAATCCAATTTATAATGTAGATATAGGTCCTAAATCATATGATATACGATAATTAATTTGAGAGTACAAGAATACAGTTGATAAGCTGTCAATTCAATATAATCATCTGGAAGCCATTTTTGGAATTGAAGCCTGGTATTTCGTAAAATCAGCCAAAACTGTCGATTGCTAGAATTAATGTACTCAAATGACTAACTTAGTTGGAGAAAAATACGGAAATGAATTATGATTTCGGAATTTCAAAATAAATTATTTTTTGGTTTGTTTGTGGGGGCCGGAATTTTCATTTTATCTTTAATTCAAGAAAATCAGCTGTCAGTTACCCGAAAATTAATTGTGTGAAAAAAGCATCCGATTTAATTAATTGTACATCCAAAATAAGGCTGATCATTCAGAAAAGAAAAAAATGCTTCTTGAAATTTTCAACCAATCTTCTATACTTTATATACCAATCTTCTATACCGTATATCCTTTCACGAGGAAGATAGATATTTTCTAGTTTGGTCTAGTACATTATGTACGTTAAGTAGTACCAATGTACTAGACCAAACCAGAAAATATCTATATTCTTCGTTAAGGGATATACATTCGTGTAGACTTCACGGTATGGTCTAAAGTTTAGACTCTGAACTCTCTTACAACCCTGGTCTATAAATAATAGACTATTATAGACTATCTATCAGACTATCTATAAACTATAATAGACTGTCTATTGCGAAATCAATTGTGTTCACCTGCGAGAACCTTCGGGAGCTTATCAACTATTATTTTTTACCATAATATTTCTTTTAGTTTCAAATTAGGATTTCCAAAATATAAATAACATCTTTATACAGTATTAATTATACTTGCCTGTTTTTGAAATATAACAGTCTAACGTGGGGACCCCACGGTGGGGTACCGAACTTTGTTTCTGACGTAGGCTACGTAGCTTTAATAAGTTATGGACCCTCTGAAACGTGTTTTATAATAATTTGACACATTTTTATTTATTTTAAACTGTTAAAATTGAGGTAGGTTCGGTTGATAAATTTGTTATTACATGATGTAATTCACATTTCGCAAAAGAACGAGAAAAAATTTATCGAGATGCTTTTCTAATAATTATAAAATGCTTCATTTATCATAAGTTATCATTCAAAATTAATAAATCCGAAAAAACTTACGTTGAAAAAAAGATCTAATGTCCCTGACACATTCACGGACTTATTCAGTCGAACAAATAACGTGAAAATATGAAGTTGAAATTTTGAGTTATTGGTTGATGAAACGTTAAATCGCATACATTTGAATTTTTATTGTCTGCATTTAAGCATTTCAACAACCAATAACGGATTTGCGGTCAGACCGCCGTGGTCTATTTTTGCTTCATTTGTGATCTTTAATTTCATTATGAATGCACCTGACCAGCTTCAAGATAGAAGATTTATTTGGAATAATATTAATATATTTTTAGAATGCAGGTGAATCCTCAAAACTTTGAATTATAAATTTTATTTGCATTATATTTCTATTCTTACCATTGTGTTAAATCTTGAACTAATAAGTCCGGACAGAGGGTTTGTCCGTGAATGATACTCATATTTCGGCTTTATTAACTAAAAATTGGCCCTCTCACCGTATTTGGAATAATTTTTTCAATCTGAATATACATATGTTCTTATCTTGAAATTGAAGTCCGTAATTCGTCAACGATATCCCCTATTCACACATTTTAAAGTATTCCGGCCTTACTACTTAAAAACACACCACGTTTCCTAATCAGGGCCGGGATATTTACAAAAGTGTGAATAGGGGATATACATAAATACTAATTTTCGGTTCTTTATGAGATATGCATAGCCTATGCAGCATAGGGTTTCCACTTCTTGGGGGTTTATAATATAAAGTGAAATGGAAACAATTATGAAAGAAAAATTTGGTCGTCTCGTGATCTAAATATGGCACTTTTTCGTATTTTCAGTATTTAATTATATAAAAACAAATGCCGCTTCGGTAGTTTTGGGTCACCGCATAAAGAATTTTATTCAAAATCAGGATTTTTTCTTAAAATTGAGGATTCTTTTCAAAATTAAGAATTTTTCCAAAAAAATTTAAAAAAAATTATAAAAACTTCAAAATTTTTTTCAAAAAATTGAGATTATAAAAAAATTAAAAATTTTCTAAAAAATTGAGAATAAGTTTTGTGCGCTATGATTTTAATCTCATAAATCAAATGTCATTTATACAAAATTCAAAAATTTCTATGTAAAATCTTGATTTTGATGAAAAATGTTAATTTTTTCCTATAAAAGCAGATTATAACATTTTTTTCTTTTATTTTCAAGTAAATATGGTAATGAAGTACAACTGTGGACAATTTTTGATCGGTCAAATTAACTTTCATAATGATTAAATTTTTTCAGGAGATACCAGAAGTTGAAAATTTAGAAATATCACTTCCGAAACAAATATCTGCCCTAGTAATACCAATAAAATTTCTATTTTACTGTTATCATCATGATTTACGTGTCCTAGGTCGATCGACCTTTTTCTTGTCGACCGACCTCGGTGACGCAAACATGTAAATAAGTATCACCATATCACCACCTACGCCTTTTCTAGATAAGTTTGATTCATTGCCATTTTATGCCACAACGAATAAACATATCTAGAGAAAGCCACCGGTAGAGAATTTAATTAAAGAGAAAGATTTTGAAAATATTTAATATTTTAATTCAGGGTTAATCTTACTTTTAAGATCACCGCGCAGCTCAAGCATATCCGCTCGCCTCCTTCTGGTCTCCGTGCAAACCGGCTTTTCCTTTGGGCAGCTTCCGGTGACATCTGAACGGAATTCACGAATTCCGTCCATTCTGTAACCAACAGCTTTCTGGCTTTGTTAAACAAATAAACCCAGACTAAAAATACATATTTAATCAAGGTGTACTCTGTACGGATCTAGAAATATCGGAACTCTCACGCCCACGTTACCTACCGGTACCACGTGACCGCGAGAGCTCGGCCTTCTAGATCACTACGATCCCTAGTACTCCTCAACCTAGCCTGAATACATTTCCAAAGCACGGCAAGAGCAACGGCTTATTTATTTATTGGCTCCAGTTTACCAGTATTTCTTGAGATATCTCCCGAAATACTAGTAAAACCGGCCAGGTGACCTTTACCTACTGACGTGGAGTCTGAAGTTACTGTACTTTAACAGAAAAGTACTCACGCTTTTGGAGACGGTCAACCAGTTTTGGATTTTTTTTCAAAAAGTGAAAAATTTTTTTGCAAACTTTCAAAAAAAGTAAATTTTACGAAATTTATAGTCTAAAATTGCAAATAAAAACATATTTTTTTAAAAACATTTCACCTTTGTAGCCCACAAAAATTCATTTTTTTTGTAAAACTTTATTAAAAACCCGGTGAAAATGACAGCTACAGGTGTAGATATGAAAAAGATAACTGAAAACCTGCCTATGAAAGGCGGCCCAGGGTTGGCTATTTTTTCCCAAAGTAAGCAAACCCTATGGCCCCTTGATATGACTCTGTGTTTTACACCAGATGCGGCAGGTTATCTAAAAGCCTGGTTTATGAGTGTTCAAAGGGCTATGGCCCTATGGACCGAAAAAAACTCTAAAACTTTAGGGCTCAATTTTTGTGAACTTAACTTCGCTTGTCGAGTTGATAAGAAAAAGGAACTTTCTCAATTTGATGGCCCAGATGATACATGGGGTATACCAACGGATCTGAAAATTCTGGCAGACTGGTTAAAAGAAGAGCGTTTTAGAGACACGTCTTTAGAAAAGCTCGACATGTTTTGTGTAAAAGCCAGTCCGCCAGAATATACATATAAGCTTGAAGGTACCACTCAAGTTAAGAAGTTCATAATAAATTACTTTTGTGGGTCAAATAAATCAAGTTCGGTACCTGATTTAGCCAAAATGATGGAGATCGGTACGATTGAGGAGCTCAGAGAGTGTATTAAATACGGGTTTGAAACCATTCATGAGCTCCTCCCGGCTCCATGGGATTCTACCTTTTTTCGCGGCGGTTTTCCAAATTGGCAGGCCCTAAAAAATGTTTTACTAGGACAGGCTGTAAAACATAAAAAAAGTAAACCCTGTTTGAAACAGTTTCGAGGCCTAATGCAAGATGTAGGCCGCGTTACAAACTGTAAAACTGAGAGTTTGGTGCACGCGGTAGCTGAGGAACTTGAAGTTCATTTTAAGCGCTATGAACGGGTCTCCTACATGTCCGAGTCAAAATTTTTAATTAAATCTTTTTCTGGACAAGAAGAGTACTCTCCTTTATGGAATAAAATGGGCATAATATTAAGTATTATGAGTATCTCAAATACGAATTATGCAAAATTTTTGGACCGTTTAGCCGTGCACCTTACAAAAGAAACTTCCGATTTAGAAGTGGGTGACATTCTAGCCAATAAAGTTTTTTGCTATGAAATATTAGACAAAATAAAAGGGGGAATCTTGTCTTTTGATCGGAGCGAATACCGCCAGGCTTTTCATGAGAGACCGGATGAGGTAGCTAAACGCTATAATGAACTTATCCAAGAAAATATGAAAAGCCATGGCCGTATGGTTCCGAGCGCGAGTTCAGGATTCACCAGACAGATGAATTCGTTAGCAATTGCCCAAAACGAGACGCAAAACCCTGACGAATTTAATTCAGAAGACGGTTTTGTGTTCCGTTTTGCCAACTGTGAAACGGATGATCTGGAGCTATTAGAGGCAGAATGTCACTACTTAAGGGTTTTTGATAGGAGCAATGAAAAACGGTTTCGCAAACGGCAGACCACTTTGCAAAATGCTTTACAGCGTAGGCGTGAACCACGACCAACTTTTCAAAAACCTGGAAACTTTAACAAAAGAGGTAGTTTCCGAGGAAACGGTCGTGGTGGCCCACGTGGTAGTTTTCGAGGCGGTTCGCAAGGTGGTCCGCAAAATGGAAACCGTGGCTCATTTAGGGGCAGCGACAATAGGGCACCTTACCGCTCTGAAAATCGTCCTAGACGAGGGGGTTTCAGATCCTCAGAGCTGCAAGACCCCTATGATTGTGGGCCCCAAGACAGTTATTATGGCCAAACTGCTGACTATATGGACCAACGATCAGTAAATTCAGGTAATATATTTTGCGATAATAATCCAGAATCTTTTATTTTACCTACGCACATTCAGGAGACGGATGAGAGCGGCTTGAGGACAGTTCGGAGCAACGACATGAAAGATACTAAAATTTTAGAATTTAATTCTGTTAAAATTTGTACCTTTAATTCGCAAAGAACTGTGCACTATAATAAAGCCTTAGGTAACATAATCGGTAGCCCGCAGGTGTTAGCGAGCATAGCTGGTATTTCGGTCCGTGCCGTAGTCGACACAGGTGCAGATACCTCGCTAATACACCAAAAGTTAATCGAAAAATTACCTAAATCAGCCATTAAATGGGGAAACCCTGATTTAGTCCCTAAAAGGGCTTTTTCGTGTACTGGGGGAGGTATCTCACTACTAGACCGACCAGTATCGCTAACACTGCGTTTCCAAAACTTTTGTATTCATTTCGAAAATGCGATGGTATTTACGAATCCTACAGCAAACCCTAATCAAGTACTTATTGGAAACAGTGACCTAGCTTTTAACGAAATTTCGTATTCTGTAAAACGAAACAAATATGACCGAAATAAATTTGACACGAAATTAATCTTAAATGGCCAGGAGATCCCTTTATTTACGCCGTCAGAAGTTATTAGCTATTGTAACACAACTATGACCCAAGCAAATTCAATAAAAATGTTGAAAAATGGCGATAGAGAGGGGGATTTTTCGGACATTTCAAAATTTTATGATCAAAAATCAACAATTTTTGATTGGCTGGTCACCGTTTCCTCTAAGGGTATAGAAACGACCCTTAAAATCGATAAAAAACGGGAAATAGAGGAATCAACTACAGGTGCTATGTGCGGCGAAATACCTATTTTTGCTGCAAAAAGGACGGCCTTTAAGGCAAATGACCTTTTACATTTTGCATGGCAGGTTGAATTAGAGGAGATTCCCCCGTTTAGTGAGAAAATAGTGTTTTGGCAAGAGCAAAGTTCCCAAGATAACCCATCTTTGGATACAAAAACCCTTATGATGGAAACGCACCCATCATCAACACCAATGTGGAAACGGAAAATGGAATTTATACTTCAAACCGCTCAAACCACTTATTCTAATCATTTAGCCAAAATAGACCCTGAAGGGACTTTTGGAAAAATGGATAGAAAAGTGGACATTGGGTTACCTGACGAGCTTAGAGCTCTCATGGAGAAGTATAAAAAAGTTTTCCGTAAAGACATTGGTACAGTACCCGATAGGGAATATGAGGTAGATGGTGAAATCTATGGTGAACTTTGCACCAACACATGCCGTAATTATTATGCTAATATGGACCCAAAGACTCTAGATGCACTGAGAGAAAAGCTAGATACTGAAATCGCCCTAGGTGTTTTAGAAGAGGCTAACCAAAGTGTGGTTAAAAATATTTTACCAATTTTTGCCGTTGGCAAAAAATCTGATGAAGGTAATATTGTCCTCAATAGTTCCTCTATCAGAATTGTTGCCAACTGTAGCACTAGTGTCAATGGGGCCACGATATATAAAGCACGCCAGGCGGACGATATTAAGCAAGTTATTCGCACAATAACCCCTTATACTAAAAACGGCTACGTTATAGTCCTAGACCTTACGCAGTCGTTTTATAGTTTCCAGCTGGCGCCCCATTTACGTCCGTACTTTGTAGTACAACACCCGGACCACGGCCTATACCAATATACGAAAATGCCACAAGGCTGGGTCGAGAGCCCCTCGCAGCTGCGGTGTTTCTTACAAAAAATATTATGGAAACACCGTAACAATTGCCAGCGGTATATGGATGATATTATTTTGTATGCAGATTCTAGAGCGGAACTTGTAAAAGTTTTCGAAGGTGTTCTAAAAACACTAGATTTCCATAATCTTAGGGTTAATGGAAAAAAAGTGACCGCTCTAGGAACTACATACAATATTTTAGGCCGAAAAATAGAAAATGGGAGGATTTTTGCATCTCCACACGTTATCGAAAATTTGAACCGCCTAAAAACCGAAAGCCTAGTAACTGTTAAACACTTACGAGGCGCCATTGGTTTAATGTCGTTTATCTCAGAATTCAGCCCATATTCCGCGATGATCTTAGATCCAATCCGGAAAATTGCGGTCGGGAATAGCAGTGACATAGTCCACTGGGATGACGAATCTAAAAAGGCGTTTAAAATAGCAATTGAGGCCCAAAATAAATTAATGGCCAAAAGCCCGATTAGATCGGACTTAGGCCTAATCATGACGGTAGACACAAGTTATGCAGGAACCGGTGCGGTTTTGTATCAATTCGATGAGAAAAAAAAAGAACGGTATTTTATCGGATTTTTTTCAAAAAAACGGACTGCAGGAATGAACAAAACTTTACCCGGTTCTTGCATAATAGAACTACAAGGGATATGTGCCAGTTTATTATATTTTATGCCGCATATCAACGATTCCAGCCACACAGTTACTATCAGAACTGACAGTAAATCGACAGTCATGTTATATGAAAGAATGCGGAGAGAAGGGATTCCATCTGACTCAAATTTAAAAATAAATTCTCTTTTCGGTCAGATGCTAGTCCAATCTTTCCGCATGATACATGTGGCTGGCAAAGATTTGCCGGAAATAGATTTTATGTCAAGGCATATACCTATGATGACAGATAGTAAGTTAGAAGACTGTGATCGGAACTGTCCAGTGTGTAAAGCAGTAGATCTAGAACCCGAAGCAGCGGATTTTTTCAATCGTGTTTCGGTAATTTCACAAACTATTGACACACAATTTGACAGGTCCGATCCAGACTTTAACGATAACCTGTCACTAGACACCTTGGAGTCATATTTCAATGATCTACTTGATGGGGCGGAAGCATATAAGGATTCAGAAGTCACTTACCATCGGCTAGATGGTACAACCTCTAAGGGGCAAAGCGACCGATTAGGACCTTATGACCCAAAAGCTAATCCTTTGAAATTTTTTTTTACAAAAACAGTGCCAGATAAAATTTTGTTATCGGATGTCGAAATAAATCGAGTTTCACGCAGCAAAACACTGTTAACCTTGGCCGAGTTACGACAGGAACACTCTATGTTGATTGACTGGCAAAATAGTGACCCTATATATCGTAAAGCCAAACCTTTGCTAGTCAATAAACAAAATGGAGTGGTCCTAGACCCAGCTCGACCAAAGAAACTACCGGCTTTAAGCACGATGTTTCGCACTAGACATATAAACTCGAACGGCCTGATTTGTATAAAAAAATTTGACTGTATTTCCGACACCGAAAAGGATATAATTGACCTTCCCCCAAATTTCGCGAAAGAAGTGGCAAAAGCAGCTCATAATAGCATAGGACATAATAGTATTAACCAGCTAACTATAGCTGGCGAAAAATTTTTTAAAGTCCAAAATCTGAAAATGGCAGTAACGACTATAGTTAATACATGCCAAGGGTGTCTAATGTTGAAATGTGACACCAGAATTTTAAAACCGCAAAAAGAAATCTCGATACCAAAGGCTATCGGAGAAGTGATTTTGCTGGATGAGTTGCACCACTTTAAAGTAGCAAAAAAAGGGGAGAAGGATTTTTCCGGAAAATGGAGATTTTTGTATGCTACGGAGTGTATTTCAAGATTTTCAAAATTATATGTGATACCTCGAAATACACTCACTAGCAAGACAATGATAGATTTGTGCTCTAAGATAAGGGAGGATTTTTGTGGCCGAATTTTAGACACATCAGAGGTTATTTTTCGATGTGATGATACATCAGTTCATTCATCGGCAGGCCAAAATGAAGCTCTAGCTAAGCTAGGAATTAAACTTCTAATCCACCCTAAAACCAGTGCATCAAAAAACCAGCTAGCCGAGCTGGATGGTCGGTGTGGAAAAATTAATAAATTTATAAAGCTGAATGAACCAGATGCCACAAGAGACTCTGTAGCTCTACTAGCGGCCAGAAAGTATAACAACTTACGAGGGGCTGAGGGAATGACACCATCTGAAATTTTCTTCAGCTCGACTCAGTTCGAAAATCGCCCCTTTTTGTTGAATTTAGAATCAATCATTGCTAAAATAAAAACATCCCGAGAAAAAGCCCGAGATGTAAAGGATCGCTGTAACGCAAAAAAAGGTTACAGGGATCCTTTGATTATTGTACCCTATTCAGATAGTGATAATGAGTATGGACAAGTTGGAAAAACACCAGTCAAAACCGGAGACATAATTGTCATTGATCGAAATTACGATAAAAACAATCGTAATATTTTTTATAAAATAGTTCCAGATAAAAAAGGCGATTATGTTAACGGAATTGACTGGGATTCCCAACTTGTCCATACAGTTAAAATGGGCGTTAATGTCGTTAAAACATATATCTGGCATTTCACGGCGATTTCTAGAATAATGGATGGCAACGAGGAGCATAACTACAACAGATACCAGTTACCAGAGAAAAATATGAAAATTTTTAACAAAAAACTCTCATATTTAGAACGGGTGATTGGTTATAAAAAAATTGAGCTCCCGAGCGCCATCCATCGGTCGCCGGAATTGCCAAATATAAGGCTCGGCCCAAATATCACTATGGATAGCGGGATAGGATCAGTGCAGCCGCCTTCAGTCGAACCTGATCCCTTTTCAACTGTTATGGAAACCTCGGAGCTAACTTTGGATGGGTCTAACGACCCGTCCGAAGTTAACACTGTGGAATCAGTTAACAGTTCATTCGACGAATTATCTCAGGTAGATTTGACTGATTTAGGCTGCACTATCATATCTGATTATAGTGATAACGAAACAGTGGTAGTACAAATAAAAAATGACACCACTTTGAAAAATGACACCACTTTGAAAAATGACACCACTATTATACCGACAACAAACAAGTCAACATTACATGTCGACCCGCACGACCTAACTTTCTTAAAGGAAAAAGACGAAAATAAACCATCGGCTTCAGGTGTGGAATTTTTAAATGATGAAACCATTTCTCAAATGGATCACGTGATCAAAATGGGTATTCATCAGACCTCTACACCTATGAAGCCGAATACGAGCTCTACTGGGCCAAGCCGAATAAGAAAAAAAGGTAATGCGGAAAAAACTGTTGAGCGGTATAAAAGTAGTTTACGAAAAAGGTTTCAAGACGTAGACTACAGTGAATCTGCTATCCAGCGAAAGCAATGGAATAGCGACCGTCGGAAAAACCTTGAAAAATAAGTTGGTATCTTGTAAAAAAACCAAAGTTTTTCTCAAAATTTTATTTTTTAGAAAGTAAAAAAAATATTACGCAAAATCTAAATAGTTTTTTATTATGGTTTAGAACCTTTTCGTTTTGAGTTGTATGTGAAAAATATTAAATAATTTTATGTACAATATAAAAATAAAACTTTTATATAAAAACCAGAAAGTATGCTTAAAGCGATACTAAAATTTTTTTAGAAAAAATATTTTTATACACTATATACAAAATGATAAAGATTTTATGTTAATTTGTTTTTACAAAACTTTAAAAGTTTCAAATTTTTTATGGGAAAAATATTCAAATAAATAAAAAGACGGATAATATTGTTAAATATTTGTTTTATTTGTGGAATACTACGGTAGAAGTAGAGCTTAGCTCAAAAATATCGATCCCTTTTTCAAAAAGACCGATATTTCCCACAATAAAATGGACCTGGGTTTTTAATCGGGATAATGGGTATCTAAGATACCGGAATCACCGAAAAGACCCAGTTCCAATTCATCAGATGAAATAGAAATATTTAAAGGGTAGATGGGTATTTTGACAGGATGGTTTGGAACCGGTGGTTTAGAACGTACTGCCAAAGGACCACGTTTGCCAATTTCCGAAGTTTCGGAGCCAAGTAATTCTGAATTACTTCCAACCGTAGGCGATTTTGTTTTAGACGGGACGGAATGTCCAAATTTTTCGGAAATTGACGGCCCAACAGTGATGATTGCATCATCACCTTCCACAGAATCAATGTCTGAATGCAGCGCGTTGGAAGTTCTTTTGGAATTTTCTTAAAAATATCTATTTTATTTCCCCAACCGTAAATCAAAATATAATGTAAGAGTTAAAATTTATGGTTTTTTTTCAAAAACTATATTATATAAAAACTCTCTAGACTACAATTTTAAAATTTTTTTTTCAAAACAAAAAGTCTTTCTCTAGACGGTTAAATTGTTTTTGACTTTATCCATTAATTTGTTGATTGTTACCACGAAAAACAAGAAAAGTTTTGCAAAAAATCTTTGGAATTTTTAGCCTAGAAATTATATTTTGCTTCAAAATTTTAACACATACCGTCTTCAGCTTTGTTTTCTACTGCATTCAGGTTCAAAACCTGACCGACTTGGGACGAAAACAGATTGTGCCATTGTTGTAGCATGTGTCTAAGGTCTACAGGTAGTGGACCATTAGCACCTGTTGGAACAGCAGTAGCACGAGCTGGATCATAATCAACGGGACCAAGGGGAAAATTGACATTTTCGTCGTCTGACACATCTGTCAGCTCTCGAAGTCTAGATGGACCACGACCAAAACCCCGACCACGTCCACGAAAGTGACCACGCCCACGTCCACGTGCCGGAACAGCATTTTGGTAGTTGGTCACATTTTTTCCGACAAACCGATTGGTCTTTACATGGAATCGTTTGGTTTTGGTCGTATGTGATCGATAAATCACCTAAAATTGATTTGTAAATTTAAAAAAAGTCAATACGTATCAATTTTCTTTTCCAAAAATTACAAAATTTTTCAAAATGATTCTAGTTTTTGTCACTTGATCTTCCGGAATCTAGCACTGAACCAAGTTTAAATATTAGCATAAAAACTAGTTTGATTCGGCTCTAGAACCGCTAGATCAAGAATTCATTTTTAAATTTTTTTAGATAATAAAAACTTACATCATTTTCATTTTTTTTGACGTAATCTAATTGATCCAGGTAGGCTTGAATCGGCAGGTCCAAGTTTTGGTTGGCATACGTCAAAAGCGCCTTGATAGCCCCTACAAGGGCTGTTTCGGCAAAATTTTGGACTCGGTGCCAAGGGACATTTATTGGACCAGGAAGGGCTTGAGAAAGGGAACGTCTGGACTCGGTTTTTAATTCACGGGTTACAGAACGAAGGGCAAAATATCGGGTCATACCCAAATGAGTTTCAGTAAGATATTGAACTTCGTCCTGTAAAACGTTAAGAAAAACCCGAGGCCCAGACTCATCGGCCTTTGAGTTTTCATTGGTTAAATCAATGATTAACCGACCTAGCCTGATCAAACCATCGTTGACTTCAGATTTAAATAATTTCATCGCCTATTTTAGAAAATAAAATGTTATGAAATCACCTTTTTTTCAACTAGAATAAATTATCATTCAAATTTTAGAAAAATCACGAAAAATAAAATTTATTTAAAAAACAGGATTTAATTAAATAAAATAATTTAATTAAATCTTGTTAAAACATACCTTAGTTTTTTGTGACTAACTCTCGAAGAAATATTCTAATTTGGATAATTTATTCTGTCAACCCCCGGTTTATAAATGCCAAATTTCACACGTGATTAAAACGAAATTTGAAATTTTTTCTAAAAATATTTATTACATCATAAACAGGCGCAAAATATATTTCAAAACATGTAGTATCCGTAAATTGGGCAAGAGACAAAATTTTGTCAAAACATAGTTGATATCCATGTTTTTGACAAAGGTTGGCGATCCGCCAACATTATGGCCAAATTTACTTACCTAGTTTACTAGGGTGGCTGTTTTCCGAACGAAAATTTTTTTCGTTTTAATACGCGCCTCACAAGTTAAATGAGGACTGTTTCTTTGAAAATGTACGTTTTCAAATTTGGAGCTTTTTCAAGTAATAATCTTGATTTTTAAATATACGTTTTCAAATTAAGAGTTTGGGTTTCAGAAAGTAAAACTGAGATATTATGCAAAAGGAATTATGTCAAAATTGCGTCTTTTGGTATCTATTTCGTAGAACTTTTTGATGGCATCAGCCGCAGATTTCTTGCCAAGCATCATATACACACCATTGATTGGTAAATAGTCCCCTAAAACAGATATTTAAATAACCTTTTATATACGGTGGTTTGCGTTTATAAGGACAGCTGAGATTTTGCCATATTGTCCTTAGCTTTTGATAATTTTTTTTAAAAAAAAATTTTTGCTCTAAAAATTTCAAAATAATAGTTTTCTACAAATTTTTTCTTCAAAAGTCAAAATTTTTTTTTTGAAAATAAAATGTATTTGTCAGTCTTAAACTAAAAATGAAAACTTACGAGTCAAAAGATAAGTTGGGGACACAAAATCAGCTGAAAAATATTGACGTTGAAGCTGGTCTAGAACTGTATCGGCGGCATTTTCGAACAAGTGAAAGAGCCCAAATTCCCCTCTAAATTGAGGCAATTCCACTGGAGATGTTAGATCGAACATCATCTCCAGGACTTGATCTCCCGCACGATACATATCCATTCTCCACTCAGGCCCATTAACTTGTGGAGAAGCATCATATAAATTGCAACCAGCAGCCAAAAATTTACACAGCATTCTCAGTCCGTATAACACGAAATATCCAGTTTCGAGATGAAGATAGATCACACACCCTAAATATTTTTGTTAGAGAAAATTACATAATAAATCAAAGTTATTTTCCCCGAAAATTAAGGTTAAATTTTTTCCACACAAATCAGTTCACCCCCGAAACTACATTTTATTTTTCGCTAGAATCATTAAACTCAGAACCATTTTACAAAATGTTCGATTTTTTTAGAGATTTTAGCTTGAATAAAATGTCATTTTTGGGAGTGGCTTTTCAGGTGTGGTTTGCAGTTTTCGGAGACAAAAGACTTTTAAATGTGCTAATGAACGATCTATTGGTGTGTAGTCTAATTGTGACTGGAATTTTACTGCTTTACGGCGTAGTGCAAATTATCATATACCAAAAAACAAGAAATATTCAGATTGAATTAAAAAACTTAAGAGACCAAATAAATGTGACCACTGAACTAAGTAAGGTAGCTTTTCAAGAGATAATTTCGAATGTGGGCCCTAAAACATTATTATCTGAATATGACACAGATTCAGATTTTAGCGTCGAAATCGAGAATATTAGAGAAAAGGAGGCAAATCTAGTCTCTATTTCAGACGATTTTAAAACCCAACAAACATATAATTTCATAAACATTTATTTTAAAAATATTTTGTTGGATTTAGAAAAATCGTTTGAAATAAAGGCTACAAATCTCCGTAACCTAAAATTCCCGATTTCTGGCCAGGATACCACGATAATGCATAAGACCATTATTTTCGCGGTATTAGTATACAGAGAAAAGCTACTAGCTGAGGTCTCGGAGGAATTTATTATTTATAAAGACACCCCAGGAGACTTCAATAGTACCTATTCACAGGGCTCAAGTAGCCAGCGGACCGGTAAAAATAAATATGATGCACATAAATACGGACCACTCCGTATAGCAATAATTTTAGTGAGAAATTTATTAAAAAGTTATGGATCCGAACAATTCCCAAATCTCCCACCATTTAATGATAGAGATTTGAATTTGACCGGATCCGATAACATTTTATATAATTTCGTATCTTATCACAGCTTAATGAACGAAATAAAAAGACCAACTACTACCGATAAAAAGATACATTTAATGACTCAGCTTTTAATAAATCTGAGACGAAAAGTTACAATGGCCACGGCTATGGTAACAGAATTGTATGGCCTTGATATCAGTAGTAGCTGTTTCCCACTACAAGAGAGTGTCGACTCACCTATCTACGAGTGGGACAAGTTTTCAAACTTTGCAAATTTTCATGATAAGTGGCAAATTGAAAGTATGAAAAGTTTGAAAACAAGTCTTTCTTATTTTAAAATTGCAAAAACTATTCTGGTCAAGAGAAGTCAATCGCCAATCACAATGAACCAGTGGTTAGGTTCCCTGGATGAATTTGTCAATTTATCTAGTGAAAAACTACCAGTTCACAGTGATTGGGATTACTAAAAAAAATAATTTTAAATTATAATTTTTACCTTCTAGTCCAGTTCCAAATGAAAATGGAATTGGTGCACCGGCATCGATAAAAATGCGATTTACAGCCTTCACCAGGCAATAAATATCATTGATGCCCGAGTTGGTTTTGGAATCTTCAGTAAATTGAAGAGCAATCTTTTCTAGACCCTCACAAACGGGCATGCGTTGTTTCTTTGTGAGATCAGAAAAAACACCGTCATCTTTGGGGTGTTTACGCGCAACTAGAACATCCATAGCCCGGACCAAAACCATCTGAAGGGCAATCATAGCCGGTACACCTTTACTAAAAATTTTTTAAATAAATCATTTTTTTTATTTTCAAGATTCAAAAGACTAGATTATTTCGGCTTTAATAAAATAAAGCCAAAAATGGATTTTTAAGAGATTTTTGGAAATTTAAAAACAAAAATGGAATTTTTTTTGTTACCGGTATTCAATTTGAGCTAAGGGATAAAACTTACCCATTTACATTCTCCACATTTGTTTTGCAAACTGGACAATGGATCTCGGCATCTAAAACGACCACATCCCCAATCTCATCATGAACCGGTGCAAAAGTTTGCCCGCAGAACTGATTATCTTCTGGAATTCCCGCGCACCGGGATCTTTCGCATAGGGACCCAGAAGGCATGGCGCTAGAGAGGAATAGACAATCCTAAAAATTCAATTTTTAGAATAAATATTCCTATTTTTTGGCCATATAATCATTTATTTTAGTTCAAAGTTCTAAAGATTCTGAAAATTTCAATTAATTTCTCTCGAAAAATCATTTTTGTAAGAAATTTGAGGAATTATGAAATAAAAACTAAACGGTTTTTTGCATCTGAATCTTAATTTTTTTTCACGAACCTCAATCGTTATCGGGGGATCTACCCGCAAATTGGAAAAAGCCAAGTAAAACACGGAGATCTTTTTCTGAGCAACTGGTGAAATAACTCCGCCGAAAATTACTGGCAAGAAAGCAAATAGATCCACTTGAGCTCCATTATCATCGATTTTTCCCAAATAATCAGCAAGGGGTAAGGGGAGCTCGGTACCGGTAACGATCGATTTTAAACCACGGCGACCTTTGGTTAGCCATTCTCTAACAAAGGTAGTTGGTACCATGATTCTGGAGCGGGCACCAAAAAATGATGTTAGGGATTCGGGCCCATCCTCCGGTTTTTCCACAATTTGGTGAAATAGTGGGACTAGACCAATCACAGTGCCATCACCTTCACCCCCCTTAAAGAAAACAAATAATTAAAATAAATTTTAAATGAGTGAAAATTCGGCGGGGGTAACTTTTGCATACTTTTGAATTTTTCAAAAATGGGTTTTTTTTCTACAAAAACACGCAAAATACCACCACCTTTAAGAATAAACTATTTGAAATACTCAAATATTTATTTTTGAAATTTAAAATTTTTTTTTTTTACTTACAATAACTTTCCCCAACCGGGTTGAATGAATCGTTTTGCAGTTTATTTTGGAAACTTTCGCGATTTCCTCGCGAAATTGCTCCAAATTGACTGCTAAGACATCAGCGGGTAGTCGCCATAGTTTGTCAACCCAAACATCCGGTTGACCGGTAATAAATCGAAAAACCGATTTTTGAAGCGAGGAAGATTCCCCAACTGTCACCTAAATATATTTTATAAAAATCATTTTCCTATATTTCATGTTATAAAAAGTGTTCTAATATTTTTAATTTTTCTAGAATATGAGTGACCAGAACGTAGCAGAACTGGAGGAAAATGAACTACTTGGTGTTTCAGAGGAAATCGCTATGCAAACCGAGAAAGGGGAATCCGAAAATAGGGACGAAAACTTGGAAAAAAATGGAAAAACAGATCTTAACCCATTTAGCCAAAATTTTGAAAAAATAGAGGCTTCTGAAGGAAAAGGTCTGCCAGTACATAATACCCAGTTTTCCGGTAATAACCAGCAGGGACAGGTGTTCGGCGCATCTATCGAAAATAAGGTTAAATCAAACCTTACTTTCGAAATAGAAACAGCCGACACACCTAAATCATCTCCCGAAAGCGCGCTTGAGTCGAAAAAGGCCAGAAATAAAAAAAATAAAAAACGCAAAAAGACCAAGGCTAAAACATCCACAGAAGATAATACGGACCTTGATGACTCAAAAGTGCACCTTTTTTCTAACATTTTTCAGGTTCAAAATTTCAACGATTTCCGAAATTTCGATTTCGAAGAAACACCTGAAAAAGTGAGAGGAAAGGCCGCAAAAAAATCATTCAAGGAACCTGTAAAGTCTAATATGGATGAACTCAGCTATATAAGAAACACGAAGGCACGCCAACAAAAATGTAGAAATGCCCTATTAACACGAGAAATGGCACCTTCACGTTTCTTATATAATCTGGGAGACTCGGGCAGCCAACGGGACGGTGGTTTTGCCCACGCAGGTTACCGCTGGACGCGGTTCCTTGCCGCACAATGTTGCGAGCTCAATCAGTACGGACAGGAACAGCGTCTAGTGAGTCCCTACGCGGAACATAAGGCTTTTGTTATGTTGGCAGTCCTGGTAGAATATATGAAGAACCAGGCTACATGCAACCCTTATTGGGCCGAAGTTATAGTATGTTTTTTTTTATCAAAAATATCTTTTTACAAAATTTTAACCTATTAAAACCTTTTTTTGAAGAAAAAACAAAGCTAAAAATCGAACCAATAAGGAAATATTTAGCCAAAATTTTGAATTACCTTAACATCGATACGACCAGTCGGATCTATTTTGACTTGATGGCTGAAATCACTAATCCGGTTATCTTTGCTGATCTTGTAGCGGATTTTCCGGATCGCACGTTCACGATCAAAGGCCATGATTTCAGCTGCATCCATCTCGAGAATAAGGGTCCGATAGTTCGAATCGGCATACCGTTCACTAAAAATTAAAATTATAAATTTTTTGTAATTTGACACCAAGGATTTTTTTTGTAATTTGACACCAAAAGATTTTTTTTGTAATTTGACATCAAAAGTTTGTTTGTAATTTGACACCAAAATTCTTGGTAATTAAAACAACAAAATTTTTTTGTAATTTGACACCAAAATTTTTTTTGGGGTAGTTTGAAACCAAAATTATCATTTATAAACTACAGGATGAGGGTCCGATAGTTCGAATCGGTATACCGTTCACTAAAAATTGAAATTATAATTTTTTGTCATTTGACACCGAAAGTTTTTTTTGTAATTTGACACCAAAATTTTTTTTTTGGAAATTTCAAACCAAAATTTTTTTTGAAATTTGACACCAACTAAAATGATAAAAAAAATCAATTTATTAGGTTCGCCAATACCCCATCAGTGGAATTTTTCAAATCACCCTCCAATTCCGGTCAAAACCTACTTTGGAACAAGTTTTAGGAAACAACGCTTGTCTACAGACAAATGAAGTTCTAGCAAACTGTATTTCCGGGGAAGTTAACCGAACTAATTGGCCTCGTGAATTACAAACACTTGACCCAGAAGACGAGTTTTCCGAAGAAATACAGCCGGAAACTTATAAACCAGATGGGTCCGCTTTGGCAAATTTAATCGACTTATCACGTCGGTTAGAAAGGGGTGTCAATAGCCCAGATCGCGCTAAGGACGCAAGTGACGGGATAGTAACAATCTTACTATCGAATGGGACGGTCAGATCTTACAAATTAGACCAAAATGTCCCTATTGCTACAGAAAACCCATTTTGGTTGAAATTCCTTAAAATCGTGGATTATAGGTAAAATAAAAAAATATCCAAAAGTTAGCTTTTGAGTAAATTTTTTTCTTACCAAATAATTTTCATAAATTTTTTAACTCACTCTAGCCAGGAAGGGGTCGTTTTTCCATGCTCTTCATAAGACAGTTTTTTGCAAACACCACCATCGTACCTGGAAAATTTATCATGAAAATAATTTAAAAATGGAATTTCACAATTTGCGAAATTACTCATATTTTTGTCAGATATTCTCAAAAATTTATTTGCAATAATAGGAGTTGTTTCGCAGATACTAGTTTAAAACCAAAAAATAAAATTTTCAATTCAGTTTATTTATTTCTAAATACATTTTTGGCGAGAAATTTCGTATTTGAAAACTAGATAAATTACCCTCAAAAAGCACTTCAAGCTATTATTTTTTTCACTGAAATTTTTCTAAAGGTTTAAAAACTTACTGAATTACAATCATCTTGTATAACGGTGGAAATAAATAAAGTATGAATCGTTTTCGAATAATTTCTCCAAGTTCTCTCAAAATCCAAATTTAAGCTAAAATAATTTCCAAATAAAATTTAAAATTATTTTACGATAGGAAGCAACGGTGCCTTTTATATTAAAAATTCGTGATAATTCACATATAATCTGAATTAAATATATCAATGAAGTTTTTAAAATGAAAAACACCGAAAATTCCCAAATTTTTAAAATAGGTCAATCATGAATCATTCATTTTTTCACCACCAATTTCCTATTTTTCAGGAAACTGGAAGAAACACATTGTGCTGACCCTCGGCAAACAAATCGGAGCGAAGTATTTTCTCAAGATACTTTGGTCCGAACACTTCACCGAGAAGAAGGACAGATGTGGAATGATCTACGATCTGACCCTTATCACGACCATCAAACGCGTCAGACTAACCTGCCGAATCATTTTAACAGGACTCCGCCACAATTGGAGCAGCTGTCTCAATACAGCCCATCTCCGAAAAACGGAGACCGGTTCAACCGGTCGAGCGGCTCTGGCGACGATTACCGGAACTTTCATGACCGGCAATCCGCACCATATCAGAATATGTCTCCCAGACATTCGGACCAACAGGGGTCTAAACGTTTTAGACATTAAAAAGGGTAAAATAATAATTTTCTCTCTAAAATAATAATATATAAAGTATTCTCATTTTTTAATTTTCTCAAAATTAAATGGCTTTTTTCAAAAAACAAAGTTTCATATTTCACTCATAATTTCTTGACTTAAAAATACTAAATTCAGAAATAAATTTCATAGATAATTCCGTAAATCTAGAACATTTTTTTTAGAAAAAAAAAGTTTAAAATTTGAAGTTCAAATTACACTATTATTAGTGATAATGGTTATACTGACCATACTTAATGTTTTGCCAAACATTAAAAACTTGGGGGAACATCATGATTTACGTGTCCTAGGTCGATCGACCCTT
>SCLH01000145.1:9664-33132 GCA_004367855.1 Oikopleura vanhoeffeni
AAAAAAAGCTTACCACATTATCCCGCTAAATTAAGCAATATTTAAAATGGACTTTCTGATCGCATTCTGAGTCGAGATTCAAATACTTTTAGTAAGTTTTTTTGTTCAAAATTTTAAGTATTGTAGAAACGGTACACCATATTTTCCATCTGGCTACCCCAATTTTTTACGTTAAGGTTCAGTCATTTCAAATTTTTTTGAAAATCGGTATCGTAGATTTTAATAGATAAACGGATTTGCTCAATCGAAAGTGAAAATTAATGTTTCAAGTTAGTGAAACTGAGATAGTTTTGATTTTCGGACAATTTATTCAAAGATAACTCATCTTAATGGGGTTCTAAAAACACTATAATAATAAAATTAAAATAGAGTTACTGTTAAACTTTTTTACTCTGCCTTACTTGAGGCAGTTTTATCTAGGGGTCGTAATTAAAACTGGATCGTATAGTATCTAGAATAGGTAAAATAAAATAAGATTGTACCTTTGTATCTTATCGTAAAAACCCATTTGATCCGATTATGCCGATTCCAGCTACCAGCAACTCTTTGAGGGTTACAAGCCCTTATAAACGATGAGGTTAATATCACCGGTGTTTTACAGTTTCCTATGCTGGATGAACCAAATGATGCAATTTCAAATACAAGGCAGGGTAGGGCTATAATAAATTTAGGGGACTAATAAAGTTTATAAATTATGAGGTCTTACAGTAATTGTTTGTTAATTGAATTATTGTAGAATTTTTCGAATCCCCTCAAGATGAATTATCTTAGGAATTAAAATGATTGAAAACGTAATAACAACTGTTTTTACTTTCTTTATAAAAATTATATTAACACTTGGAGGCACAAGGCTTTTTGAAAGGCACAAGCCACTTTAAGGGCCTCGGTGCATTTTGAAAGATTACCACTTTTTCAATTTTTCTTCGCTTGATAAGAAACTTTTTGCCACTTCAAAATTTTCGGATATAAACATTTCGAACAAAAATTGCGACTTTTGAGGTCACTTTGTATAATTTTTTGTTGTTTTTTGAGACATTGTAATATATTTGAGGTCAATTCAAAAATTGTTTTTTTTTTCGACGTTTCGACATTTATTGTATAGTCATTATCAAGAATGAAGAAATCAAAAAAGTTTTTTTACGCAGAAACTAATTTTTGGTTCGAAAAGCAATTTCGCAAATCCGGCCTCAGTTCTTGCGAAATTATACTTTGTATAATCAGATTTTTTCAGATCGATTATTTTTACTTTATAATCGTCTTTTGAAAAAACACTCAAAAAACGCGGGTTTGCTATCGAAGGTGTCTAAATTACAGTGAAATTAATTTTATATTTTTATTTATTAGAAGCCCTAAAACGGTCTCGACCACCGTTGAAAATTTTTTAATTTAAATTTATACGATTTTTACGTCAAAATCGAAATTTAAATTTTCAAAAAAAGACGAAAAAAACGAAATTTTAGCACATCGAAACAATTTGGCAAGTTTGAGTGTGATAAATTTTTTGTAATTCTGACTTAAAGAGGGCTTCGACGGATTTCTGCCAAACCGTAGTTTCGTTTTAAAAAGTATGATTCAGAGTATAAACAAGAGCGATGAAACAAAACGAGGACATATTTGAATATAGTAAAAGTAGCCATTCCCAATATTTTCAGCTAAGGATTTCATAAAAATAAGTTTGAAAAGTTTGAACAAGAAATGAGGAAAATTTTCAAAATATTTCCATATAGTTTTGACCGAAAATCCCCAAAAAAATGTCATACGATTTTTCAAATTGTGTTATTAAAAATATGTGGTCACCAACGAGAAAAGTTAAGGTGGCCATTTTGAAGAATTTTTTCGTTAATTTGAAACAGATACTTTAAAAAAAAACTTTGAAGGAAAAATAAGGCATTTTTTTTTATAATGATCGGAACTTTTTTCAAAAATTTCTCATAATTTGTCGAATTCGAAAACTTTAATTCGAACTCAAAATTTTCTCAAAAAGCAATAACTCGAAAATTCTGTAGCTACAAAAGTTGCCTGGAGTATGAAACATAACTTTGGTTGTATATTGAGAAGAATATACAAACCATGTGAAGAGTTTTTTATAAAGAGCCAATATCCGTATCCGTCAAAAGGCACCTAGGCCCTTAAATGATTCAGAAATGCTGAAAAAAATGTTCGAAGACACATTCCTTACAAATGCAGTATAAAAAAAATTTTACAAGTGAAATTTCAAAAAATCTTATCTTGATATTGATACGGAAAAATGATATGTCTTGAAAAAATAATTAATTTATGAAATTCAGGCCGGAGTGGCTCTCTTATGCCATACTAACCTTGATATAGGATAATCATTAAACAATTTCATTAACCCTTGGGAGCTCCGAGCAGATTAATCGGCTCAAAAAGTTTTTATTCTTCACAAATTAATCGATAAAAATACCCTGCAGACTATTGATGAAAATTCGAGATAAAATTTGGCAAGGTGAATTTAACAATCTTAATTTAATTACTTTATCACCAACCGTACAAAAGTTATTTAAACTTACTTTTTTTGCCGATTTATCTGAAATTTAACTAAAACGCCGATTTTAAAAAAACTGACTGACGCTACGAAACATTTGAGAAAGTCAGTTTTTAGGAAAGTTTTTAAGTTATTTTTAAACACCAACAATTTATTTCAATTTATAAGCGTCTTACGGATATGTAGTAACTACATTGTAGTTATCAAACCAGAACTGTTCAAAGTCGGGCCTAAAAATCGGCTTTGGAGCCTTCAGCGAAGTTTTCAGTTTGGAGCTTTCAAGGCTCAAATCGAGAAGACTATTAATTTTTTCCTAAAAAACGTGATTGTTTCAAGAATATTTAGAACTTATTTAAAGATATCTTTTGATTCTCAACAGATATACAGTAATACTGTATATCTGTTGAGAATCAAAACTGTAACAGTATATCATATACTCAATCAGAAAATAGTTTTGAGTAGCACAGACCACTGCGCGGTTATTGAGATAAAGATATCTTTCTCAAGAGCCAACCATGAAGTTGTATCACGTGGTTTAATTAACTTGTTTTTCAAAGGTTTTTTTATAGAATTAAACATAAAATTAAAAAGGCGGAACTAATAAAGTTTATAATTAATGAAGTTTTACAATGATTGTTTATTAATTTAAGTATCGCAGTATTTTTCGAATCCCATAAAGATGAATTATCTTTGAAATTAAAATGATTGAAAACTTAAAAATTCCGCGCCGAACCTGGTAATCGATCGACTTTATAAAAAATATCAAAATTTATGGTGATTGAAGATTCATGGACGATGAAATTAGCTTGAAAAATGATAAAGAATTTGTAAATTATCAAATGGCTGACTTTTGCGGGAAAGATGTGTTAATTAGTGTGCTGACTACGTATGATCGACAATTATTATTTATAGAACTAAAAAGGTTAAACATTTAAACAAGTGGTTGAACATTTATAGAGTGGTAATTATTTCTATGATTCAGGAAACGTGTTGTAATACAGTGAATTAGCCCTTATATGTGGCTGAAACCCAGCTCAGCCGTTAAATAATAAACTGGAAGATTACAACTATAAATTATAGCTTTATCCTGAAAAGACGCTAGTTGAACTTTGCTAGTTATGTCTAGTACGTTGGTAGTACTTTACCAGTATAAATTATGAGCCTGTAGACTCTATCTGGACTTTGCTTGTTTGGTCTAGTACTGTAATAGTAGTACATTATACAGTAAATGTCAAGGTTACCTGATGTGAATACTGATGTGTATATTAGTTGAATATTTGGAAGTCAGTAAGTTGATTAAAATAATGAGAATAAGCTGGGATTAACAATGTTAATTTAACATATTTAGACCGCATTTTTGTTTGCTAACGGGCCATTAAAGGGATTGCGCACCGGAGAACTTAAATCTAGGGTTAAGCTTTCAGGGCAGAAAAAACATGAAAAATCAAAATTTTCTGGTTGTCAAATTATGCTGTTTTAAAATCAGTGTCTCATTGATTAATTAGCAAAAAATAAGGTAGCAAAATTTAAGCTAAGACTCTCTCCTAGCTAGCAAACGACCCGACTAATCACAAGTTAGATAGAACAAAAATCATCGCAAAATCATCGAACGCGATCCAATTATGCTAATGATAAGATTGTGGCTGGAACTGAAAGTTTTTGCGGAAATTTGGAATACTGTACACGATGTCACATTTTTGCTTCCGTTTTTTTTTGCACAATTTACTATAAGCCAATCAAAACGTTCAAATTTGACAAAAACGTAGGATAGTAAATTGGGCAAAAATCAAGAACGGAAGCAAAAATGTGACATGCTGTATAACAAATTGTTATTAATTAACAATACTGGGCTGAATTTTGCGGGTCGGCCACGGTTTTCACATAATAAATTGCCGAATTGACAAATTATCAAGCCATTTATCTGAGTGTCTAAAATATCTGTGGTGTAATTTGGATTAAGTTATTAATGAGTAATTTAGCCGCAAAGTTATTCTTAGAAAAAAGATTATTTTATTGTACTACTAATCTATGAATTAAGTTTAATAATTGTCGAAAAGCAGGCGTGATCGTTCGCATATGTATTAAAATCTCTATGATGCAGTTTTGCCTAGAAATGAACTTACATTTGTGATATTGTCCTGGAATTTATTCACTAATTGGTCAACTAAAAAATGTGGGAGATAGCTAGCGCGAATTGAATATTTTTTTTGGCTGAATAATTTCAGACTTTTTTCTCTGTGTTGAATTCGTTTCTTTATGTTTAACAGCATCTTTTGTGTATGATCACCCTTCACGATCGATTTTGAAAAATAATTTGTTCAGGTTGTCGATGAAATAAACATTCGTGCCTATCAAGGAAACCGGTAGTTCTTTTAAAATTTTTTTTTTCAGCCAATCAGCTGCATTTTCAAGCCAAACAATAGCCAGGTAAAATATAAAATAAGTGCCTTTTGGACCTGAATTAACTGGTCAAAATTTGACATACTGTATATGGATCACAGACCTTCAGAGGACAGATACTAAATATTAGAAAAATGCGGAATCTGAGCATTTGATTGGTTGATCCCTTCCAAATGTGACCAATAAAATTGGCTTATTCTGCAATCAAGGGTTTTGATTGGGTGCTTGTATCCCGCGTGGTTTGAATCATTCAAATATTTAGGATCTGTCCTCTGAGGGTCTGCTCTCCATATAAAAGGGGCCACTTTGGGCTACCACTAATAGGTTCTACTTTTTTGACCTTAGCAAACACAAAACGTAGATTTTATCAAATAATAATTTCTGCAAATGGCTATGAAAAGATAATCCGTTTTGTTTTAATACATTTCCTGCACTATTAAGAACTCCACTAGATAGTAGTACGGATCAATTTTCTTTATATAAAATGCTACTAAATTATATCTCAGCAAAATTATATCTCAGGAAATTGCATTGAAACTTTTGTGGGAAGTAGATTGTAAAGGTGTTTCTTTAATGCGGTAAAAACTTAAAACATGTGAGAAAGTTTGATATAACACCGGCCATACAAAACTTTAAGGAGGGTACCGACGGAGGTCTATATCTCGAGATCTCTACACATGCTACGAAGCATTATTTGCGGCATTCGAATTTTGTCGTCGATTCATTCCAGAAAAAAAAAATTCTGACAAAAATTTCAGAAATTTCGAATTCTCTCTAAGTGTTTTGATGTTTTTTTTGAACTGCTGCATCAAAACCTTTTGATTTTTCTGCATTGGGTAGCCAATTTCAAATTGTATGAACAATTAAAAAAAACCATTTTTTCGAAAAAATTCTTCCAAAATTTCCTAGATTCAAAAATTTGGGGTAACCGATGGAGTCAATATCTCGAGTCTATACATGGAACATGATTTTTGCCACATATAAATCCTTAGAATTTTGCAAATGCTAACTGGCTATCTCAAATACTAGCAAACTACCGTTGTTTTTCATAATCTTAGCTTGGGATCTATTGTAAAAAACACGGAAAATACCTGAAATGAAAAAATAACTAAATTTATAATAACCTTTAATTTACCTCTAAATGACTTCTTCGTTATGACAAATATTTTTGAGGAGAATATATATATGGTTCTGTCGACTTATTAACATGTACAGTGACTGTACTACAGTCTGTATTGATTTTAAAAACAATCACACATTTTTGCCATTCACAGTCATAGACTGTGTCTTACAGGTGGTAACTGAGTTTAGTATTTTAGTTGTGTACTCTGCATTTTTGAACAACCCTGTACTCAGATGTGTGTCAGTCGGCACTTACTTATTTGAATCATCATATTTTCCCCTTCACATTATTAGACTTATTTCAAAGCTCAAATTATTTTTTAGGATTATATTTTCACTGAAGCTTGATTTAATTTATAAATTATTAAAAAACATATTTATCTAACGTTTCGATTTATTTTATCATTATCAAAGATGTAAGGTTTTCAACAAGTTTCAGGCTAAACACAATTCGCGCGAAATACTAGAATTTTTTATATTTTTCTGTAGTTCCGACAAAAATTTATATTAAATTTAATAGTTTAAATTTTAACAAAATCCGTGCTAGATACTAGAACTTCTTTTTCATTTTTGGACTATTTCAAAAAATATATTTTAGTAGTTTTGCATTTTTTATGCATAAATTGACAATAAAATTNACAGGCTTTGAAAATTAATGAAAAAATGTGTTTTTAACCGCGAAGTAACTGGCGTCGAGAGATAACAAAAATTGTTTCGCGATGCCAGAAAAGTTTATCCGGATCAAAGTTGCGATGTACTAACACATCAACTGTACACCTGTCCGATTTTTTAGAAAGAAATAATTCAGAAAGAGACATTCAGACTTAAACATAGTTATTCAAAATTTTTGGACAAATTAGATCCCAAGGGTTAATGGATATTTAAAATTACGACATAAATTCATTTGATATCGGTGAAGGTCAAAATGTCCAGGATAGAGAATGAGTTTATTTGAAAGCCATGTCATAAACCGGAAGTGAAACTGGAAATCAAATGCAAACTAGTAAAAATTGAAAATTGCCAGCGGTTACCCATAATTTCTCATTTAGAAAGTAAATGGAAAAATCGTATTTTTACGGAATTATGGGCGTCAGACGCAGATAATAAGATTGTTTTGCGATGTAATAAATCTATTTTAGGATTAAGGTGCCTTGTAAGTATATATAGTCAACTGTACACTCCGATTTTCTAAAAAAAAATTATTCAGAAAAACCAATCAGAAAATAAAAGAAAATTTGCAAAAACTTGGACAAATCAGATCACAAGAGTTTATGATATTGAAAATTACAATATAAATTCATTTGATATCGGTGAAGGTCCATAGAATGTCCAGGAATAAAAATTGACTCTAAATTTCTTAATTTTTTTTCAAAATTAGATTTTTTTTTCCAAATTTGAAAACTTCCTTTCAAATTGGCCATTATTTCACAAAATTGTGAACTTAAATTTTAAACTTTATTTTCAAACGTTATTTAACAATTTATTTCAATATCTTTCCTGAAAATTTGGCAATTTTTTCTGCTCATTCGGCCGATTTAGGTGCTTCATTTTTAAACAAAATTTAATTTCAAACATAAATCCAGTTTATATCGGCCTTCGGCCGATCAGGGGTTATTTTGAATAAATTAAAATTCAAATCCTCTTAGTGGGCTTTCGGGCCGATTTGGGGCTCATTTAAAAAAATAAATTTAATAAAAATCATAAAATCCACTTTTCATCAAAAATTTAGAAAGATTAATTAAAAAACAAGAAATCCGCTTTGATCGGCCTTCGCCGATCAGGGGCTCATTTTACACAACATTTAAAACTTAAAATTCCTCTTTATGGGCTTTCCGGCCAATTTGGGTTCATTTTTTTAACAAAGTAAATTTTAAAAATATAATATTCCCTCTTTTCGGGCTTCGCCGATTGGGGCTCATTTTTCAACGAAATTAATAAAAACATAAACCCCCATTTATCAACCTTCGGCCGATGTGAGAACTAATTTACATGTACGTTATCTTGTTATTCCTAACTTATCGCTTACCGAGCGTAAGCAAAGTTCTTTCTGCTTTAACTGGTAAATTAAAATGTAGCTAAATTGCTCTTGTCTCCACTTTAAAATAAATATAGATACAAATTTCTTCATATATTGGTCTTCTTACAGTGAAGAGTTTTTTAATAGGAAGCGAACGAAACTTCAACTTTTGGTCATTTTTCTAAAAATAAATAATAAAAAATTCAAATTTTTTGCCGTTTTAGTAGTAACGATTGTTTATTTAAACAAAAACAATACAGGTTGTACATTTTAAATTTGAGGTTTTTTACCGTCAACTAAATAATCTATTAATTAATATTTAACCCGTGTGAGCACAAAGCCCTTTATCCAGGCTTTTGCATATTTAAAATCATTTAAAAAATGAAAAAAAAACATCAAGCAATTGTCGTCGTTCGGACACATTATAAGAATTTTGCAAGGATGTCAAAAAAATAATTTATTGTTTTTGGAAATTTTGTTTCAAATATACGGAGGGTTATTTTTTGAGATTTTTTCCAAACTTTCTAACTTCTATAAAAATTAAATGCGAACCTATTGCGTCAATAAAATTTGAAAAAAGTCAGGTTAGGAAACTGTTTGACGCATGGTTGACACTCAAAAGCAAAGATTAATGGTAATTACGGAACAGATATTTTTGTTTCAGAAGTATATTTCAAAAATTTTCTCAATTTTAAGTATTTCACGAAAATATTTTAAATTAATTAAAAATTAATTCGAGCAATTAACTAGTGCCACAGAGTCACTTGATTAGTCGCTTTTTTTTTAGGTTGCTCCCACCTAAGGGTATCTGTTCTTGAGAGAACTACGACTAGATAGCGACAAACGAGTTTTTTGCATCTTAATCCTTAACCCGAATTTGAAATGCAGGATTTTTTCTTTTTTCTCCGATGATTACCGTTCATCCGGTAATTAGCAAAAAAAACGGTTTTTCGGTCATTTTGAGCAATTTCGATGAACTGATTTCCGGTCACGGTATCAACCTAGGAAGCCAAAAATATTTTTCATACCGGCATATTTTTTTCCAAAGGTTTCACGTGCAGAAAACTATTTTGTCGCTATCTTGCTAGTTCTCTCCAGTCGAAATCATGGTGGAGCAACCTAAAAAAAAGCGACCTAGTATATCGACCCAGAAATGATATCAGATCTAATCTGCTTTTATAGGGGAAAATACCATTTTTATGAAAAATGTGTGATTTTTTCATCAAAATTTAGACCTGTTTAAAACATAATTTTTGATTGGATTATTAAAGACCAAATCAGAAAAAAAAGATGACAAGTGGCAGACTTTGTGCATGCGATTCCAAATAGCAAAATAATTTGTGAACACCACAGTGAGCTTGTATCACGTGATTATGCTGTACCGTTGCTCGTATCAGTAAATTTTTCTAGAACTAAAAATCAAAATTCTAGAATATAAAATGTAGGATGCAAAAATATATCGTTTGAACTTCCTTATGGAAAAAAAATTGAAACTTCAACTACCTTGGGATTTCTGTAATACGCGCTTAAAAAGCCTTTAAAAAGGCTTTGGTGCCTTGGCGGAACTTTTTTTTCTGTGCTCACTCGGGTTAAGGGTATCCCTGCTTCTACATTTTCTGCAGTGATCATGTCATACAAATGCAATAAATCAATTGTTTATGTTTTGAACGAATAAAACGACCCAAATGACAACAAAAAAATTTTCGAAAATTTTGCGTTTTTTCGTTTTTTTTCTCAAAATTATGGTCAAAAATAACGTTTGTGTCAATTTAACCATTAAAACTCCAAAATATCGGGTTGACGTAAGCCAACTTTCTCTTCAGTGTTTCCCCAGCTTTCTTTTGAGCCTACTTTCGAAAAAATCTAAGCACATTTTTTTTCAGAAATTTTTTCACGTGACCTTTAAAAATTCAAATTTTTAGTTTGGGGTCGAAATTCAAAAAAAACGGCTCCACAGAACTTTTAATTTGTTCTGAGCTGCCTTTTGCGAAAATTTGAGTGAATTTTGAAATCTAACTTCAGAGGAGATAGAATTTCCGATGAAAAATCTCAAAAAAACGATGTTCTATCGCATATTCTAGAAAAAATAAAGCACTTATCGACAAAAAGTTTCCACAGAAGTTTTGTATACTAATTATTCAGGTTATGTTAAAATTGAGGTTTATTTCAAAATAGAACATCAAAGGAAATGGAATTTCCGTTTTGGCTTAGGTCTCCCTGTTTCGCTAATGTGGCTGGGAGTGTTTTCATGCAAAAAAGTTTTGACACATGTTTTACGCGCAAGATCGAAGGGCTAGTGTCTACAAACTGGCATAATATGATTATATCCTCAAAGCCCGTTTGACTAATAATTTCATCGAGAAAAGTGCAATTTAGGCACACCACCATACCCTTAAAATAAAAATTGACCTCAATTGCGATTTTAGATATTAAACATGTTGCTTACTGTTCAAAAAAAATTAACGCCTATAACACGCCGAAGAATTTTATTGAGAATCTTATGCACAGAATTTTTTTTTAATTGTAGTGCAAATGGCACTAACCGGTTGTACAACCAAAGTGTTGTTCATATTTTCAATAAGCTAGTTCAGAACACATATTCAGCTTGACCTTTCTCATCGGTTGACATACGGAAACAAATAGATACCAGAATATTTTGGAATAATTTGTGCGGAAAATTTTCATAAAAATTTTTCAAAAAAGTCAATAAAAGATAACAAATAAAGATTTTCTGATTTTTCAAAGGCGGTCAGAAAATATGGAGGCATCTATGAAAAAAGGTAAAGTGGCTATTTTATTTGTTTTTTAACGGAAAAAGAAATTTAAAGTAAAAAATCAGTAAAAATTTTGGACGAAAATGCGCGAAAATTTTAATATTAATGTGTTTGATTGTTTTTGAATTTACGCGAATTCAAAAATAAAATAGAAACTCAAAATCTTTCTAAGGGGTAGCAAGCGATGTGGCAGAATTGGTACATTTTTTTCGGAGTGATTTTAAAAAAAAAAAGGTGAAAAATTTTTTATTTATTTTTTATCTAAATGATAAGTGTTCATACTTGGCAAACATTTATATTTTTAAATTTTTTACATAACTTAATAGTATCTTGTAAAATATCAAAACCACTTTTCATTACAACTCCATTTCCACTTGACCCGATGTGGGAATTTTTTTAAAGGCGATATTTATAAACTTAGACCAATTGGTGGGTGTAATGGCACTAATTAGTGGGAGAATCCATGATCACAATGCAAAAATTTCTTAAACTATGATAAGTTTTTTTTTCCATGAAAAAGAGAAAAACAGCTTTTTAGGAAAAAATTGACCTTCAAATTGAGTTTATAATATAAAAAATTCCTGACTTTTAAAAAGTAAATGGTAGCCTATTACATCCCGCCCATTTATATCAGATTTTTTTAAAAATATAAAATTTTATAATTGCGTAGCCAAATCGGCACAAACCGGTTCTTAAGCAAGTTTTGTAAAATTTCATCATGAAGTTTAAAACGATAATTCCACTATTGACCCTTGCATCGGTGAAATCTGGAATACCAAAATAGATACAAAAAATTTTCAACCAAGTGAATCGGCTGAATTTTTTAACAGCAGATTTCAAAAAACTACTTAATTAAATTTTTGGAACTTGATTTGCGGTAATTTTTCATAAATATTTCTAAAGAGTCGACAACAAGAAATGACAAAAAACATTCAATGATTTTTCAACAGCAGTCAGAACAATATGTAGACATGCCATGAAAAAAGTTAAAGCAGGCTATTTTTTCGTTTTTACTTTCACAGATTTCATAAATTTAATCAGAAAATAATTTCTTGGACGAAACATGCTAAAAATTCTTCATAAATCTTTGAATTTTTCGAACAATTTACCGGGAATTATAAAATAAAAGTTGAACTCAAAATCGTTCCTTAAATAGATAAAAATGATTTAATGAGCTGATACAGCATTTATGTGGTTCAGCTAACGATCATAAGCAACAAAAAAATAACCAACTAAATTATTTCGAGTAAATTGACGCTCAGTCTGCCCGTATCGCTTGCTACCCCCTTAAACAGATGAACAATTATTTAATGACTTCATACTTTCGTGAGTTATATTAACTCCAATTGCCGGATATTATGCACGCTCCTTAAGAAATGAGCACATTTATTGTGAAAATCTGGATATCAATTATATTATATGATTATAATATATATTATATTATAATTATTTTTCCATTGTAGAATAGTTTATATTAATAATGTTTCATACCAAATTATAACTTTGCGCAACGGTACAAAATTTTTTTTGTAATAAATAAAAAGTTCGCGAGCGGTCTAGTCAAGTCGCTATGTGTGGTAAAAAAAATGTTTGTCGAATAGTTTGGCTCTTCTTTATTCACGACCGTTAGAGCAAATAAGACGAGTAAAACCACTACACTCTGCAATTAAATAATTCACGTTTGATACAAAGGTTTGTATAAGGGAAAGTTAAACTAGGTTAACTAAATGAAATTTGTCACAAACGTTCTATCAACATCTGAATAAATACAATTTCTCAATAATTAAATTTGATTTTGTTTTGAAATTAACATTCTTAAAAATCTGACAAACTATGATAATTCATTGGTTAGAAAGAAATCAAAGTGAAAATTGAATCTGAATTTAGCTCTGGCATGCGCCCTGCGGTCATCTGAGATGTTAGTTCGGCTTGATGTAGAATATCGATGAAGATATCTCACCAGTGCTGATTGAGTATATTCATGAATTATCGTAGCTGGCATCGTAATAAAGTCAATGGTTATATCGATTCCGGGGCATCTTTGGCAATTTTGCCACTTTTTAGTCAACAGTTTTATATAATTCGGCTGTTGAACGAGTTGACGACTCATCCGATTGTGTTCTTAGAAAGCTCAAACTGAGCACATATATTTAGAAAAAAATTAAAAATGGTCCAAATCAGACCATTGTTTTAGGGTTTTTAAAAAAAACTTATAAATATACAATTTCAGTGATCTCAGAAAAACCGATTTGGACCAATTTATTCTTATTTTATTATTCACTAGATATTTGTGCTCAGTTTGAGGTATCGAAGAACTAAATCGGATAATTCGCTTTCAAAAGCCGAATTATATAAAAATGTTAGCTAAAAACGTGGCAAAAATGCCCAGGAGGCCCCGTGATCGATATATTTGGAAACATGAATTTTGTAATACATTAAGCTCGGTACAGTTGAAATTTTCAGTTGATTATCTCTCTTATATATCAAATAGCTTTTCATAACACTTAGTTCAAACACTTTAGAGTGGCCGCGATCGGAAAACGGAATTGGCTCTAGCACCACCTGTGGCTGTCTTGGACCTAAAGTTGCTAATACAGTTTCCAAAAAGTCGATAACTGCGCATCTTTTGGGTATACTTTATCAGAAATCTAAAATATCGATTTTTCGGTCAAATCGTCTATCTTAACTGTCCTTCACTTTTTAAGCCTGGTCTAGGACTATTTTTTAGTCTAATTATATAACACACAGTTGAGGGACAACGACAAATTCAAATAGATTTGATCGTATTAATTTTTCTTCAAAAAAAAATTCAATTTTGCTAACAAAATGCACGATTTTTGCAATTTTTCAACTACCCGAAAGGTTCCTTTTCCAATTTTGTAAAAATAACATAAAGTATGTTTTCTGATGTAACTTGACCCGCGGTTCCATTTCCGGGGTCAAAAGTAACTTTAAGCATTTTTTTTCAGCCATCAGGAACCGCCAAACTTTGAAAAAATTTCATTCTGAAAATTTCAAAAAAATGAATCTCCGTGAATTCCTACACAATGGCTCCTCGATTTTTTCGGGGATTTTTTTAGCCCTTCCCAGAAATGCTTCAGACCGCGGCCACTCTAAAACAGTTCTAATTAATTTCCCTCAGATGACAGATTCTGGTCTAAAACTTTCCAAGACCCAAGAGGCAAGATTATAAAGAAGGATATTTATTGATTGTTAACGAGTGAGTATCATATATATGATTCAAGATACGTGTTGAATTCACTAGGATTTGAGAATAAACAGTTAGTACATTAAATTGAGGATTTACACGAGGAGAAAGTTTACAAGAATTATAAAGGTATCAGCAGATGGACAGGAAATTTAAAAATGCCAAGTTTGATGAAAATCGTTCAAAATTGTCGACTATTTTGTTCATTTTTCTTCGTCATTGAATTTTCTAGAATTTGATTGACTTCAAGAAAGGAATACCATTTTCGACCAATCCGACCCAAGAAAACTTTTTAAAATTGTTTTCAGGCTTGAGTTTCAAAAATAAGATTAGTTAATACTTTAACCAATCAGATTGAAGATTCTAGAAAACCTGAAAATGTTATTGTAGTTTTTAGTATCCATGTCCAGTGTATGTTTCTTCTTCTCCTGTGTAGTCCCATTCAGCTCGGGTTAGGGGATACCACCAGGAATCCTCCTTAAGAAAATATTATTTTATTTGTTTTAGACTATTTTACAGATTTGTTGATGTAATTTGTCTCCAGTTTTTCAAATTAAATTCAAACGCGTTGTAATTGGACACCCTGAAGTATAACGTAGTAAAAATTTCAAACACGTCGTTTTGTGATCGACACTGCAAAAGTAATTTTAGTTTGTAGAACTTGTCAAATCAAATTAAACTTATTGATACTAAATACATACGGTATAAAGGCTGTCACATTTTTGCTTCCGTTCTTGATTTTTGCACGATTTACTATCCGCCAATAAAACATTTTGGTTGGCGGATAGTAAATTGTGCAAAAATCAAGCACGGAATCAAAAATGTGACATGCTGTATATGAAAGAATCTTGTCGTTACCAAATTATGACTTTTTATAAAAATCAATGATAAATCAGACTGTATATCAGAGAAGGTTCTCGTGAAAGAACAAAAAGATAAGGTACTCTGAGACTTTTTTCCAACTATGTCCAATTTTAGCTCATACTCTCAGCTTCAGCTGGCAAACGAAACCAACCAATAAGATGTGATCGATAGAACTAACCATAATAAGGTGAATGAACGCGAGCCCATAATCATGTGTATGATCAGGTGCTAACTAGAACTGAAAGCCTAATCTAAAACTTGACAAACTGTATATTTCTGTATATCGATTACGATGCTCAGGTTCACATGAAACTTTTTGAGGTTTTATTCTGGTGAACAATCATTTTGAGACACAAATTGCGTGATGACTACGTAACTGTTAATAATATTGAATAAAACCAAAATACATTTTGATATGATTTAAATATAGTTTTATCAAAAATTACGAAACATCACGCGATTCTTCTCCCGGAATAGTTCTTCACCAGAATTATAAAAAACATATGAACTCGGGCATCGTTATTAATAAACTATATCCCCTGTTCACACTTTTGTTAATATCCCGGCCCTACTACTTAAAAACACACTACGTTTCCTAATTAGGGCCGGGATATTAACAAAAGTGTGAATAGGGGATATGCAGTGTATAGCGATAAATTATCGAAAAAATTATAATTAATAAATAAAATTATTAGTATTTATAATTTAATATTATATCCCTTATTCACACTTTTGTTAACATCCCGGCCCTACTACTTAAAAATACACTACGTTTCCTAATCAGGGCCGGGATATTAACAAAAGTGTGAATAGGGGATATATGTGATGAATTTTATAATTTCGAAATACTTTTGTGCAATTTAGTTCTGAGCAACACTGTCGGCAAACGGAATGAGGGTATTTGTATTCTGGGCGGCACTGCGTATTCGAATTATCCATTAATGGATCAGCTACATTTTGGAAGTTATTATTTTTCATATTGTTACAAGCATCTTTGGCCTTGCATCCCATTTGGATTTGTTTAAAAAGTCTTCCTTCTCGTCGTTCACGAATTTCCAAAAAGCAATCTGCCTAGATTTTTTATATATTTTTGAAAGTTCGAATATTATTTTTATACGAATAATATGAATGTCACCGCAAAAATGCAAGAGTCGATGAGTTCTGCAAATAACTTAAGAAATGCGTTTACTTTCATTTGGAATAATAATTACAGTTGCGTTTTTGCGGTGATATTTGATCAAAAAAATTATTTTATTTAATAAAATTATTATAAACGCTTCGCTCTTATTAGCTTCATCACTAGAATTTGAACTGAGCGAAACGTTTATAATAATTTAATTCAATAAATTTACATGGTTATTACAGAGAAACTCAAATATTTTTATTTTTGTGCATTTCTAGTCATTGTTGAAGTTCAGTTTTAAGGGATTTTCGAACAAGTTTTAACTTTCGAAAGCGGTACTGATAAATCAAAATGCCAGGTTTTAAAAATAAATAAAATTTATTTCAATATCAGCTCTTCTTAAGGGCCTTCTCGGTGCATTTTGACAGATACCGATATAGGCTCTTGATGAAAAACTTTTCACTGGATTGATATATTCTTCCCGATATACCATCAAAGTGATGATTCATAATCCAGGCAACTTTTGTAACTAGCGAATTTTGGCATCATTGCGTTTTAAGAAAATTTTGAGTTCTAATTTTACTTTTCGAATTCGAGAAATTATGAGAAATTTTGGATATAAGTTCCAAACATAATGAAAAAATGCCTTATTTTTTGTTCAAATTTGTTTTTCAATATTTGCTTCCAATCAACGAAAAAACTCTACAAAATGGCTACTATAACTTTTTGACCAGGTGACCACATATTTTTTATATGCTCTTTGAAAAACCATATGACATGGTTTAGTGTTTTTTTGTCAAAAATAATTAGAAATATTTTGAAAATTTTTCTCATTTATAGTTCAAAAATTTTCAAACTTATTTTTTTGGAATCCTTAGCTGAAAATATTAGGAATTGGCTACTATTACTAAGATTTAAATTGCTTTTGTTTTGTTTCTTCGTTCTTGTTTTATCTCTGAATCATACCTTTTTTGAATGAAAACACGGTTGCGCGAAATATATTTAACCATTACACACGAATCGTCACATAATTGTACAAAAATGCATTTTTTAATCCAAGATTCGATGTAGAATTTAACCGCTTATATTTTATGAGATTCACTATGATTACACAAAATTGTCTGACATTTTCAAATACGATTTTAAAACTAAATTGCAACGCTCCGTTTTGACTAAGAGCGGCGAAAGACAAAACCAAAATATATTGAGCTCTCCTCTTAAATTTGAGCTCCGCTCTCATACAATAGCTGTAGAAGTCTAGTATGAAAATATTTTTGATCGAAAACATCAGAGACGATACAAATTGTACGAGGATTAAGATTATGTTAATTAAAATTCATGGCATACTGCCATTTTATGGCATGTCATGGCATAAATAATTTACTTTATCATACTGTATGTATGGTAAAACTCTGATATACAATAATTAATCTCACTTACCGATTAATATTTCTCTATTATAAATGTATCTCTTTTGAGTTAATCAATCACACGCTTACCTTCTAATTTAGTATTTTTTTGACATTTATTTTGATCTGTTTATGAATAATACCGGCTCGGCCCTTATATTAGGTCTTGGGCGTGAATAGACGCTTTAACCCAGATTTACAGGTGACAAATCTCCATATAATCTTATTTTTGATAATTATGATCGAACCAAATTATTGCGCTTTTTTTGTGCTTCTTAGCGCCTCATATACATTTGAAGTTTAAAATATACGTAATTCAAAATATCATTTCGTAGATTAAATCTAAACAATTTATTTTATTATTGAAACAAAACTTAAGAGAAAAACGAGAAATTTTTGACAAAATTAGAGTTAAGAAAAAATTTCGTTACTCTAATAATACTATCAGAAAATAATTTCGAAAATATGCTTAGTTATAGTTATTATTTAATCTATCATATGTAATTAAAACATATAATTTGAAAATGTCTGAGTTTTGATATAGAGCAGAAATATCGAAAATGTGACTTTTATCGCTGAAGGAGTGTCGCTTTTGAGCCCTTTGGAAATTAAAAAATACTATTTTAAAAATACAAGTTTAAGATATTGTTTGAACTTTCTAATAAGTCGTACTTGATAATCGGTTGTGTGATATGGATTTTATGATTTTTTGAAAAGGGCTTGTACAATTTAGTACAATAAGTGTGTATGGGATAGAAAATTATTGGTGTGTAATGGTTAGCCCTTTTTAACAGAGTTAAATAATTTCAACTTTCACACGAGACTTGCAAAATTGGTAAGCCGACCTGTCGACCGTTTTAAATTTATTTCATTTAACTCAATGAAAAAATAATTTTTCGATGTGCTAAAATTTCGTTTTTTTCGACTTTTTCATACTTAAAAATCGTATGAATTTAAACTTAATAAATTTTCACGGTCGACAGGACCGTATTTTAGAGTCTTAATTAATAAAAAATTAATTTTTACTGTAATTTAGACACGTAACTTACAAACGCGCGTTTTTGAGTGTTTTTTCAAAAGACGATTTATAAAGTGAAAAATATATCAATCTGAAGAAATTCAGATTAAACAAAGTAAGTGAAAAGTAGCAACTTGTGTTCGAAAAAGTTTTTATTCGATAATTTTGAAGTGGCAAAAGTTTCCCATCAAGACAAAAAATGAAAAAGTGCAAATCTGTCAAAATGACCGAGGTCCCTATAAGTCTCAAGGTGAAAAATAATTGTTTTCAGATATTTTTTAATAGATTTTAAATAAAGTTTTTAACTGCTCGAATTAACACTAGCAAGCCCTTGATTTGAACTCTGAAATTAGTACTGGAGGTCGAAATTTTTATTACCTCATTTTCATGACATTCTCGCTCTTCTCCTTGAGCTTCACACTCCTCATACGATGATGAATGGCAAGTCCAACAAGTCATTTTTGGTGGTCCGTACCCGGCATCGTACCCTGCATTTGCTGCTGGGTACGTATTTCCGGTATCATATCCACTTAGGGCGTCTGGATTAGATTCTGGAAACCAATCACTCCCAGTAATATTTTGATAGTCGTATTCATAGTAATCATTTTGAGCGAGGGCCAGGGCAAATGTTGAGACAAAAATTTTCATTTTATAAAAATTTATTGCTGTTTTTTGTTGTATCACAAAATAAATCTGATACTGTATAAGACAAACGGGCAACATTTTATACTCCTGCCAGGATGATAATTAAATTTTTCCGTCACCAACTTATTTTTTGCGATTAATTTGATAAATTTTCCGAAGTTTTTCGGTCTAAATGTCAATTTGACGGTTTTTTGGTTGTAACATGTTGTTCAATACGTCAGTTATTCAGAACATGGAGATAAGGGGACTTGTATGCGGTTCTAAAATTGATAAGGAATGGTTCATAAGACGGCCCGGTACGAAGGAAAGCAGTTTTCGAATGAGATTCTCAGGAAATTGAAGAATCGCCAAATGAATTAAAACCTAACAGAATGCCTATGGCATTACGCCATGAAAAACAAAGAAAATAAAAAAATTGTCTTCATAATGTGACGTACTCAGGGTTTGAACCGGAAAGAAAAACCGAGAGTTATATGAAAAAATCTTCTATAGTTAATCAGTACTAAAAAATGTTCCAAATAACAAAACATTTTTGAAGCCCCTTGAAGGGGCAGCGGTCGTAAAAATGTACCTTTGTATTCCACTTTACTAGAATACAAAAGTACTTAAAACCTTTTGAGAGTAGCCATTAGGTAGATCAATCCTTAATCTACAAAAATAATTTATCTTAATAATTTTTGGCCGACCATGGTGACCACCATGCGGCAAGTTTTAGAACGCGTTATCAAATTTAAAGGTTACACTCTAAGTGTCACTCTTCCTAGACCTCGCATAATATTTAACTCAAACTTCGCATAAACCACGTAAACAATTATGCTCGTAATATCGGGGAATCAGATTTTTCAATTTCCGACTAGTGGTTTCTAGAATTGCCAAAAACCGCCTTATTTCAAGGTTTTCGCTCTTCCAAGGACAACTCCTCCTAGGTTAAATTTCAGAATGCAGTATAAATTTGAGAAAAGAAGGAGAAATATGTTTCGGTTATTTTCGGGATAATTAGATTTTGAAATATTTTGGTCAAATCTACAAAATCGCTTTTTAGTGAGCAGGAACTGAAAACTCGGAAAATTAATGTCGTCGGATTTAGTCGAAAGTTCCATCAAATTGAAGCTTTTTTATATTTTGAGATGTTCTTGTCGAAAATTAGGTTTTTATGTTTTGCTGAGAAAATAACTCTCAAAAAATGAAAATTTCGAATTTCTTTTTGAAATTTTTATCATTCTTGTAGTCAGTTTATGCTTTTTTATCGTTCCCAAGCAATTTGATGCTATTTGTTGACCACAAAGAACACAAAAACAGTACGACCGCTACCCCCTTAAGGGGGTTAACGACTCTGATTTGACATTTTCTCGGTGAAATATACTGAAAACTAACAGTTCATGAGAAAAACCGAAAATGCTAATTTGTAGATCTATCCTTTATCTTGCGAAAAAGTACATCACAAATTATTTTTGACCATTACAGCAATAGGTACAGGATCGTAACAAGGTGACATTTTCCAAACTGCAAAATATATTTCCTCCCAGGCGGTATATTCATTATTATCCCCGGGTAACACTAAAAACTTATTTGCCTGTTAAAAGAATAGGGAATAAGTTTTTAGTGTTACCCGGGGATAATAATGGATATCAAATTGAGCTCAAATTTACACAAATAACGTAACGGTACTACCGTTACAGCAGTATGTCAAACTTTTAAGAAGAGCTATTTTTGATCCGGTGACTAAACAATTCTAGAACGCCAATTAACCGACGATTTTTAACAATTTCAGTCTTCAAAATCTATCTCCTCCGAGGAAATATTTGGAAAATGGCTCAAATTTTTAACAGGTATTCCTCAGAAAATATGTAAGAGATAAACGAGAGCTTTTTTTAATTTCGAGCTAAAACTCGAAATATGATTTTTTGATCATTTTCCAAAAATTTCCGAAGAAAAACGTGCTTTGATTTTTTCGAAAGAAGGCTCAAAAGAAAGGGCTCAAAAGAAATTATTTAGAATTATTTTTCAAGATGAATCAAATTTTAATTCAACATTTTATTAATGACATAAATGATCAATTTGAAAATTAAAACTACGTTTTATATATAAAATTCATTGTATTTTTATCTTTTTCGACATTGAAAGCATTTTACTTTAAAATTTTTGAGGTTTATCTTTATGCAAATAGAGTTCTCATTTATATTCAAATTTTTAGTCGATTAATTTCCAGGAATTCGTAAGCTTGATTTCAAAATAAAAAGTGATCCCTTTCACAAATTACTTCGACTATTTACTTGAATTATTTCACTTTGAATTATTATCAAAATCAGATAAAATAACATCTGGTGAAAACAGGAACAAACGAATATCCCCATATCCACCTGACAAAAACACTACACAATAGTAAGAAACATTACAGTTAGAAGTGTGTGTAATTATCGCCCCGTATCAATTTGGAGAATTTTTAAATCAGAGGCCTTTATTAAATCAGAGTTGTCAACTCCCGTGGTGAGAAAGTAGGTTTTAAAATGGCCTATATATAATATAGGCTATATTACTTCTTTTTAGGTCGATTATTTTTAACGAATGATATAATATCATCAATTTGATGTTATAAGGAGTTAACTCAAAGTAAAATTTGCTACATTATAAAAAAATTGAGAATTTTAAGATTTTGAAAATTTAAGGTAAAAAAATTTAACAATAAATCTTAAACTTTGAACAGTGAAATTGGTTTTTTGAAAATTTTGGCGTCAATCTTAGAGTTTGATTTTTGATCCGTTATTTTTCAATTTCAAACAATGAAAAATAGACACCCATGATCTATTCTAGCCTGTCGAGGAATTAAAAAGAAATTAAGCCAATCGCCTCGCACCATTTGAGCATGAATCATAGGCTATGATTCATAGCAAAGTGAACAAAAATTGTCCATCAATTGAAATTGCTATGACGTCGATCTTATGATTTTCAAAATAGCAATTGATATCGAAGGCTGACAACAACACTCGATTGGGGTTGGCAGTAGAAGGCCAAAATAGTAAAAGGCCAAAAAATTGATATTTTTCTCGTAGTAAAATATTTTTTCTAAAAAAATCCGATATTGATGTAAATTTAACCAAATTTAGAACGAAAAAGTTAATTTGACAATTTTTTTTGATGAAAATTTGTCGAGAAAATCTAAGAAACGCAAAATTTGATTGCGAACACGAATATCTGCATTTTACCATTACAAACTTCTTCTTTATTTTCAAAAAATTGGAACTTCCGATTTTTTGGCCTTCTACAAATTTGGCCTTTCACACGCTCAATCGAGAAACGACTCTTAAAATTTTTAAAATTAACATTTCTCTGAGTACCGACCTTCGGTAACCGAAGAGAAAAAACATACTTGCTTTATATTAGCGAAGTAGAACTCAGGGAGGCGAATGATTTTTCAGGTTCAAAAAAGTCGACTTTTCGCAAAATGAACATATTTTTTTGCCGTCAACTTCAGGTTTTATCATGACCTGTTTTTATTTTGACCATTTAGAGACCGGGAAGTTAAAATTTAAAATTTTATTTGTCTTAAGCCTATTTTTACTTCCAAAAGGACTAAACACGATGACAGTACTCAAAAATCCATTTTTTAACTTTGTCTTTCAGTGACAAGTGCTGGATTTATTCAAAATAAAATAAAAGCAAGGTTTTTTATCTCTCTCTNTTTTCGCAAAATGAACATATTTTTTTGCCGTCAACTTCAGGTTTTATCATGACCTGTTTTTATTTTGACCATTTAGAGACCGGGAAGTTAAAATTTTGATTTGTCTTAAGCCTATTTTTACTTCAAAATGACTAAGAAACACGATGAGAGTACTCAAAAATCCATTTTTAACTTTGTCTCAGTGACAGGCTGGATTATCAAATAAATAAAAGCAAGTTTTTTATTCGAATCAAAAAGTGCTGAAAATTTAATTTTTTGACATTATGAATCATAAAATTCTTAAGAAATATATAATTTTAAAAAATTTTAAAGAGTTTTCTCATTTAATTTCACTTTTTACTATAATTATCGAAAATAAAAATAAACGGATTTTTTTATTTTTTATTCAAATCTTTAACTGATTATTTTCAAGACCTTACAATATTCGGTCAATATAACAAAATTTCGACGCACATATTTTGAAAATTAGTTCAGAAATTCTGTGTGAGTGAGCAAGTGTTTTTCGGGTTGGTCAATAAAACTTAGATCAAAAAATAAACCAATTCAACTACCTTTTTGTTGTTGATTGGTCTGAGATGTGTTTAACTTATGAAATTTTGACGGGTCACGCGATAACGTCAAAAATAATCACAAAGCCTCCTAAGACCAACGCACTCAAATTATGCTTTTCTATCCAATGAGTAGAGAAATAAGCATGTGATCT
>SCLH01000145.1:33174-67375 GCA_004367855.1 Oikopleura vanhoeffeni
AAATAAACACACCCACACTCAAATTAAGCCTTATCATCCAATGGAGTAGGAGAATAAGCATGTGATGTTAAAGTTGGACATTTACGTTGTACACGCTTAACTTTCGCGTCACAAGACCTCGAAGCAACCCACGATCATACTCAAATTAGGCCTTTCCATTGGCGAATAGAGAAATAATCGACCTCCTCATGCGTAGTTTAACCCACGGCTGTTTAAAGTTTAAGATTTAAATGTAATGTTGAAGTTTGAGGAACGAAGCGAATGTATAATTTTGCCTTTGAAACCGAAAATAATTATAGAGAGAACGTTATGGAAATTTTTTTTATTCATTTATTTACTCCTAGATTGTCGAATAAAAATTTAATTTAATTTGCGCTCGAATAATATTTTCGATTTTGAATTCTTCATTAGAATTTTAATTTTGTTTTTAGTTGAATTTATTCGTTCAAAAGTTCAAATTTTATCCGGTCCAAACTTTAGACATACTGTTAGTCTCTTTTTTTTNTTAAGTACAAACGTATAAATTTGACAGTTCAATTTATAAATTACAAGCAAATAAAGTTTGTGACCGCGAAGGAAGTGATTAATTAGTATAAATATGTTCCGATTTGCTTGAAAAGTAATTTATTATATGTTGAGTCGGTAATAACAACTTGATATAAATTTAAAGCTCAAACTCAATCTGAGCTCAGTCTGAAGTCAGTCTGAGTTCACTCGAAAATGTAATGCAACTGAATCAATACATTTTTTCTCAATTTCTGTATACGGAAATTAATCAAAAATCATTTTTTTTAAATGCAATAAAACGCTATTCTAGACGCCTTTCAAGCATATGTGAGAGTTTGAAAATCAGCGGCAGGAGCCTAAAGGTTTTATGAACAATTCGATGGTATCGATAGAGTTACATGATAATTCGCTTCGATAATAGAGAACAAAATCATTGCAAGAATACTGAATGCGAGCCATCAGCATGCGTATGATCAGTTAACTGTAAACATTTTTGAGCTTCTCTCGCTAGCAAAAATATAACATGAATGCTATTCATAAAATTGTGTCGAATTATACCGAAGCACATTTGTTTCCGAAATTTTTTCACGTGGTCTCGAAAAATTCATATTTCAAAGATGAGATTTAATTTTCAAAAAAAAATTTATATTTGTTCTGTGCTAGCTTTCGTAGAAATTTAAGCGGATTCAAAAACATAACCTAAAATGGGATAAATTTTTCGACGACAAATGACCAAAAAACGGTTGTTTATAGCATATTCTAGGGCAAAATAATATTTGAAACGATTTGAATAATATTGTCACGATTTGAAATAAGGAATTTCAAAAATAAAAAATCGGTTTTAATGTGTTTAAGCTATATTGTAGAGAATTTTTTTTTGGTCATTTTAAGACGTAGGATTTTTTTGTTTATGAAAAATTTTCNGCCGTGTTACCAAATGACGTAAAAATAACCTGATGTGTTCCTTAGTATCATGATATATAATATTAAACTTTAATATTAAAAAAAACAATTATATGAATTTATTCAGTTTTGAATTAATTACAATTATAGTATATACCAGCGTTAACAGCTTCGGGAGATTTTTCTATTAGGCTCAACATACAAAGCGTCTGAAAATTTACACAAAATACGGAAAGAGTGAGGTCACTAATATGTTCGGTCTATTTTTTCGAATGTCGCTCTTGTATTTTCTAAAATCACTTTAGAACGCCGCTTTTTACAATTTTTCGTCTTCAAAGTAATACTTCTCATAGACGGATGTTCAGAATAAGACTGTTTTTTCAATTCATGTACAAAAATAAAGTTTCGTCAATATGATTGGCTCGGATTTATGAATTTTATCCTGAAATTCTAGAAATATGGATTACCGGACCTCAGAGTACAAATCCTAAATATTTGAATGATACAAACAACGCAAGATATTAGCATCCAATCAAAACCCTTGATTGCGGAATAGGCCGGTTTCATTGGTCAGGTTGAGAAAGGATCAACCAATCAGAAAGCTATAATTTCTTCGACCATTTTATATTCTCTCTATCTCAAAATAAACACGTGAAACTCGATTTGATTCAAACCGTTCGCGCAAACAAAGCTTTATTGGCCAATATTGAATAAGTGCCAATGATTGGGTCTTTTTGTTTATGTACTATACGAGACAAATATCTAATTCCTGATTATTAAATCGATTTTCTCTCTCATATCATCAAAGAATGAAAATTATAGTTAATCTACGAGTAAAAATAGGAGAAAATATTTCCGTTTTCATTAAAATTTTATTTTTCATTATTATAAAGACGAAATAATATTCTGAAACTATAGTTATTGGTCTATAAAAATACATTGTCAGAGTTTTGCTCTTTACCGACCTGTATGGCTATAATTCAACATACTTTAAAATTAAATTATTTAGCAATTGGTCAGCGAGAATTATTTGCCTGTATTTGCCTGTTCGAGTCAAGTAATTACCGTTAAAATTAACTTCAAATTTTTGACATTTTTGCTCTTTAGCGACTTTTCAGTACACAATTGACACATAGTTGCTAATACGTTTATTAAAAAATCGACCCTTCCGATTCTTTTGAGGGTACTTGCAAGTCTTTACGATGACTTTGAAATTGACCTTGAGTTTTGACCAGTTTTTGCTCTCTAGCGACCTTACAGTATATAATTTACCCATAGTTTCTAATACGTTCATCAGATTGACCCCTTCCGGTTTTTTGAGGGTGTTTCAAGTCTCTACGATTAAGTTAAATTTACCTTGAACTTTGACCGCTTATATAAGGTCGACCAGATTAGTCGCCGACCGTTAATCCTTAAATTGTTTCTTATAATTTTCACTTGCCAAAAAAATTAGCGCTCTAGCTCTTCATACGCGGTCGCTAGATCCGGGTTTTGAACTCTTTGTAAAATCTCAAAAATTTGACCGAAAAATCTATTTTTTTTGAAAATTTTTCCTAAGTCTTAAAATGACCAGAAAAAAATTCTCTACAAGATAGCTTAAACACATTAAAACCGCTTTTATATTTTTGAAATTCCTTATTTCAAATCGTGTATGGAATTCAATGATTTTTTTTTCTGCTCAAGTTTGGCCTTTTAATTGAACAGGTTATGTCAAATTTGCAGTTTATTAAATAAACTGCAAATTTGACAATAAACTTTATTTGAAAACTAAACAACGAGTGTAGGCTTACAAAAAACTGGCTGATCTGAATAATATCCTTGAATATATAACCCCCAAATATATAACCCCCTAATATAACCCCCTAATATATAACCCAAAACACTGTATAACGCTTGATTTAAATGCCATCACAAATTACTTACATGCCTTTTTTGAACCTCAAATCAACACAAATGTCAAATAAAAAACATACATGTAGAAGTGAAAAAACCTCAGTTTGAAAGTCTTAACAAATATGCAAAGAAAATTTAATTAGTTATTTTTCATGTGGCAACTGCATTGATGACTAGTCAAAACGGATTTGCATTAATTCCCGAAATTTTAACTGGAGAGTTTCGCCGAAGAAAGTTTACTTTTGATACAATTTTTCCGGAATAGACATTTTTAAATACACAATTTTAATACGTTATAACTAGTTTTATAGTTCTGAGTAAGATTGTTAAATAATCATTATAACAGTTTCACAACTTCCGAATCAAATTAATATAAAGTTGAAGCCTGCAAGTTATCAGGATTATCTTGGTAAATTGCTTTTCATCAAAATATCAAAGATTAAACTGTCACCGATCGATTAGAAAATTTATTCCCGGAAGACAAAGGTACACTATAAGGAGGTACGCGACTCTGTTTATTTCTGCCTGTGTCATATTATTTATGCCTCAAATCGATTGTATATCATTTTCTAACCTAAGTGGATCTTGAAAATGACGGTTATCTCTATAGCGAGTAGGCCCCACTTGGGACGATTATGCACTTGAGACCAAATAATTTTAGCACTAATAAAAATTTCAAAACTTATCGAATTTCAAAAACGTTAATATGATCGGATAGCACTGTTCGTACTGATCACGATGATATTATGTTTTATTAGCCTAGAATTTCTATTTTGATAGTTATAGCGCCAAATGTGTGTTGGTCCCAAGTGCATATTCGTCCCAAGTGGGGCCTACCCCTCTATAGCGCGTGTTCGAATCCCACTAATGTTTTCTAAGGGACTGTGTTAGTAATAGCCTTAGTGATTACGATCCAATCAACTTTGACGATCCCAATATCAAGCACTTGCCTATCATTATACCCAAGATAGTCACTAAGAGAACATTAGTGGAATTCCAACACGCGCTATAGAGATGACCCTCATTTTCAAGATCCACTTAGGTTGGAAAAAGTATATGTCTGAAAAGTTTCCGGTTTTTCTCATTAGCTCTTAGCAGAGTCGCATACCTTCTTAATTTTTAACAACAATCTATGAGATTTTTTTCAAATAAAGTCCATCTGAGACTAAATAACTATCAGCTATTTTTGGAACAAACGTTGATTGATGATGACCACCGGTAAAGCAGATTGTATTCTTAGTTGACACGATTTGTTCTTAATACAGTTATGAAATAGTAATTCATTTCCATGAAGAATTTAGTCTGAGATTCTTTTGATAGATATTTTAATGTTGACTCTTAAAGTATGAGTAATAAGCTGTTACGATGCGCCATAACACAAATTAAAGACAGTTTTAAACATTTTGTCGTAAAAACTCGCACTGTGATTGAAAGTTGCTTTGTTTTCGATTCTTAAATTACTTAACGTGTGAATGAAAAAAATTACCGGAGTAACCAACTTGCAATTTTTTAAAGGAATAATGGTCTTAGCCAATGTACATGAAATATCAGCTTAGGCTTAGCCTATAGGCTCAAGCATACTTAAAATCATCAAAAAAGGGAAAAAACATCGTCGAATTGTCTTATTCGAATACATTATAAAGAATATTGCGGCAATTCCAAAAAAATAATTCATTTTGTCTTTGGAAATTTTGTTCAAATATTATGGTCGATGGATTTTTTGAGATTTTTTTCCAATATTTTTCTTCTAATAAAACAAATTCGGAAAGTGTTTTGTGCATGCTTGACACTTAAAACAAAAATAAATTGGTATTCAGGAACAGATATTTTTCTTTCGGAAGTAAAATTTCAAAATTTTCAATTTAAGTATTCCACGAAAATTTTTTATTCATTAAAAAAAATAATTTAGCAATCTTAAATTGTCCACAGAGTTACTTGATTACTACATGTATATCGACCTTGAAATAATATAAGAATTGCAATGACCTGCTTTTAAAGGGGAAAATAACCATTTTTTATGAAAAATCGTGATTTTTTCATCAAAATTTTAGACCTACCTGTATTAAGAAATAAGGAATAAACATTATGACTTTTTTCGGGTTAAATCACGATGACAACTTCGTCATTTCTCACACAATAAACCTTTTTTCCAAAAAAAATATAATGACTCTTTTTTCAAAACAAATACAATGCCTCGTTTTCAAAAAAATACAAAGTCTTTTTGTTCAAAATAAACATAATGACTTTTTCTTTCAAACAAAATATATTGACTTTTTTTTGTTAAAAAAAAATCTTTTTCTTCCAAAAAATGTCATGACCTTTTCTTTCAAAAACACGCACTTTGAGGTGATTAAGTGTGGAACATAAAATGATAAATTAACAAGCGGTTTTTATTTTAAAATTCATCCCTTGATTTAGAAATTTAGACTTTTTTGGGTTGTATCACAATGAAAACTTTGACATTTCTTACACAATGTTCTTCTTTGACATAAAATATAATGTCTTTTTTTTCAAACAATATCATGAATTTTGTTAAAAAACAGAAAATTTAGTTACTACAAAAATACAATTTTTTTATTTTCATCATGAATAATGATATGAAAAAGGTGTTATTTGAATCCAAATCTACCCGCATTTTACACAGAAAAATAAGGATTCGGTCCGGCAAAGCCAGAATGCGGCGTCCGCAAATCTTTAGTTTTTTAAAAAAATTTGTCAAAAATGGAAATCGTACCCATTTCCCAATTCGACGACAAAGCAACACACAAACTAAAAAATTCAAATTTGAAGAAAATGATAGAGAATTCTGCAAGCAAAACGTTTGACTGTTGCCGGCCAAATATCGCCGAATTTTCCAATATCGCCAAAAAACCCACGCAATTTCACTGTTTTTAAAAACAAAAATTCTCTCCGTGCCGATATCGACGAAATTTATAATATCGCCGAAACTAGACAATAACGCCGAAATTTTTTAAGGTTTTTTATTACAAATAACTTGTGTGCGTCATGAATGACGTCATTTTCATGATAAAATTTCGCAAATTGCGACCCTTTAACATTTAATAATTGGAATGTGCCGTGAAAGCGCTTGCTATAATATCCTTGCTTTTAGTTTGAAGCAGGTAATTGTGAAAATCCTCATCTTTGTCGTTGAATTGAAAAATGGGTGCGATTTCCACTTTTGGCACATTTTTTGCGGACGACGCATTCTGGCTTTGACGGACCAAATCACTTTTTTGTGTAAGTTGCGGGTAGATTCCAATACAAATCACCTTTCTTCCATATCATTATTCAGAATGGAAATAGTATTTTTGTAACTTGATTTTCTGGTTTTAAATAATAATGCCTAATGATACTTTTTCAAAACCGTTATCATATTTTCAAATAAGTTAATCTATCTTTTGAAAAAAGTCATTATATTTTTTGAAAAAAAGCTTATTACAATGTTTTGGAAAGATAGGTCATAATAATTTCTTTGAAAAATGGTCATTATAAAGTTTTCGAAAAAAGAGTCATCGTTTAAGATATGTTTTTTTAAAAAATAGTCATTATTTGAGAAATAACGAAGTTGTCATTGTGATTTAACCCAAAAAAAGATATAATGGGGACTTATGTAATAATACATAATGAATTTGGGGGGGGGGCGAATAAATTTCATTATATCGAAAAAGTTATAAAAATCATTATGTATTATTACATAAGTTCATTTATATATTAAACGCCTTCCAGTGTACACAGTATCATACATACGTAGTCTATAAAATCGAATGAGCCATCAACCTTAATTGGCTTTTCACATTATTCAACGAAGCCATCATAGAACATTTCCGTTTTTGCTTTATAAATTCGAAGAAGAGAGTATGTCATGATTTATGACCCATAGTCTATGGCCATAGACTATGTGGTGCAATTGATAACCCACTGGATCGCGGAAGAAGAGATCCCGGGTTCGTCCGCTTCTTTGTACTTATGTTTAAAGAGAATTGCATAAAACTTTGTTGTACTATATTTCAGAATTATATTAACTAATTTTATAAGATTACCGATAAGTTAGAACATTTTGAGGAAGAATTAAGTATTCTTTTTTATTGACTTTCCATGTATAAAGACATTTTTTAGTATAGATTCAAAAAATAAAGTAACCCCCACCTGCTTGGCTGTGTTTTAAAACACAGACAAAATATTATGGAAATATCATTTTGGCCGGCGGAATATCGAAACAGACCCTCGAAAGTTCCCCTTATTTTTAATTTCAAGAATTTTGGTGAGTTTCAGAATTTGAACATCAACCGAAAATGCATGATTAGGATGCAATTTTTGTTTTATTGAGTTAACACAGCAATGAAAAAAATAAAAGTCTACAAATTCTTATAAAGGGTTCTTCGTAGATTAATATTTAGACATTATTTTTTTTGTACGCGGCCCACCTTTTTATTTTATAAGCATTTGAAATGTGATTAGACGTTCTAGAACTCGTCTCATGATGATCACCAGCAGGCTGTACAGTAACTCGGTGCGCGGCGATCTGCGTACAAGCTATTACTCACTCTATTATTTTGTAAGAAAAACCAATTCTGAGCCAATAAGAGACGCGTATTATTTCACGTTTTTTAGCGGTGGTCCCGAGTGTGGTTTAAAAGAGATTGGTTTGCGTGTGTTTCCATCCAATTTTTGCGTAGCTCTAAGCAAACAATAGGAAAATTGAGATGAGCATATAAAATACGGTCGGGAATGCATATCTTACAACTCTGAGCAACAGGGTCGGCCAAAAATTATCCTGATGAATTATTTTGTAAAATATGGAAATATCTACCAAATGCCCTTTCTCAAAAGACGAAGCAGTTTTGTTTTCGCATAAAATGGACTGCAAGGGTACATTTTACGACCGCTACATCCTTAAGGGGGTGGTCAGGGTAAGGATTTTTCGTCATTTTTGACTTTGGAACTTAATTACTGAAAAACTAGACAATCGTAAAATTTTTCATAATTTTAGAGTAGCGCTATAGGGCATAAAAGGTTGAAAAAATGACGATTTTCAAAACCTATCTCCTCCGTCAATATTGAGTTAAATTTAATTTAATTTTTAACACTTATGGAAAAACTAAAATGTCAATAATTTGCGAATTCTGCACTAGAATGCTCTTGAGCTCCAAAAATATGCTATTTCAGTCATTTTTCAAAAATCTATCTCCCCCTAAATTTTCGTCAGATTTTCAAGTGACATGTAAATACTTCGTTTCAACCTTTTGAACAACTTCCTGGCAGGAAAGTTTTATGTCCCTCTGATTACGTAACAGGTGCACTTTTACGAATAATAAAATATATTTTTGCTCCAAATTATCTAAAACCAGAATCTATAGTAAATCGACCTCTGTGAATTCATTTTGAAAGTTTTTAACCTCGTATCTACTTTAGTTTTTGAGTGAGAGTGAATTACGATTTTATTTCATTTTTTATGACCTTCAAATTTTGATAAGAAAATTAAATTTAATTTTCATAATTTTCCTTAGATAATTTTGTTTGATGACATGTGTGAATAAAAACCTTTTGATTGTCTACAATAAAGTAAGCGATGTTTGCGGCGTGTGTGAAAGCCTTCATTTACATATTGACAAATGTTTGAAGTTGACATAAATTTGTTCCGAATCAAAAATAAACAATTTCTCAGACATAATCCAGGTGACCAAAAAATGTATTTACTGAGTTCTGTATTTCGGAGTTTCGAATTAAAACGACACATGAACGTGTGAAGTAATAAAGGGCTTCATCATGTGACATGATTCATTGTTCCAAATCTATTTAAAATCAGGGAAATTGATCGTTATTTCTTATAAAAGTTGAACCCGGACTTCATCGGCCGAAGTGCTGAATGCTAACCATACGCCACAACGACCACGAGTATATTATCTTCTTGCAAAGTTATATTCCAAAGATGAAAATGCACTTTGATGGTTGTGTAGAAGGCTGTTTAAAGCAAAACTTTGGTTTATGGTCATCATGTTTCCACTCTCGCTATACCGCGGTATACGCATCCCATTTAAGAACCAAAAATAAATTTATTTTAAAAAAAAGAATAATTTTTGATTTTAAATACTAAAATAGCTAAATTTAATTTGAAAAAAAGCACATAAGTAAAATTATTGATCATTTTTTTGTGTTATAATTATCAGAGTATGCAGAAATTGAAATTTTTTAACATATGTCACATTATACAGTAACTCTTAATGGAGTTAATCATTTTCTACTAAAATCATTAAGTACGGTTTTTTTTTAGAACTTAATGATCTTTAAACCTAAATCAAGGCTTAATCTCAATTAAGTATTTTTGGACTAAATATATTTTTTTTTCACTATTTAATGAAAAAAGTATTTTTTTTGTAATTAAATAAAAAAATATTCGATGAGAAAAAAGTTTTTTTTCGTAATTAAATAGAAATAATTTTTTTTGTACGTTATCAAAAATTTTCTATTTTATTCAATTGAAATGATGCCTTTTCAAGCTTTTCAGAACATGGGCACTGGCCGTTTTGGCTTGATTAGCACTCCCTCCTTTACATTTTCAGCGTTTATAAATGTTCGTTTGATTATTGTGTACACTTTCAGGCCTGTTTACTATATAATGCGCAAAAGCAAATAATGCTCAATGATCTTTATTTATTTTTGTGTACTTAATGTTAATTAAGTCGCCCCAGAGGGATAAAGTTCATTAAGCATTATTCTACTTTTGCAATGATTATGTATTTATACATTAGAAAAATTAAATATTTCAACATTTCCCACATTATGTGTTAATAAATAATGATTAAAATCTCATAATAATTCGAGGAAATTTGTGGAAACAGAAAAAGAAAGTGAGTTATTTTTTTGTATCATTCCGTCTTTTAAATAAATGTAAGCAGAAGTTCAATAAACCCTCAAAAAACTTGAACTCAAAAGAAACACATTGACCACCTCCAAAATATTGTAGCACTTAAGAAATTGTATAAGTGAAGGTAGGGAGTAGCGAGTCGCTATTAGCGACTGTGAGTGGAAGGATCCGCTCAAACTGTTTTAATTTTTTAGCGCCTCAGGTGTACCAATGACGGTCTATCGACCTTGATGTAACTGACAGATTAATATAAGTTTTAATCACGAGTTGTTCAACAATTAATTATGCGAAATTGAAATAATTACTATAAACTTGTCTAATTGTTTGATAAATATATCCGATCTTCATCGATCAAATGTAAATAAATTGCTTCAATAATTGGTGACAAAGCGATTTCGGTTCATTAAAATATACAACGTCGAAAAGTTTATGTCGGTTCAATGGGAATTCATGGACGCACCAGTCCAAGAAAATCATTTTTTGATGATTTTTGATGATATTCGTCAAAAATCATAAATCTAAAAGATAATATTATCCTGAATTGAATTAATTGCTATAAACTTGTCTGAATGCTTGATAAATATATCCACTTTAAATATAAATCATCGATCAAATATAAATAAATTGTCACTCAGAAATTTCATCATTCCTTGATTATGCGTACTTTAATATGGTCAAAATATGCTCAGACTTATTTGAGAGTTGACCTAGCAGTGAACCGTCCAGCCAGGGATCAGTTATCACTGAATCTATTAACTTTCGCTTGAGGTTATTTTCCAACAAAAAATTACGATGCGTTTTGTTATGTCACATTATGAGTCTCCCGAAGCTTCTGTATTGTCAAAATTCACTAACACCACCCCTCAAAATTAATATCTCAGTTACAGAAAACGACAACAAGCTTTTATATGCTTTTTATATGCAGCATATTATATGCCACGATGCTGCAAGGTCCTTTAATTTTTGTTTGCAGAGAGTGTCTGCCAGAAACCCACGTCTAGTCAGTGAAAGACACAGTTAATACCAGGTATAACGTCATACCCCCTCATTAACTCGTAGAACTACGATTATCCGGGCAAGTAGTGACCATTCACCATTAAAAATCGATTTTACGGACGCTTTAACATATAAAAAGTAGTTATAAAGTTATCGATTAACTTGAAGACAAAATGACGTTTGTGCGTTTTTTTTTTAATTTTTACTGTATTACAGTTAGGGTGTCATGTGTCGAGGCTAATATAAAGACTAAGAGGTGTATCAAAAATCCGAGGATACCATTCCGGATGATTTTTTCCGAAAAAAAAAGTGAAAATTTTTTTAAAAATTTTCAAAAATTTTAGAAATTTTTCAAAACCTGAGATTTTCAAATAACCGGAAATGACACAATAGGGATATAAAACGAAACAAGAAAAAATTCTAAGAGTAATGGCTGTAAAATAAATTTGGAAAAAATGAATCTTCTTCCTGTTTTCCATAATGACAAAATTGTTAGTTTTTGATGATGAGTCATATATATTGCCGTGAAACCGGAAGTAGTCATAGAATTTCAAGTGCAGGGCTACGTCATAAGTAAAATTATCAGTAACATAATAAGTAACATTATTAATAACATCATTAGTAACATTATCAGGGACATTATAAGTAACGTCATAAGTAACATTATAAGTAACATAATAAGTAACATTATTAGTAACAATATGAGTAACATTATAAGTATCATTATGAGTAACATAACGTGTTAAATAAACATTTTTATTGCGTTTGAAACCTCCATATGCACCATTGGAATTGTGAGGAACAACTTTATCTGTAAAAATAACATTTTTATTGTCATTGTGACATCCATATGCACCATTTGAATGGGAGGGGGGGGGAAAACATGCATAAAATCACAAAAAATATCAGTAGAATAAACAATTATATTGCCATTCTAACATCCATGTGCACCATTAGAACGGTGGGAAAAACATGCATAAAATCATGACGAATATCACAAAATCTTACTGTTATATCACGAAGAATACCAATTAAACTAGTTGTAAAATCATGACGAATATCAAAAAAACAACTTGTTAAAACGTGAAAAATATCGTGAAAAATAAAAGTGAAATAAAGATTAACACCGTGTTACATATGCTGCTTGCCAATCACAAATTAACGGCTTATCCAAAACGCAGTACATTAATGGGCGTCTGAAGGTTTTCGAAAACACAGTAGATAATTTAGACCCTGGTCTTCGACCATGTGTTACGACCATTAATTGGTGTGAAAAAACTTGCCCAGAGAATAGAACGCCAAAATGCCCTCAGCCTTGTCACCGATTTTCTGAACAGTTCACATAGTTCATCATAGTTCTTTTATTACTTCAACCATTTAACACTGCCTTAGTAATAAAACAAAAATAAGTCTACAACAGCTATTATGAATAGCAATGCAGGTGATAATTAGCAAAAACTGTCAAATAATCTGAATTCAAATTGATTATCAAAATAAATTTAAGGTTCAAGATGTGGGAGGTGAATGAAAATTTACAGATACGTTCTGTTAATTATAAGGGATCCAAAATTTGATACTAGACTTGATTTCCTAATAACTTTCAGTTTTTCAGATATAAAAGTAGAAAAAAGACAAACTAAAAGTCTTATTTTCTAATGTGAAAAATTGAAAGTTCGAGATATGAAACGGCCCGACTTAGAGCAACTTAGAGCAATTCTTCCCGAACCAATTCAGGAGTTTGAGTTCATGAACACGTGCTCTGCGGCGAGTGGTGGGCACTTCAAACTTATGTATCATTTCGACCTGATATATGGCATACGATGTGCCCTAAAAATTATATTAAAATTGCAAAATTATGGTCTCTAAAAACACACACAAAAATGGCATCTTTTAGTAGATAAATTTTATATAACTAATTTCAAGCAATTTTTTCATAAATTTCAAACCCACCTTCAGGCACGACCTCATAAATATTTTAATGTTCATCACCTCAAATACCGAACACCTCGGCAAAAACAGCGGGTGAGTAAGTTTTGGGACTGCATTGTTAAAAATTTTTGTACCTTCAAATCTTTTCAATAAAGTTTTATAATTATCGAAAAAAAACAGCTGTGATTTGTCACTTTTGCTAAAACAGAGTAGGATAGACAAAGTAAGACAAAGAGATATAGACTTAGGTTGACCAAGATGTATTTAGAAATTGAAGCTAAAATCAGCCTATTTCAGAATTACCTGATGTCCTGAAACAATTTGTTTTCAAAAAAGCTGTTTTTTTGATGAATAAAGAGGTCGACAAAAATTAACTAGGACATCATCGTGTCCTTAGGTGTTTGGGGATTTGAAAAGATCTTGGTGCTAAATTGCTTGCACATGTCAACTTTCTTTGTTTGATTAATTGAAAAAACATGATATCGCGCATAATTAACATATATCTGAAATTCAGATTCTGAATAAAAATTAGATAATAAAATGTATTCTCCGTGAAAAACCCAGGAAAAATATTTAACTCCTTTTTTAACGGAAGAATAGTTTTTTATTATAGGTAATGATATCGACACATCACTCTTTATTGAAACGGCGGCGCGCGTGTCATCTTTGATCAAAATAAATGAAACAATTCAATCTCCCAAAAAACATATTACAGTCCCTACCCCCTCGAAATGCAAAAAAATCCAAAAAAAGTAGGCATTTCAAGGGGACAAAGGGGATTATGCGCATTTCAAGGGGCATGCCTTTTTCCCAGAGAAAAATTGTTTTTTTCTTGATATTTTTATGTTTTCTCGATTTTTTGAACAATTCTACACAAAAAACCAAAATTGTGGTTTGCTGAATTAGTTTCAAAAACTTAAAAATCATCTCAAATTTTCTTAGAAAATTTCAAAATTTAATAATACGATAACTAGATGCTTTAGACACAATTAACGCGGTCTTTATTCATAAATTAATATACAAATACGAGTGTAGAAGTACTGGTTGCTAATAAATCGCTAAATAACTTTTCTAGCTCAAGAAGTGCAAGTGATAATGACTTATTTCTATTCGCCGATAGAAGCTCGCTATTGGAAGTTTTGAAGTACCAGATATATTCTAGGCAATGACTTTGTCTCTGTTTTTGTACGATGTTGTACAGAATTCCTTCGAAAAAGTAGCCAATAAATAGACGTTTATTCTTTCGACCGCCAATTGTCTATATAAAAATCCATATTTCTGTTTTTTTTCGCTATCAGTGTCAAACTATTACGCCTTGTGAATAATGTTTCTCGTCATTCTTTGTTTATAACCATTTTTATAAAGCGACCTTATATATGAAATGCAGTCGATTTTGTAGTCTCATACGGACAATTTAAAAATTAGAATACCTTTTTTTGTGCGCGCCCAAAAAAAACAATGAAATATCGACTTGCCAGGGTGATGAATCAAGGGTAGATGATAAGTCAAAGAACAGTTTTGTAACTAAAAAGTAGATTGCGCTAATCTAGTGCAAAGTATAAAATTGCATTTTTTTAAGGGGTATAATCTTTTCAGAACAGAAAAAATGGGGACCAATTTTCGAGGGATTGAGGAGGATTATTTGCTATTCCGTAGGGGCGCATTTCGAGGGGGTAGGGCGACTGTCTATACCATTTTTTCCGATGTTTTTTTGAAATGAAAAATAGACTCAAAATTCTGAATAACGTTAACTTTTGTACGCAATAACCAGCAAAAATTTATTGAAATTTCATTTTTCATTTTTAAATTTTTTATCATTTAAAGTATTGTCTAATCAATCTCATTTTGCAAATATAAAGCGTATGATCGACAAAATTTAACTACAGTTGTTGGTTAGTCAAAATCCAGATATCATAGTTCAATATGGTAGTTCAATAATTGAACTAGGCTGTCATTTGTCAGATTTTGGTCAAAACCAAGTTCAAAATTAGAAATTTTTGGTACTTTCATCGTGTTCCTTCGTCAATTTGGAACAAAAAATGGGCTTATTGCATTGTCTCAAATGACCAAAATAGGAACCGGACATAATAGGTACCGGATAAAACCGAATATAAATCAATTATTGAACCGGCCGAAAAAAACAAGTTGCACAATAATTGCCCACCCATTATTTCATATCAAAGTCAATAAAATATTTATGTTTTATTTAGGTATCGAAACTTTAACGCACAAATAATGAGGATCGTTAAAAAATAAATTAGATGTTGAAATAATGAAATAACTTAATTTTCGCCAACGGAATCAGCAAGATGCATATGATGAGACAAAATTCAGAGTATATGGATTACCGGACCTCAGAGTACAAATCCTAAATATTTGAAAAATGCGAAATCTGAGCATTTGATTGGTTGATCCTTTCTCAACCTGACCAATGAAATCGGCCTATTCCGCAATCAACAGTTTTGATTGGGTGCTAATATCTTGCGTTGTTTGTATCATTCAAATATTTAGGATTTGTACTCTGATATCGGATCAACGTTGACTTTGGCGAAAATTGAACAAAGCTTTCATATTGGAAATTTTTAAGGACAATTATTCAACATTCAAGTTTCGCAGAAGTTAATCGATGATTTTTGACAAAATCAAAATCAAGAATTGTTTCCGGAATCCTTCAGAATCCTTTTTACTCAGGTTTACCTAACCTAAGCTGGTTAATTATTTAAAACTTGTATTTTTGAAAACATGTTGTCCAGCCGAGAAAAACAAGTTACTTAATAATTGCCCACCCAGTATTTCATATAAAAATCAATTAAATAATTATGAGTTATACAGGGATAGAAAATCAACAAGTACAAATAAATGAAGATCTATGATCTCAGATCATTGAAAACCACATGAATTTAACTCTTCAATTAATTTTAAATTATTAAGTTCAACAATTTTCAAATTAAACACCTACAGTGCGAAATTTTGAGAAATTGACATTTTATGCAACAATGGGCCGTCATCATCATGCAAGTTTTTTTACGTAGCATTTCTTAATTAAAAAGCTTGGAGCATTATACTTTCAAGGAGCTGGAGCGTTAAATCATAAATTTGGTCATCAGGTGGCCAAAATATTGACTGCCTGGTGCCTTTTTTTTCGTGATCACTTTTTTGACATTTGAAATCATTACCAAGCTATTCTAAGGGAATTAAACTTCAGGTTGAAAAAATAATGAAAACCCGCAAGTTACGCAGCTACCCTCATCACCGAAATGTAGTATAAGATCGCTTAAAAGCCTGAAATAATACCTTATTCGCTGGGCTAGAGATTTTCCTCCGATCGGTTCAACTAGTACAGTCAATTTGAGCCAACTAGTTACCAAAACCATCAGCTGGTAAACATTCGGTTTCATTTGAACTTGCATCATCGATATTTGCATCGTCAAATAATTCAACAAATGATTAATTCAAATCTACATTTCCAAGCTCGATTTGTGACGATTCTTGAGTTCAGAAAATTTCGACGAGTCTTGAACTTTCTTTGCAAAGTTTAAATTGTACATATTCATCCTCTGATTCGTCATGTACGAATTCAGTATTTCTGTTCAAAAGGTTTGGTTTGATATCAACAAGTCTGCTTTCGTTCCAAGCACAATAAATAAGTTTGGGTGGCATTTTCGCCATAATTTCGAAATTCACATCGAAATTTGGAAATTATGTATAAATGCCCAAATCCAGGATTTGAATTACTAATTTGTGCAAACATTCACATTGAAATCGCATGGCTGGATCATCTAGATGACGTAACGTCACTGACGTTGGGCATAGAAAAAATATATTCTAAGATTCTTCAAATTTTTTTTGAAATTTTTGCCCATAGAAATTGTCTAAGAGGAGAATTTTTCAATTACTTTTTGCCAAAAGACCAAGGGATTCTAGTACAAATCGAGAAAAATTATGAATCATGGAAATATCACTTTGACAAAAAACCATTTATCAAAAAATTCAAAATTCAGATCTAAAAGAAATTTTTTTCGATTCGAAAAATGAAAAAAAAAGATACACAACTATTCTCGAATTTTAAGAGAAGTCCGTTCAAGTCTGACTGTATTCACATTTAACCTAGCTTTTGGTCCTCCTAGCCTGTGATCAGATCTCCCCCCCTTTTTTGGCCAAATTTGAGTGGGGGCATTATCTATACAACAACAGTATTTTAGTTTAATTCCAGTACATATTTTATGAAGGTGACTGTACGAATGATATTTGTACCCGCCGAGAAAACAAATTGGTCACCTGTTATTTCACGATGAATCCATTAAATATTCATTATAAAAACTTTAAATCACAAATCAATGAAGATCGTTAATACATAGATTAAATTTATAATAAATGACATTAATTAATTTGATTTTGACAGCAAGAATTTCAAGGTCAAGGTTCTTATTTCTCGACTCAGTTATTAGTTTAAAATTTTTTCGACAATTGTTGAAAAGTTAATATTGATGAATTAAAACGAAAAGGACACGAAAGCAGAGGTCGGAAGAAAAAAAATTGAAAACAAATTGTACTGGATTAAATCAGCTGGCGTTAAAATTCAAATTTAAACAAAAGGGATTTATCAGATCAACAAATTCCAACATTTTGACTATACAATCAGATCGTATCAACCCATAAAAAAATTTTTAACTATATGGATCGGATCGAAATGAAAAACAAACGCCCAATAATAAACATATTCTAGTCAGTTATATGATCAGTTTGGCGTAGTGTTAGCTTCGCGACTCGAGCGCATCGTCTCGTTACCTGGCCGGACTTCTCAAACATTTTTCTACGGTGATAACCCAACAATCCGGTCCGGTTTAAAAATTCCGATCCGATCCTTAATGAAAAACAAGAAGATTTCAAACTTTTTTTAAAATATCAATTGTTAATATTAAAGAGTTGATTCCTGTGTAACATACCTGTGTCTGAACTGACAAAAATATAAATCAAGGGTAAGCTTATTATCAAAATGATCGATGACAAAAGTTTCATGTAATAAATAGCCGCAAACTGACGATCGTTCACATTTTAGGCTTAGTCATAATTTACTAATTTGTACGCACATCAAAGTTCACAAAATAAACAAGTTTTCACAAAATCAGTTTTAATTAATTGAAGTTTCTCCTGCTATTAAAAAGGTCGCAATTTGAGGTTCTTTGCCAATTGACAATAAGTCCCAATTTTCAGAAGCTCGTCAACAACGATTAATGACACACGTTTCATGTTATAAATAACCGCAAAATGATTTTCTTTGACAATCGAGATTTAGTCATAATTTATTAATTTTAACGGACATCAAAGTACTATAAAAATACACGTTTTTACAAAATCAGCCTCAATTTATTGATTCCTTGACAAGAAAATTTAATGATTTAAGCGTCATTTACTCTTTTATGGGTAGATTCCACGGAATAACATTAACAAAGAAATCATGAAAATCTGTGAATTCTACAAAACATTTTTCAAAATATTCATTATTTGCGAAATCTCTTTTTTTTTTTTCGATGAGTCCTTGACTCATTTTTGTTATTTTTCTTGTTGTTTTATGAATTTTTAAGCTGATAGAAATGTTTGTTCGTTGTTTTTTAAGATTTAATATATATATGAATGCGTAAATTCTTTAATGCAATTTTTGCGAAATATTTCTCATTCGAAAAAAACTTGTATCGAAAATGATTATAATAAATCGAAAGCTCTACAAATAAATTAGTTTTACTAAAAATAATAACCTAATTTAGCAAAAACACAGGGGGCAATATTGCCGAATGTGCCAATATCACCAAATTTGCCAAAATCTTTTGGGAATCCCATGAAAAATTACACTGGGCGTCATGAATAACGTCATTTTCCAGATTGAAAATTTCACTTTTTAATTGATTAAGTTTCGTCGACTACTTAATTCTACGAATTTTGGTGTTTCAGTTCATTCGAAACGACTGTAAAATGCCTGTTTAAAATTTAAAAACTTTTAAAATTATGACGTCATTTCGAGCACCCACGCGTTTTTGATTTTGAAAAAAAGAATAATTTCCGCCGAATTTGCCAATATCGCCGAATTTGCCAATATCGCCAAGTTTTTTTGGCAAAAAACTTTCGACGATATTGGCCCCCCTCTGTATTGAAATTTTCACAATTTTTTTTTAATTCTGAAGTTGTTAAAGTTGAGCATGTTATCAAATTGAATATTCAAGTCATTATTATAATTTCACTATCGAAATTCACTAAAAATAAGAATCCTTTTAAAAAGAAAGTAAAAAATCGGCAAAAAAATTTATATACTTCATACTTTCAACATCAAGCTTGAAAAATTATTACTCTCCTGATTTATCACGTGCTTATCAAATCAAATTAATCAGATAAAATATTATGCCGGGAATTGCAGGAAAAATGGCGCACCTGTAATTGGCTGTNGAATTTTCTTCGTCACTATTATCAGATGAACTTGAAATTCGAAGATTATCTCCAATATTACTAATTATTGGCACAATGTTATATTCCTCGGCCATTTTGTCAAAATTTTCAATAAATTGTTTAGATACCAAATCCTTAGTTTTAACTTTACCGTAAATTTCAATTAGGTCGGTCCGATTTATTTGATTGCCTTTTAATTTTTTTAACCACACTGATAACCCCAAAATTAGACTTGAATCTATATCAGTCCTCGGTTTTTCTTGTGGGCAAAGATAAACCTTTTTATCTTTGTGGAGATATAAACTACAATAAATAAATGGACTTTTTAAATGGCTTAATGCCTCTCTTACGAACTCCAAAAGTTTTTCCTTAATTATATTGGATTTTGTACCAACCGCTGGTTTATCGGTTGTTAAATTCCACAATTTAAGTAAAAGATATAAAAACTGAATTCTGAGACTCTGGTTAAGCTTTACTGCTATAACCTTCATCAAAAAATTTGATTCATAATTCTATTGAAAAAATGTCCTAATTTTTTTGTTACCGGAATAATAGAAAAAATGATATTTTTGCAATTTAAGATATAAAAATTATAAATTGATCCTAGTTAAAACTTTGTAAAAAAAATTGTTTCCTAAAAAAATATTTTGGGCCTGTGTCTGGATGCTACTTCTGGCGTGACAACTAGAGTCCAAAACTTCTAATTGGTTTAAAGGTTCTAAAACTCAGACACCATAAGATGCTATGAGTGATAGTTCCTGCTTATAACCAAGAGTCGTAATTGTGACTTACTAATTATATATTGTCAGAAGTGCACAGAATTAGAGTTGCAGTATATTATATATGATTGATTTGGTGTTAGAGAGCAGTTATACAGTAGAGAGCTGTAAGTAATTAAAGATGCAATATTATAGTTAATTATGACGTAAGACAATAAGGCCGTCCAAGTTAGTGATTAGGCCGTTCCTGTTGGCTCGAAAAGGTTTCGAGTCATAATCAACATATTCTAGTCAGTTATATGAGCAGTTGGCGTAGTGGTTAGCGCGACTCGACGATCGTCCCGTTACCTGGGTTCGACGCCCGGACTTCTCAAACATTTTTCTATGGTAATAACCCAACATCCCCTGACTCGAAACTGGACACTGCTTGAAAAAAGAAGTCGTCTCAAAAAAATTTAAAAGTTTCAATTTCTTAAAATTTTTTTGAAAATTATGAGCAAGAATTCTGAAAAAATGCTCAGTAGTTTGTTTTGATATGTTCATCATGTAGCGCGAATCAAGGCGATATTTTTCACCCTCAGACCCTCAGGAAAAAATTATAAAAACTTTTTCGACGTCTTGTCGTCCTTCAAAAATTCTAGTTTTTATTAAAAACTTTTTAATTAAGGGGGGGGGCGGGCTAAAAATTTTATCAATAAGAAGAAATAAAATTTTACGAGTTTGAAATTAGGATTTTTTTAAACCCATCTTCTAAAGGTCAAAAGGAAGGCCTAAAAATGATCAAAAAGGTAAATTGAGAATGTGTGGTGTTAATTAAGTGAGAGAAACTACACCATATCAATTAACCTTCTCGATTTTTCATAACAGTATGTATCCGGCATATCTTTTTTTCAACCTAAGTGGATCTTGAAAATGTGGCCTATCTCTATAGCGCGTGTTCGGATCCCACTAATTTTGTCTGAGTGATTGTCTTGGGTATGATAAATTATCATTTTTTACGATATTTTTAAAACTTTTATTGGCAAAGATTTTTAGTACAATTTAATAATTATATAAGGATCTCATGCTGATTCTGCCATGATCACCCGAAGGTTGGTGTACGAAATTGCAGGGTTGAGAACTCCATTTTGATTTTTTGCCGCTGTAAACCCGAATTTTTATGTTCGAGTCTACAGAGGCAATTGACCGGCGCCGTCTGCCCTCAACTTTTATCGTTTCAAAGCTGAGGTTTTGAGCGCCGATCAATCATTAGGTTGAAACTCGGTCAAAGAAAATATTGTGTTGAGTGTTCAGGGTGAACCAATATCTCTTTGGAAGGAAGAGCATATATGGAGCGAGGAAAAAACAAGAAATTTTTAGGACGAACTCAAATTAAAAATATAAATCCGTGCAGTAGTAAAAATTATATGGACAAAGTTCACAATTCCCTTCAAAGGACAAATTTTCAATCTTTGATTTCCATTTTTAGTTTTATATTTTAAGTTTGTAATCTACGCTGTACGAAAAGAACGAAGATTGTATCGAGAAATCATTCGAGGTTGCATTCACAAAAAGACTAACGAAGAGATTTTTTAACATTACCTCCCTTATTTTTAACTGGCCACTTGTTTTAAAAATAAAAATTGAAAAGACTGAAAATATCCTTTGAAAAAACTAAAAAGATTGAAAAAGCAATGTGTGATATTTGTACATAATTTAGGATAGTTTGTTTTAACGCAGGAGAATATTTTTAGTATCTTACCCTACAAACTTAAACGGAAACATTGAAAGTCTTAATTGTTTTTAAAATTTTTAAAATTTGCAATATTATTACTTTGTACTATAATTTATTGTTTCCGAATAAGTTTCTAGACTCTCGCGAAATTCGTTTTGTCCGAAATTGTTTTCATTTAATTTCATTTTTGTTTTTGTGCCAGGCACAAATTGTGTTTTAATCTGTTTAATCTGTTTTAAAATGAGGAATTTAAAAAGTCGAAATCAAAAAACTCAGATTTGCCTTTACTGTATTGTGCCGCACAATACCGTAAAGGCAAATCTGAGTTTTTTGATTTCGACTTTTTAAATTCCTCATTTTAAAACAGATTTTGGTGCTAGAGAGTCCTGTTTTCTGATTTGATGACAAGATTTTTTAAATCATGTTTTGGGGTAACTGGTGCTCCCACCAACAGCAGTAGTTGAAAATGCCGCATTTTTGAAGTATGCTCAAAAAAGCGTTATTCCAAAGGCACTCTACATATTGATGGACCCTTTTTACAAAAGTTGTACTCAGCTGAGAGATACTTATGGAGATGTCCGTGAAAAGTATTGGAAATTATATATTAGGTATATATTTTATTATAACCATACCTGCTGAAATATTTTTTTCAATAAATTTTTTTTTATTTATTGTTTCAAAGAATTGAAACGGCAGAACTGATTTCAATTTTAATAATGATTACAAAATCATTGATAATAGGCAAGGGTGCTTGATATTGAGAGCGCCAAAGTTGGCTAGTGCGTAATCACGAACACAATCACTTAGACACCATAAGTGGAATTCGAACACGCGCTATAGTCTATAGAGATGAGTCATCTCAGATGACCCTCATTTTCAAGATCAACTTAGGTTGGTCAAGGGATATTTGGCAAGAATGAATATTTTGTGCATTGTCCTTCAAAGTTACTGGTAAATTAAAAAACACAAAAAATTAATCCACTTTTGCCGGGTCAAAATCAGAGAAGATATCTATTACGGAGTCCTCTGGTCATTTCTAGCCACTTTTTTGGACAAAATTTTTAAACAATTCGGCTTTTGAAAACGACTCATCCGATTGAGTTTTTAATAGCTTAAACTGAGTACAATTATCTAGTGAATAAGAAGGTAAATAAATAAGTCTTCATCAGATCTTTTTTTTTGTCATTTTTTCTGAGATTACTGAATTTTTTTAATTATCAGTTTTTGTTGAAATTTTTTTGAAACAATGGTCTGATTCAGACTATTTTTTTTTAAATTATTTCTCTCTGTATATTTGTGCTTAGTTTGAATTATCTAAGAACGCAATCGAATAAGTAGTTTTTAAGAGCCGAATTTTTCAGAAATTTTGGCTAAAAAAGTTTCTGATATTGACCAAAGGACCCCGTAATTGATATGACATCTCAGATGTACGTGAAACATATTGTAAATTTACAAGCACTTTGAAGTTGACATTAACATTAAAGATGGTTGTGGTTACAAAACGGCACAAGTTTCATGTAAAAAAACCACAAATAGTGTCTTTTCACAATTGACTTATTTGTACGTATATCAAAGTCTTGTATAATATGAAGGATAATACTAAGTTATTACTAGTCGTATTATATAAGCATAGCAGACTGCTATTAGCAGTGCATAAAAGAAAGCCTTATTAGGACGTGAATTTTCATGGATCTTTCCTGATAATAAAATAAGTGTTTCTGGACCGGAATACCTTTATCAGGTGTTATATACCGTTTTATGAATAAAGTGGTACCGGTTGTCGAGCGTCTGCCACCTTTTTTCAGTTTTTTAATAGTTTCAATGCTTTTTTGCTCTGAAATGGAAGTTAAGACAATCATCGAAAATCCGTTTTTTTAGTCCATTTTAAGGACCTCACACAAAAGCCTACTGCCCCCAGGATATTTAAGTTCGGAGTTTTTTTAGCATTATGAATGTTTAGTCAAAGAATATGTGCAAAGTGTTTTGAAAGTTACCAAAAGGTGCTTTCCTGAAAACATGTGAGGAAAAAATCTATCAGATTGGTGGCACACGGTGTTCAACTTAGACCATACCACTGGTATGATACCAGGTCCATACCTTATATTTTTTTGCAAATTTTTATTATCATCCGCACACGGTGATGCCAGCCATTTTAATCATACACTACATTAAATGGTCTGAAAATAGTCAGAAAATTGACCAATCAAACGTGAAACATTTCAAAAAATTTCTAACAATCAAATTTTTTTTAATTTCAGGCTTGCTCTCAAATTTTTAGTAAAATCTAACATAATAAGAGGGCCCTCCTATATGTCTGATCTCAGTTAAACGACGTGCCATGGCACCAATATGCTTTTATTGTTTCATATTTTTAACGAAAAATCATCTCAATAAAATTTGTTTTTTACTTCGAATTATTGACGACCACCCCCTCAATTATTGAAATCGGTCAAGCTCATTGATGTACATGCTTAAATGCTTAATAGATTAATAACTGGGCTATTTATTTGGGTTATTCTAACCATTAAATTGTTTTCTTCGAATCTAAAAGTTAGAGCGGAAGCTATCACTTGAATTACTGTAGTCAGCACGGCGGGTTTTCCATTTCACTTCAGACAGTCCACCGCCACTGTTTGTTTTGTCATTTTTTTTGCTTAGAAGACCACCCTTCTGGTCCTGTTTTACAATAATATTTTTATGAATTTGAATAGGGAAGCTGAATTCACATAGAAAATTAATAGACTAAATTTTAGTCACTGAAATGCTGAAAGTTTAAATAATCTGTGCTTTTGAAAATCAAGTACTTGATGGTTTTCCTGTTTCTTATTAACCTCACTCGAAGAAAGATACGGTATATTATATCCCCTCTCGAACTTTTGGTTAAAAAACCCCAAAGAAATAAATTGTATTCAAGTTCATCCGAAAAGAAACGACAAAAACGCTCGCTTGTCTAGAATACAAATTTTGAAAACACGAAAAATCCTGAAAACACGAAAAATTTTGAAAACATGAAAAATCTTGAAAACACGAAAAATCTTGAATACACGAAAAATCTTCAAAACACGAACAGAAGTGGTGAATAGGCTGGCCAAAGATTTTTAAGGTTGCTGTAAGTCGGCTAGAATAATAGCTGGTGAACCTTCTAACCATTAGAAACCCATAAGCGCTCACCCCAGTAGAGACCACTCGTACAAAATTGTACGAGCACTTTTCAAAAAATCATAAGAGCAGTACCATTCATCCGATTATAAAGTTAAGGGGCTCGGTGCATTTTGACAAATTTGCACCTTTTCAATTTATTTTCTATTGATGAAAACTTTTTGTCACTTCGAAATTTTCGAATAAAAACTTTTTCGAACGAATGTTGCCACTTTTGAGCTCACTTTGTATGATCTGATTTTTTCCAGATCGATTATTACTTTATTTTTTTTACTTTATAAATCGACTTTTGAAAAAACACTCAAAAAACGCGCGTTTGCTATCAAAGGTGTCTAAATAACATTTAATTTCTGTTTTATTAATTAGAAGCTTTGAAAAACGGTCTCGATCACCAGCGAAAATTTATTTAATTTGATATGATTTCTGCGTCAAAATCAAAAATTTAAATTTTCGAAAAAAGACGAAAAAACCGCCATTTTAGCACATCGAAACAAATATTTATTTCCATGAGTTTAATTTATTAAATTTTTCGTGGTGGATTGGTCGGCTTACCAATTTGGCAAGTTTCGGTGTGTTAATTTTTTTTAATTCTTGATAAAAAGGGGCTTTGATAGATTTCTGCAAAACCGTAGTTTCATTGCTAAAATTATGATTCAGAGTATAAACAAGAGGGAAGAAACAAAACGAAGACATATTTAAATATAGTGAAAGTAGTCATTCCAAATATTTTCAACAAAGGATTCCAGAAAAATTAGTTTGAAAAATTTTGAACAAGAAATGGGGAAATTTTCAATATATTTCCGAATAGTATCGACCGAAAATCCCAAAAAAATGTCATATGATTTCTCAAATAGCATATAAAAAATATGTGGTCCCCTACGCGAAAAGTGATAGTGGCCATTTTGAAAAGTTTTTTTCGTTGATTTAAAACAAATACTGTTAAAAAAATTTGAAGAAAAAATAAAGGAATTTTTTATAATGTTCGGAAGTGTTTTCAAAAATTTCTCATAATTTGTCAAATTCGAAAAGTTTGATTCGAACTCAAAATTTTCTTAAAAAGCAGTGATTAGAAAATTCTGTAGTTACAAAAGTTGCCTGGAGTACAAAAGTTGCCTGGAGTACTGTATAAAACATAACTTTGGTGGTATATTGAGAAAAACATATAAACCCAGTAAAAAGTTGTTCATCAAGAGCCCATATTCGTATCTGCAAAAATGCACCGACCTCCTTAAAGAGGTCGATGCATTTTGACAGATTGGCAGTTTTTCGATTTTTTTTCTCTTGATGGGAAACTTTTTGTCACTTCAAAATTTTTGAATAAAAACTTTGTCGAACGAAATTTGTCACTTCGTATAATCTGATTTTTTACAGGTCGATTATTTTTACTTTATAAATCGTCATTTGAAAAAACACTTAAAAACTGGAGATTTAGGTTGAAGGTGTCAAAATTGAGGTAAAATAATTTTTTCAGTTATATTAATTAGGAACCGTAAAAAACGGTCCCGACCAACGAATTTAATTTATTCTATTTGGGTTCATACTATTTCTACGTCAAAATCGAAAATTTAAAATTTTCAAAAATTCGCAGAAAACGAAATTTTGGCACATCGTGAAAAATATTTTTTTTCATGAAATGAATCAAATAAATTTGATTTGGTGGTCCAGACGGCTTAAGAATTTGGCCAGTTTGAGTGTAAAATTTCTTTTTATTTTCGAATAACGAGGGACTAAATCTATTTCTCCCAAACCGTAGTTTCGTAGCAAAAATTATGATTCAGAGTATGAACAAGAGCGAAGTAACAAAACGAGGACATATTTGAATAAAATTAAAGGTTCTCAATATTTTCAGCTGATGATTCCCGAAAAGTAAGTTCGAAAATTTTTGCACAAGAAATGAGGAAAATTTTCAAAATATTTCCAATTATTTTTGACCAAAAATCACAAAAACATGTTATTTCATTTTTCAAATAGCATATAAAAAATATGTGGTCATCTACGCAAAAGGTTAAAGTGGTCATTTTGAAGAATGTTTTTCGTTGATTTGAAAAAATTGAAAAAATTTGAACAAAAAATAAAACATTTTTTTTATAATGTTCGGAACTTTTTTCAAAAATTACTCATAATTTGTCGAATTCGAAAAGTTTAATTCGAACTCAAAATTTTTTAAAAAGCAATAATTCGAAAATTTTGTAGTTACAAAAATTGCCTGGATTATGAAACATTAAGTTTGTGGTATATATGATTAAGAAGATATTGAGAAGAATATATATATATAAACCCAGTAAAAAGTTTTTCATCAAGAGCCCATATCCGTATCTGTCAAAATGCACCGACCCTTTAAGGCTGAGGAAAATTATCTTCAACTTGTATTTTTGGAAATAGCCATACATTGCTTATAAAATGACCAAACACCACACTTCTTCGCCCCCGGAAGAAACATCTTCGATATTTCTGTCTATATTTCAAAACCCAGACATTTTCAAAATATTCGACAATAAATTACGATGAGTATTATTGGAGTGAATCTTTTTTGTAAAATTTTCTTTGTTTATTTTTTTCTGGCTTTATGCTCCATTAAATAGTTCATGATCAATAAAACTCGCAAAAAGTAGATTATAAAGAAATAATTCGGGAGATATGATTGGTCTGCTGTGAGTCTGGCCATATATGATCTCCATATATGAGTCTCCATAAATCTATAAGCTAATTAACATTTCAAGCTGTTTGCCGTACTTTCGGCTGTCTTTCCGCGCATATTTTTGCGGTACAGCTCGCGGGCTGCAAAAATGTAAGGCTTTTTGCAGTGGTCTCACAAATATCCCTTTATGACCTTTTGAATAATCTAAGAGATGTAGGTTGAGGGAGCCAATTCTAACACTCCTAAGACCCCTTCCAGCCACTCATGAGGCCGCTTTCTCTTCTTTTCAGCCCACATNCCACATCTCCCAGATTAATCAAAAGGTGATAAAGGGATATGAGTCATATGACGTTATCTTTGGTATAGAAAACTTCCTCATATTTAAATAAGTATAAAAAAAATACTCGGACAGGACGGGACAGATACCTGTCCTAGGACCGGACAGGGAAAATATTATCAATTTTTGTCTCAGGATAGGACAGATACCTGTCCTAGGACACGACTGGACAGGACAGAAGATTTTGAAATTGGCCTGCCTCAGGACAGCACAGACATTTTCAAATCTTGTGCCGACCCATGCTGCCACCCCTGAATCATTCAGGCTGAATGTCATATCATTTTCGAGCAGCTGCGGTCATAAAAATTATGAGTGAAGATGTCAGATAATTTATTATAATATATACGCTACAAAGTTTGAATGCAGTTTTCATGAAAGCAGAACTAGGTAATCTGTTTTTCGAAATGCTTGTATTCTATAATTGGCTTCTCTGGACTATAACACGATCGGAATTATGAATACATTTTGAACAGAAATATTTATCGTTTCGAGTAAAACATCCACCAGATGAGGGGTCCGACAGTTCAATTTTACAATTCTGAATTCAGATGTTAGCAGTGAAGTTGTGAAGATAACTTTTTTTGAATTTATAATTTGAAATGATAAATCAGATTACAAAAATTGTTTAGCGTCATTTCCTCTGAATTTCTATTATACTTAAGTACTGTGTATAAAAAAATGTAAAATACAAAGTTGGTTCTTTTTTAAGGTGTAATTTTATTTAATGAACCAGCGCAAAAAAAATCAATTGGGTAAAAATTGTAAACTAATTTGTCATCCTGAAACTAAAATTTAAATGGTATTTGTTGCGTATCAGACGATCACATGAGATATCGATTGCAATCAGGAAAATTGTACAATTATCGGACACCTTTTGCTAGAATATAAAAATTTTTGCAAATATAATCAGTTGGTCTAAAATGATCCGATAAAGAGAGATTTTATGTTTTTTTGTCACCCGATAATTTCTTTAAAAAACAAATAGAAACATTTCATTTTTTTTTATTGTTTTTGAAACATAGTAATTATTTGACTTCTATTTAAAAATAGTTTAGTTTTTGACGTTTTGGCAAAACAGCCATTTTTAGTGTGCAGAGAACAAGTTTGGTTTCGACTTCAGATTTATCGAAACTTTTGGATGTGAAATATAAAAGGGTTATCAAGTAATTATCGTGAAATGCGAACAAAAACAAAATATTTTTAGGGTAACATTTGGACACGAAAATATAAGAGGGTGATCTAGCCTCAGATTTCATCTTAAAATTCAAAACATATATAATCCCCCTTTATTGGCCTTCGATCAATTTGAGACTCATTTTCCCTAAAAAACAAAAATAACCCTCCAAAACCCTTCATTTTTCACAGTTCCATTACATGTCTTTAAAAATTCTAGCCCCATGAACAGGTTTTCATTAAATTTCAATGATCCAGTTAGAATATACCATAACCGTGTGATATGCGTCATATCATATGACCCCGATTGGAGTCGAATTGCATTTTTGATAATTATTTGGAAATATTGGATTTTTTCGCCCATAATTTTCAGTGTAAAACCTGTAAAAAACTTTCTTTGTAGAAAGAAGAGAGTTTCATTTTACAAAAATTGAACTCGAGAAATTTGGATAAACAAAATCGCCGACCAGTACTCTTTTTAAAAGTATCGTTGAAAAAATACCAACTTCTATAGCTCGTCTGGAACGGTAGATAATAATTTTGCTTCAAATTCTACATCGCAAATTCTACATCGCAAAAAACTTTTTTGAAATAACTTAAATAATTTACGCTCAAAGCCGGGCAAAACTCTTAAATTAGGTGTTTATAAGGCCACAAATTATTCGGCTTAATTTGAGTACTATTTGTGTACTTGAACCAAAACCTTATTTCTAAATTTGAAGGTCACGTGATTGTTTTTGGACTTTGGTGTAATGTAAAAAAAGTCTTAAAAACTTCTAAAAAACTTTTTCTGTTTTTTCAAAAAGTGTTTTAAGCAATTTTTGAAAAAAAACGGTAATATTTTGACCGAGCTTATTTCTTGACGGTCACTTGATGATTTTTGGGCTTTGGTGTAATGAAACAAACCTTAAAAATTTTTTTTGATTCCGATGAAACGTTTTATTTGGTGATTCGAAAAATTTAAAAAAAAAACGCACAAACGTCATTTTGTCTTAAAGTTGATCAGTAACTTTATAATTGATCTTGTCATTAACGATTAAGCGTCGTAAAATGCGATTAAATGGTGAATGGTCACTACTTGCCGGAAATCGAGTCTACGAGTTAAAATCAATTAACTTACAGAACATTTGAAGCAGGATTTGTGGAAAGATTTATCGCTGATGACAATTTGAGTTATTGCATTCTCTCCATTTTTTGCAGCTATTTTTCCTTTGCAAGCAAAGCATTCGGGTAAAATATCACTAAATATATTGTATTGATAATATTAATTAAAATATATTAATATATTGTGTTAACATTTCATAAAAATAAGTGTTTATAGACGGTTTGAACTCGGAAAAGACCAGAGTCTAAATTCACCACATTTTTGTTTGAAGAGAAATGCATGCATAAAGCACTTTTCTCAAAACTGGCATATTTCATATTTTTATTAAATGTCTAGTCACTAGACTCTAGTGTCGAAATTATTTTTCAGGAGTTAAACAGAGGCAAAAAATTGCCATTTTATCTTTGTTTAATGAAGAGGGTACTGATCGCTGATTTTTATGAAGCCTGAAGGGCATTACAAATTTTCTAAAATGACCCGGGGTGATAAAAAAATGTACTACCGACCAAATCACCCAAAAAACGTTTTCAAAATGTTTGCGTTTTTTTTATTTTTTAAAGTATTTTTATAAAAATGGACTTAAAAAAATACGTTTGGTTTAATTTAACAACTTGAGGGGATTGTGGGTGCAGTAGTTATTTTTGACCACGGTCTCAAATTCGGTATTATTTTTCTTGTATCCTATCATCCAGCACATAAAAAATTGATTTCAAGGAAAAAAAGTTTATTACTATCGAATTACTAATTTTAGAATATCGGATTTGCTTGCAAAAATAATTTTTCATTTACAATTCTAGACATAGGATAGTCTCAGATTACATAGAATAATAATCACAGGAAAAAGTTACACCAAATGAAAGTATTTCAATATTATAATTGTTAAGATTTTTTGGCCTTTTTTCTAATGTTTTAATTTATAGCCTAATCAATGCAATAATAGTGCGCAATAAAACTGCATAAAATACTGATTGCGAGAAAACTGACGGAAATAATTATAATTCCTTAAATGAATATTTAGCTTAGAGATTCACGAAGATTAACTGAAAAAGAGAATAACGCCTATCCGCAGACAAATACGACGATCAAAAAGTCTTGTCAACGCTGCATAAATCTAGCGAACTTGATTTATTTATATCCGCGCGAGTAATCAAGCCTACAGCAGGCGAAAACGTAGTTGTCCTCTTTTAGTGGCTTGACATCTTGATAAATACATTTATTTGTATCTCAAATACATTTATTTTTATCCTCAAATAGTTTTTTACCGATTTTTGAAATGTACTTTTTGTAAAGAAAAATAGAAATTTACATGTTATATGCTAATGAATAGAGATATTTTCACTCAGAGAAAGATTCAGAAGCAAGGTTGACTTATTTATTTATAATTTCCATATCACTTTGGAATAAATTTTTTTTTGTTGGAAAAACTTACTTCATTTTTCGGCTTATATTGACCAAAGATAATTAAGTTTTGAAAAAATGAAATTTTAAAAATTAAGTCTGTTCTCAAATTAATATATTTTGTACTTTTTCAATTCCAAATTCGAGCGATAAACCTTCAGAGTTTGGAGTGAAAAGTATTTCCATAACTTTTTTTTTGATTTTTGTGCGTGCATTTGGCGCTAAGGGATACAGAAAACTTATTTTTTCAGACGATTGAGATGAGCTTTTTTGAATCAGAGACTATATTGAGTAGCCTGTTCTAATATCTTTGTTATTCATATGGATTTTGAAAAATGTATGGTTTTCAGATGAGTACCGGAACTAAACCTCTATTTTGCTTGCATTTATCGAGCACACAAAATTAAAATTAAAGAAAATATAAGCCTCCAATTTAAGTCTATCTTTGATTTGTGTCATTAAAATAATGAAAATTTTATCGCATTTATTATCTCCGCAATAACCGCCCAAAGTGGCGTCCCTGAATGGCGTTTTTGTGTGAAGGAATTTCAATGGGTTTGAGTGTGGAGGGTTCACAAAGAGTAATTTCAACTTCAAATAATTAGCTGTTTTCTTTAGTAAACATGAAAAAAAATTGAAATTTCAGGCAATTTACTGGAATTGATTCCTTGCTTCTCTATGTTTCTTTAATCATTTTTCATAATACTGTTCGACCTGAATTAATAGTTAATTAAAAACGTAATTAAAATAGAATTAAAAATATAAAATACGTACAAAAATTTTTTGAAAACTTACACATTTAATAAATTGAACAGATAGTCTGGTCAATATTCTCACAGAAAGATCAGAAGAGCAAAAATATTCTATCGATCGATTGAAGTCAAATATAGTGAGACAATAACATTCATATCAGAAGAAATTTCATGAAATAAGTTTTATTGTTTAATCATTTTCATTACGAAGTTATTTTGATTTAAAAGTCATTTTTGAAAATATCATATCATGTCATATGATTAGTACGCCATGTTGATATTGTGAAATGAGTGTAATTCTAGTCGTAATTTTTGTTGACCTCTTTTTGACCCATTTCTCTCATTACTTTGTCGAACCGGTCTGTTTTCGTACTAAATAAGCTGATAAGCAAAATTTTCAAATAAATTCATGTGTGGTTATCGTAAATATATTATTTTAATGTTTCGCTGTCCCTGAACATACGTACTGCTTTTATTCATCGAACATCCTAAAGTGTTATTAGTAGTTTTTGACCTACTTTATCTACTACTCTTATCACTGCAAACAAACGCAAGAAGACAAAGGCTCTGTTTTTAGGCTATTCAATCTTATTGAGAAATTCTTGATCAAATGTCTTTTTTAATATTCGAAAAAAATTTTCTACAAAATTTTGAAAAAAACTTTGCAAAAATTGATTGAGTCTTGAAATGTGGAATATCAGATAAATATTTATCTTTTTTATAGCAAAGTCAAATTTGAACACAACACGTTCTCCAAAAGTTCCCAAATCCAATCCTGTAAAAACTTACATTCTAGTGCTGAACACGACTGTACGAAGGCTTTAAAAATTGACGCGAAAACATTCAAATTGAATCGTGACAACTATAAAAATAATTCATTTATGGACGAAAACTGCTTTTGGGACCAAAATTGATTGATGTTTTTGATAATGGAATGCAGTCAGTAAGCGTTTCAAATTTGTTAAATTGAGTAATAGAGAGGGTCACATCTGGGTTAAATCGACGGTTATACAATAACTTAATCTCCAAGAAAACAATATTTATAGGATTTTTATCTACGATATTGTCGATGCTGAGAATTCTGGCGAGATAATTGACAATGTGAAAGACCGTTAATTTGAGCATCTGCTCATTTACTTTCATTTTCTGGTTCCGGCAAAATTTACGGAAATTACGCAGTATTTCCGCAAGAAAATTTGAAAAATAGCTGAATTGATAAAAATTAGTTCTAAAAATATAACTTTCTTTGAAATGAAATATACCTTCAATCCGGTTAAGGGCTTTATGTTGTCATGCTAAGTTTTGCTGATTCACTTAGAAGATTTGTCCGCGAATTGGAAGACAAATATAATACAGTTGAATTAATTATGTCGGTGTTTCACGCATCACAATGTCCTATACAAATATTTGGATGAGAGTCGCGAAGCAAATTGAGTGATCACGTGTGAACACGACAATAAATTAAATTCAACCGTTATATATTTATTTAAATGAAGTTGATCAAAAACGCGTTTTCTAAATTTAATTGAAATTTGTTTACTGAATAGATTTACTTTAAATTATATTTTAAAAATAATTTTCGAAGAAATAACGCCGATTGAATAAATCATAATGGGGCTTCTCTAGTTGTTTTTCCACTTAAGCGTCCCAATTTTGATAGGACCTGCGTCTT
>SCLH01000145.1:67396-86857 GCA_004367855.1 Oikopleura vanhoeffeni
CAATGCAGTCCTCCACCGTTCGTGAAAAAATTAGTCCGTTTTCTAAAGAATTTTACATTTTGCCTATATTTAACTATAGCAAGCAATTTTCAAAATAATTTCGGCGAATCAAGATAAATGTATGAAATATTCTTAATGAGATTGTAGAGATTTTTTTCTGATCAATGAGTATCGGCTAATGTGATTTTGAATACGATAAATATTGCGAGATAGTCAATGAGAGTAAAAAAGCAGCAATTAGGTTTTATGCATTTAAAGGTTGATGTGATAATATTTTCTAAAAATGAATCAATTTTGACTTCTCAAGTTACGGACTACTATTACATTGGAAAAATAAACGCTGTAACTCAATTCTCACCCAAATATATTTGAGTTTTAAAAACGCTTATTTTTTTACCAGCACATTGCTGCGGGAAAAATAGCCCTTTTTAGAACTCAAATATTTTGTGAGATTGTAGTGAACGTTTATTTTTCCGATTGTATATTGTGTCCGCTAACCTTGAAAGTTAAAAAATTGATTCATTTTTAGAAAATAATCACATCAACCTTCAAATGCATAAACCTATTGCTGGTATTTCTTTTCCATTGAAGTTATACCGTTCATATCCACGTATCCAAAAATTCACATATGCCGATTTATGTCAGAAAAAATTCTCTACATTGCAACAAATAATATTGATTAAATTCATCTAATTCGCCGAAATATATTTTTGAAAATTCCTTGCTTCAGTTAAATATAGGCAAAATGTAGATTATTTTACAAAAAAAAGTATACCTCACGAACGGTTACATGCGATTCTTTTCTCTTTTTCATAATTCTTCTCATTATCTTATTAAACTTTTGAATCAAGAAATTTTGAAAATTTACTTATATTTCTCGCAATCACTATTTTCATGCTGATTTAATCGCGCCATTATACATTGTTTAGGCTAAAAATTGATATTGAAAAGGCGCAAAAATTTGAACAACTATCATATTAAAATACTTTCATTAGACACCTTTTTCTTGCGAGTTGATTTTTTTGTATTCTGAAAATGATACCATATCTAGAATTATTTTCCTTTTTATGCAAGTCCAAAACGTACTTTTTGGAAATTTTCTAGAATAATTGGTCAAAAATTATCCAATTTTTATTTTGGTCTGAATCTCCCGTAAAAATTGATACACTATGGTGATTTTGTTTTTGATCGCATTCTGTCATTATTCGCATTTCAAGTTAGCAAGCGATTTTCAATGTCTAGAAAATAATATCCAGAAATAATTTTGTTTTTTTTAATTGCAAACGATTCCGACTCAGGTGGATGGTCGGTGTCAATTGATAAATACCGAATTTGCGACCGTGGTCGAAATAATACGGCACCCACAATCCCCTTAAACGTCAAATACCATCTTTGACGTAAGCAACTGATCAGTGTTCAGTGGCTTCTATTTTGGGCTTACTTACAAAAAATCAAGCAGTTTTTTTTCTTTGAATTCTCTCGCGGGTCCTTAAAATCAATTTTGACTTTTAGGTTGAAATCTAAACAATTGACCGAGTTTATTGTGTATTTGTATACTTTTGCGTATTTGTAAATTTTCCTAGGGATATAGTTTTTTCCGACGGATAATTGCCAAAAAACGTTGGTTTCTCCTATTCTGGAGAAAATGAAGGCAAAATTGGAAAATGACGATATAAGTTTGCCTACCACTTTTACCATTATGTCAAATGGAAGCTTATTTCGACTATGAAACCTGGGAGGAGATAGTTTTTATCATTTCGGCTTAGTCCTCTCGTGTTGCTTATGTTGAAGGAGTGTATGCATATAACAAAAAATAGAGATTTTTTTCCACAAGCTTAAGGGGTAGCAGCGATGTGGGAAACTGCGTCAATTAAACTTACAAATAATTAGTTGGTTTTTTTTTGTGCTTTTTCGTTAGCTGAACCAGAATAAATGTGTTCAGCTCATTAAATATTTTTATCTATTTTTTAGGAAAGATTTGAGTTCGAACTTTATTTTTGAATTCGTAAAATTTTCAAAAAAATTCAAAATATTATTAAAAATCTCTCTTCTTATCCGATTAAGTTTTTCGATAGCTCAAACTGTAGACAAATCTACTAAATAATTAATTAATATTAAATTGGACAGAATAGGGTTGGACATTTTAAGTTTTGTTTCTTATATTTCTGAAATTTCTAAACGATCAGTTTTTGTTAAAAAAATTGGTAACAATAGCCTTATTTTGACCTGTTTTAAAATTTATATCTTTCTTAATATTTGTGCTCAGTTTGAGCTATCTAAAAACTTAATCGGATGAGTCATTTTCACCAGCTGAATTTCATAAAAAATTCTGGGTGCAAAACTGGCAAAAAACGACCAGAGTCCCCCCGTAATCGATATATTCACCTATTTTGTAAGAGTCCATGAGATTAAAATAAGTGTGAAATTCCAATATAAAAACTCGAAAGCCAAGGATTCACCTTAGCCTAAATAGATTAGTTTTCACTAATAAGATTATGCAAATTTTAACCATAAAATGCTTTTTAGAACACTGTTCACCTGAAAGCCTTTACAACCAGAACTGATTATACATTAAAACTTGCAATAAGTTATTCGTACAATTTTAATTTCATTTATGAAATTTTCTTCGGTATTTGAATTATAAACTAATTTTATAATCAATTTTGTCATTAAATTACAGTTAGGCAAAATAAGGTTTGTTACGGCAGAAATATTCGAGATAATTTTCTGAGTTAAACATAATATTTCGGTCTCGGTCACACAATAAATCATTGTTTTCACGAGCTGGTTGAAGCTAGCTTTAAGGGGGTAGCAGCGATGTGGCAGACTGGCGTCAATTAAACTTAATAAAATAATTAGTTGGTTTATTTTTTTGTGCTTGTTGTCCTCAACTGAACCAGAATAAAGGTGTTTCAGCTCATTAAAATTATTTTTTTTATCTATTTTCGGAAAGATTTGAGTTCAAACTTTTATTTCTGAATTCGTGAAATTTTCAAAAAAATTCAAAGCATTATGAAAATTTTTAGCATTTTTTGTCCAAAATTTTTTCTGATTAATTTTATGAATAAAAACAAAAAAAATGGCCACTTTAACTTTTTTCATGCATGTTTACATATTTTCTGAATGATGTTTGAAAAATCATAACATGTTCATTTGTCATTTTTTGTCAACTTTTTTTAGAAATATTATGAAATTTTTAAGCAAATCAAGTCGAAAATTTTTAATTCATGCTTTTTCAAATTCTCCTCAAAAAATCATGCCGAATCAGTTGTGTTATTTTCTGGTATCTATTTGATTTCCGTATTTCAACCGATGGAAGGGTCAATCGAATATCGTTTCTGAACTACTGATGAAATTTACAACACTTGCTTGTGACACCGGTTTGTGCCATTTGGCACGCAATTTATGAAAAGTTTATTTCTTTCAACAATCTATATAAAATTGCGGGTGTAATAGGCTACTTTACTTTTAAAAATCAGGATATTTTTCATATTTAAACTCAATTGAAGGTCGAATTTTTTCCTAAAAAGCTGTTTTGGGATTATCCTGATGATGATTCCCACTAATTAGTGCATTACACCCGAAAATGTCTGAAGTTTATAAATATTGCCTTTATAAAAAATCCCACATCGGGTCAAGTTGGAAATGCAGTTGTAATGAAAAGTGTTTTTTGATATTTTTACAGATACTTAAGTATGTTGAGAAATTTAAAATATAAGCGTTTGCAAGAATGAACACTTTTATTGAAGATAAAAAATAAAATAATAAATTTCACATTTTTTCTCTTACAAAAATCACTCCGAAAAAATGTACCAATAAGGGGGTAGCCTTAAGGGGGTAGCCGCGATGTGGCAGACTGGCGTCAATTTAATTTACGAAACTTTACTAATTAGTTGGTCATCGGTTACATCATTCTTCCCTTTTCGCTGCTTGATTATCCACCGGGCAGCACTGTACACAATCACAAATGTGTTATCACTGCTCATCTTCAAAATTCATTTTGTTCTTATTTTTCAACGGAACTGTGTTGCACAAGCTCAGAGAACCGTTTCTTTGTCACATTTGAGTTCATCCCACGGCCTGATCTACAAAATAATCTTCTGAGCAAGAGGAGGGAAATAACGATTGGCCACACATCAAAGCATTGCATACAGACACCTTTTTTAGGACATTTTTTTGTCCCAAAATTTTTCTCCATGATTTGAGTAGTGTACAACTTTTGTGAATAAAAGCGCAACAAATAGCCACTTTAAAACTTTTTTCATACAACATAGATTTATCAATTCTGACTGCTGCTTGAAAAATCAATCGAATGTTTTTTTGTCATTCTCGTTGTCGACTACCTTAGCAAATATTATTTGAAAATTCCGCAAATTCAAGTCCACAAAACATTATTAATTAGATAATCTTTTTTAAATCTCGGTGAAAAAAATCCAGGCCGATAATTTCACCTTTTGTGTAAGAAATTTAATCATGTATTATATTTGTTTACAGCAATCTATCACAACCGATGCTAAGGTCAGTGAAATATCCGTCTCTGACTGTCATGATTTGAAATTTTACTTAACTATCTTGTCTTTGATGAAACGGGGCGGTTGAGTGCATTATGACGGGCAAATTATAAATGGTGTATCTCCAGGTGTGTGTGAGAGGAGAGTCTGGACATATTATGGGTTTTGCGCGATGGTGAGAGAGGCTAACTACACTCCTGTGTAAAAGTCTGAGACATTTGTTTAATTTTAAACTCAATTGAAGGTCAATCTGTTTTCTTCCTAAAAGCTGTTTTTCTCTATTTTGTGCAATGGAAAAAAACCTTCTCATAATTAAATCGAAAATTTTCCATGTGATAATTGATTCTCCCACAATTATTTAAGTGCATTAACACCCGATAAAGCTGAAGTTTATAATGATCGCCTTTAAAAAAATCACATCGGTCAAAGTTGGAATGGAGTTGTATGAAAATGGGTTTTTTGATATTTTTAAGATACTTAAGTATGTTGAAAATTTAAAATATAAATCGTGTGCAAGAATGATTACACTTTATTAGGATAAAATAATAATTCAAATCAAAAATTTTTGCTCATTTTTTTTTTTTCAAACCAAAATCATTCCCATGAGAGGAAATATGGATCCCATCATTGCCACATTTTTTCTCGCTGCTACTCTTCTCTTAAAAGAGCGTAATCTCAAGAAAAGAATATAATTTTGGATAAAATTTTTTGCCTCGTGTGGGACCACCAGCAAATGTGGCAGAATAGAACATAATACTATTTGTCGGCGAAGCTTGTTCAAATTCTTCTATATCTGCTAATGAAATTGAGATTATCTCGTGTCTTAGTTTTTTCCTCTCTTGATTGTCTTTTGTATTGAATATTACCCAAATTTCTGACCTATTCAAAAAAAGCCAAAAAATCGAATCGGTTTAAATAGTTGTGGTGCGTTTCTGAGTTATACCCCCTTTTATTAACACACTTTCCTTGTGCTCAATAAGTCTGGTTCGATCTGAGTCCACATTTCTACGAAAACTACTTTCACAATACGAATGTGGATAATTCTAAAGTTTTCACACTAACGAGCCTTTGCACTAACAATTCTTTTAATTTCACTCGACAAGAATTACCTTTGAAATAATATTATTAACGTAATATAGAAATTAAATAACTCCAATTTTTCATTCTCTTACCCCGGTAACCAGGAGAAAGAGAGCAGAAATATAAACAAAAAAGTTATTTCAAATTCTAACATTTACCACGGATGTGAATAGTACTATACATGATAAATTCTATTCATTTTAACCCAGTATTCTTATGAGTTTATTTTAGAAACTGTCCAGAATATCATTCTGTTTTGTTGCATTTCTGACCCATTGCCATTGTGTTTTGCGATATATTATGTCCAAACCTTAATAATTATGACAACCATAACCGGTAACCTTAAGGAGGTGGCATGGACGGAGAGCGGATCTGATACATTTTTCAGCCAGAGATATATGAAAAAGACGTCAAAATATAAGTTTATTCAAATTTTTTGTTCTACAATACCATAGTGTACCATTCTTGCAAAGACTCCTTAATATACATCCACTTAAATTTTAACATAACTACGTAGCTATGAAAGAATATTAAACCACTTTTTTATTGGATACTACGCCATTAACCAAGATTCTTAACCTCTCGACCCTATGATTTTTTTGGAAAACGATACCTCTCTATTCTCAGCATTGATCGGAGTGTAACTGCGCTCTAAAACAATTGTTCTTTTTTGGTTGCGTGACTGCGTAGAAAAATCTTTTCTTGATATGAAAGTTCTTCGCATAGATATCAATATTGGTCGAAGCACAGATGCACAAAACAGCTAGAAAAACCCTCTTCTATTTAAAAGATAAAATAGCTTGCACTCATTTCGTCTTTGATCCCATTATCCCACAAAAATGTTATCATCACTATCCTAAAGGTAAATGAACGACCTTATTACACCACATTCATCAGATCGTTAGCAATATTTTCTAGTACTAGCATAATTTAATTTTTAAAATTTAGTGACAAATGGCACTTATCCAGTGTCACCCGAGTATTAAATTTCATCCGATAGTTTAGAACATCGAAGGGAACTCGCCGCGTAACCAACTCATAAGTGACATACGGACCACTTATATTAATAGATACAAAAATAATTAACACATATTATTAAGTGAATCCACTCCTGCCCTGATATTTTTGACTCTTCTCTATTTTTAAGATTACAACAAAAACCACAAATTCTCATGGATGCATTGCCCGGACAATTGTTATTAATTATCCAACCTACATAACTTCATAACAGAAGAGTTAAACCAAATAAGATTTGTTTTATTGATTATTTCGGAACGCTAGCAAGGAACATATGGGTAAGACATGCATAAAAAAAGTTTATAAACTGGCCCTTATTTTTTTCATTGAATTTTTTCAACAGATTTGGCGGAAAATACTGAGAGAAACCCCAAATTTTAGACACAAAAATGTAGGAAGTATTTCACATTGAAAAGTGCTTTGAAGAATTGCTTTATGAAAATTAGGTACGATTTCAAAAAATTAAGGAGAATTCGGAACTCTAATCCTTTACTCTTAAGGACAGAACAACAGGTTTATTTTTATAAAAGAAGCTGCATCATTTAAATATCTTGTTTGATCTAACCGATAATATAGTCAACGCAAAAAGATAAAACAGCTAATTAATTTCGTGACAGATAATATTAACTCAAGTCACTGCGATCGATGCTACTCTTTCTTAACACCAGATGACTTAACCCGTGTGAGCACACACAGCCCTATTATAGGCAATGAAAATGCATATATTAAGAATCAACTGGGGCTCAGAAATATCGACAATAAAACCTTATCTCCGGGTAGAACTCCTGTTTCGCCTTCAATGACCATACACCCACATTATAACAACGAAAAAACTTTGAGAAGGATTTCAAAAAAACGATGAAATATTATTATTTTTGGCTTTGGAGAAAATACCTTGATTTCAAAATCTTTCACGGACGGTTGTTGATGTTTTGGGGTGCAGATTGGGGTATTAGGTTTACTTCCGGTAATGCTTTAACCTCTAAAATAAATCTAAAATGCGACAATACCTGGCGTCAATATTAAAAAGTTTTGATACTACAGTTTATTAGGAAATTTGGTTTTTGTCCATGGGTAATGACACGTCATTAATCTGCTTAACCACCCACTTTCGGCCACCAACATACCACCAAAGATTGTAATATAACGCGCCTAAACCGAACAGATATTTTTTTTCACAAAATGGAGAATGATTATTTCAAAATTTTGTCAATATCAAGCTGACTTTTCTACCGAAGAAATATCTAACTCTATAAAAAATTAGATTCGAGCAATAACTAACAAGTAATTGCTTCCAGAGGGAGTCACTTGATCTAGATACCTACCTATCGACCCAGAAATAATATACAGCACAAGTAAATACTCCCCGGTATTCTGACTTTTATAGGAGAAACTAACCAATCAACTTTTAAATGAATAAGAGATGTGATTACTTTTCATCAAATATTCTATTAACCTATCACTAAAAACTTAATTTAATCGATTTTTGAGATTATATAGACTTCTTACAACTATCAGAAAAAAACCAAGATGACATAGGGAGTCAGATCAATTGTAGCCCAAACCATTCCAAATACACCAAAATAATTTTTAGTTTATACCACGAACTTGTTGAGCCTTTTGTGAAATCACAACTGATATGCTGGGTATTACATTTGCAGTCACTATCTTTGGATCAGAATAACATTCTTATCACCTTAATTGCCAAGGCTTTAAGGAGCTAAAATTCAAATATTTTTGCTAGCATTACCTCTAAATTCTCGGATGAACCAAAACATAGTATTTCGGGTTATGTAGACTTCTTAAATCGCCAATAAAAAAAAGAACTCTAACGTATCATTAGAGGCTGCTGTAATTAGGCGGGTTATAATGCGTAGCTCCCACCTATATATAACGTGTTGTCGGCTGCCTTATCAAGGCGGAACTTGTTTTTTTCTTGTGCTGACATTCGGGTTACCTTTAAACAAATATTGAATGATCAGTAATGCTGCCAAGATAAACATTATTACTTGGCTTAATCCTCCCGAGAAAATTTGCTTCAGTCCTTAAACCTATTCTTTTTCTTGTCAAATCGCAATTTTACTAAGCCCCCAACTCAGGTCACTATGTATATTTCGACCAGATATTATATGAGACGAATATCACACCAAACTGCGGTGATGAAAATCCCAGGAAGGGTCATACGTAACCACAATAGGTGGTAGGACAAAATTTATTGAACATAATAAGAAATAATATATTCGGTTGGAACAGTTTTATAATTCACATTTGCTTATTCGATTAATTTACTTTTTTGTGAACGTATTTACTCTCCAAACGATAAACCATACAAATAAAATCCAAAAGGGTCAAATAAAATCGGTGTCCTTCTCGCGGAGACATGAGACGTAACTATATTAAATGGTTTATGAGCATGGTATTAGGAAACCATAGCTGGATGGACCATGGATTAAACGATTTTAAATAAAATTAAATAGCACAATGTAAAATAGCTTTAGAGCTTGTCCAGATATATAACCGTTCCATCATGGATTTGGGGAAAGACTCTATATTAGAAATTTTGTAAAGAGTGTACAGTTAAGGTCCATAATAAATCTAAATGATACTGCTGACATTGTGAACCAACAATTTAGAAAAACAAAACATCTAACATCGATCACCAAATATTAAAATATCACCTACCCCGATAATCACAATTTATAAAAATTTCTCACACACCTCAACCCCTAGACCCCACACATTCGACTCATATTATCGGTTTTTTTTCGACGCATTAAAGGGTTTCTTCACTGTAAAGCCCAATCCATTTGATGATTATGGTTGCTTATCGGTAGAAGTCCTAGTACAGCCTTCCCTTATTACGGTATCCCAGCCACCGCGCATTTGGGTTATTGCATTTGTCCATAATATTTCTGACAGTTTACTGAAAGCCAAGATTTTATATTTCTAAAACATATTCCTAGATACAATTTAAAACATATAAAGATCTTAAGCTTCTCTTGAAAACAAATTTGAAAAAACACCTTTTGCTTCCTCGGTTACACCACGAGCCAGAGAGTCACCTAAATGAAAGGACCTATCATCCTTATTCTGCGAAGTTCATTTACAAGAGCAATCACACTCACGCGTAACTGCAAAATCAGATATACTTAAAGGTAATCTAAATACATGAAAATACCCAAATCAACAACACATACTTCACCCACAGGTCTTTGCAGAAAGCCAAACAAATCCTACTGATGAAATCGCCGATAAATACCAAATTAACCCATGGCTATACAGGTTTAACTTTTGAGGATAAAAATGTTCCAAAAAAACCTAATCATTTAACACAGAGCATTACCCATTACAGCTATCCTATTTAAATTTAACGGGTAGGCACGGCCAAACACGACCGCTCTGGTTTTATCTAATATCTTCGATGAGGCATTTTAGTTATCTCGTAGCTGACCGATCATGCACAAGAGGAAAAGTATTTCGAAACACCATAGTTACAGCCCGTTTCCACAAAAACATTAAGCACTACATTTTTGTTCTTGGAAACTTAATTTCTTAATTAAATTCTTGAAACATTTTTAATCAAGCCACACAAGTCATAGGCAACTTTCGGAAAACTGTAAGTGAATTTAAGCAGGTTGCAGGCTGTTTAAAGAGGTAAAACATTTGTTTTTCTTCTGTTTGTACATCCAGGGGTCTTTTCAATAAGGAACCCTCACGAAAAATTTTATCCCATAAGATGCACCTTATATCGGAAGAGTACACGAAACTTTCAATGTCGTTATAATTTACTGAGAATTCCTTCCTTTTCTAGAGGACATTAATCAGGGTCACCTACGTTTCTCTCGGGTCTCTACGCAACACGAGATCGTTTTAAGATTTGGGACCTTGCTCCTGTCTCGCGTCTCCACGTAAAGGGAAGTTCTAAAATTAGCGATATTTGGAAACTTGTAACTCTGCGTGATTAATTATCTTATGTTTCTCGGAAGTTTCAAACTTCATCCGAGACTTAGTTAAACTAAAATTAATCCAACATCAATTTTCAATCAAATTAAAAGTGTAGCAAATGTAAGTAGTTTTCAGCCCCAGCAAAGTCAAAGTAAAGAACTTATCTAAAACAGACACACACAGAGACAAGCCAAGAACCCTCTTTATTCATTCTGGGTTAAATCTGTCACCTTATCCTTAAATCTCAAGGCACTTTCACCCCGACCGCTAAGTCTAATAGTTTGAACAAGGAGAGGGCTATACCTTAGGCCCCCAGATATACATATAACATAATACAAACATAATCGTCACAATTTTACGTTTATCTAAGCTGGTTACCATTTGATACTTCACACTCCGTGTGTACAAAATTCAGAGTAACATTTGCTCGAGATTAAATAGTCGTCAAGACTAAGTCATTGAATACCTAGGACTATAAAGTGATCGATATAGAATATGTCTGACAGACATGTTTCTGATACTGCAAAATTGTCAGTACTGTGACAGATATAGTAAATCAGGTTAGAATACTGTAATGAGGCGGATTAATGAGATAGTCAAGATCTGAATAAGACGCTATAATTTTGCTAGATGTACTACTGATTCAAATTTATATAACCTAATGTTAATAAAGTGTCGGAATGGTCCTTGCTGAGAAGTTATACAAAAACTAATATTCTTCAACCTGCAATCATATTTGCCAGATTATTAGTGTACGAAACTTTTCAACGCATTAATCACACAACTCTTTTATTTTTTTTAACCACGAAGAAAAACATCAAATACAGGGGGTGCGGCGGTATCAGTTGGACCACGCAAAACACCGCTTCGTGAAAGCCCTTTCCGCAAATTAACCTACGCTAATATTGGAATAAATATAATTAAATATAACGTTCTCTGAGCGATATCGCATAGGCGGCGTATTCACGTTGTAGTCGCGCTAAAAGATACTGGTTTTTATGCTTCCAAAACGTTTGCCTTTGAGTTCAATGATTTAAGGCCATTTCTTAAACCACCGTGCAATTTATTCTATAGTCCCCATAAATCAGCCAAGTTCTGACCAGGTTCCGGCCGACGAACAATTTTGAAGAAACCAGAATACATATCCTGATTTAACAGAGACAGACATGTTCATTAATAGACAATGAGTGAGATAGTGAGAATCCATTTCGTCATAGATGGGCATAGCTTGGTTCAGATGAACTAATCTAACCTTCATGAGTTCGTTCCTCTATATATCTGTCTAAGTGAGTGAGATACTTAGCTGTAAATCCAAATTCATGTTTAGTATCTCTACTTAGATTTTCCATCTAAAGTGCTTGCCCTTGAACATTATTAAACGAATTTCGGCGACATCAAATCTTCTTTACGAAATTAGAATCGAACTTTATTTAACAATTCCAGCCATATTATCTTCATGTATTTTTCACCCGAGAACTATCTAAATTCGCTATATTATCGGGTATACTAAGTCCTAAGAAATGAAGAATAAACCGAAAATATATGGAGACTCTCTCACACCAAAAAAACCATTTAAAAAAATCTTCATCTTCTTTCCTTAACAACCACCTTTTTTAATCACACCTAACTCTAAATATATCACATTTAACTCTTAGATGGAGCGGTGCTTAAAATTATAATACCGGAACTCACCACGCAGCAATCCTAATTGGCACACATGACACGGTTTTTTCCCGACTCCACACGAGAAATATAACAATGCGCATCAATAAACGCCGTAATAGTGGGGGCATTGTTGGCGCACAGAAGACTACTCATCTCCACAATGCGTGATATACTGACACGAGAGAGTCAAGGACCGACACCAACAGCTCCTGGTTATAGTTCCGAAAAAGATCTCACTTAAGGAAACGGTCTTCTTCATAACGGCAAAGAAATCCGAAAATAACTAATTTTCGAAAAGATTTTCGAGATTTCTCTTCTGAAATAAATAACCCCAATTATTTTCTAAATAATGACCGGAGTAGTGCCTTAATGGGTGTAGTCGTCGTCATTTTTAAAGTAGTTTTTTTGGTATATCTGCCGAGAGGTTGTCGCACAAGTAACGAAAAATCGTTGGACAGAAATAAATTTAATACCAACTCCTTTGATATACATTTTGAAACAAAAAACATCGTTGCATCCAACTGCAGCAAAAAAATCCAAAATGACACCTGAAGATTGGAGTTCGTCCAATCAGTAAATGATATACATGACGAGATTACAGTTTTCTAATCACACACACACAAATGTATCTCATCCACTCGAAGATTTTCTAAGGTTCAACAATGATTCATTGAAAGCGAGAATTTCCAAATTAATTTAGAGCACAGACAGAACATATCGACCGGACAGACGCAGGCGCCAGATGCTGAGAGTCCAAATTTGAGGAGAAACTCCTTTTCCGAACTGTGTTCGGATTTTAAGATTATCATCGCACAAAACTATTCATTTCTCTGCCCAGAAATACGTTGCAATCAAAATTTTTCCAATTTCATAAACATAGTGGATTCTTAAATACCCTGTTTTGCTATGATTCTGATATAGCCATAATCAAGAGAATCCATATTCACCATCATATGCTACTAGCTTGGTCAGCTGCTCACGAATCTGAGTCCGATTAATTAAAACAGCTGCAAATGCCTCCCGTTTTTCAATGCCTTAGAAATCTTTAAAGACTAGGGTGGAAGATACTACGTTTTTTTGAAAAAATAATTCCCTGTCACTTTTGCAAGCTACGTTTCTGATTGGACGTAGTCACCGATATCGAATGTGTTGAATTTGGAAATGTATATTTTACTGGATGCACAGTAATCTTTTTCGCTTTAATATCTATCAACCCATAAAGAGGTACAAATAATTGTCCGCCGATTTGTCTAAACTTTTTCTGCCGGACAAATATGGATACTTTTCAAAGTCTATTAAATCATTGCCGCCCAAAACGACCCACCAAAAACTTGAGGGTGGAGAGCACCTCACTTCGCTGGCAAAATTGATTTTCACGGTTTTGAGGGATAAAAGCAACAGGGCTTAGAATCATATAATTGAGAGATTTAAAACCCCGTTCTGTAACCCCCTATAAATGATTTTTAGATCTAATGCAGAAGAAAACAGCCGTTTTATTGACAATTAAACCGTTCGACAACTATCTTACACCTATAAGGAATATATTTCTAAAATTCATATGTCAAATTTTTGTATTCATAAAGGTTACTATAGTAAAAATACTTAACTATAATACCCTCGGTACATTCAATCTAGAATATTCAAACTCTTAAAAGCTCTTGCAAACTCAGATAAATTATAGAATTTCGATGTTTCAAGCGACAAACACGATGAAACATTTCGATAAAAAGTATGAGCTCAGACTGTTTTAAAATTGTGAGTAGAAGATTTTTCAGTCGAGACTTATAATAGTCTACGTACATTATTCCAGACGGCAAATTAACTTAAATAGTCGCGCCCCGAAAAACATTAAGAGAGAGAGCGAGAGACGTGGATTGGTCGAGTCTTTCTATCCTTTCTATACTCGCATTTGTTGAATCACAGCTAATCACTGGAGTATTATCTAAGTATATTGATCTAAATTACATTTTTATAGGTGTGTTCAGGTTGTAAAAGGGATGGCTTTTCGTGAATTTTAAGAGATCCTTTGTTTGGTGAGATGCGGTAGCGTTTATAGGCAAAAGATCATGCAAACAATATGGAGAGTGTAGAATAGAATAATAGATATCTCTGGTACGAAGATGATCCTATTAGCAACTCTAGTGGCTGAGTAGTACCCTTATCAGTACGCACTCTTAGCTGTAACGATATTAACATTCTCTTCATTAGATAAGATTTTATTAGAGCTGTCGAGCATGTTAAAACTGCTTTATAAGACCCAAACCCATTTTGAGATTAGACGTGTATAACTGTATACTAGATTGTAATAACCTTATACCGGAACGATTGTTTGCCCGAGCTGGCAGGTGTCACGAGATAGGGTTACACCCAGTTGGTTGCAAAGTATCAAATGATTCTGAGAAAAGGTGCGATTTAAATAAGATCATTTGTCTGACACTAACGAGGAGTGAACTCGACATCGACTTTGTTATTACCATAAGAAAGAGGCCGGCCAAGGAATCTAGAGAGACTTATACTTCTGCGAGTCAACCACCTCCCGTAGGTCAAAAGAATTATTTGGTATTCTAATCTGAGCGTGATTCTCTCTGCTCTAGTAATTGGGTATCACCGGTTTGCGCTCTCCTTATAACACTCTGTCCCTGGGTTGTATTTCGAACACTATCTCGTTTGTTAGAATGGGCCAAATATTACACCTTGAAAACTGTCAAGAATCTCGATTGTCAGTGGCGTGCTGGGAGGTTAAGCTGACACGATATTGTCGTTTTTTTTATATTTGATCAAGTCATATGCCGTTCGATATTCCTTTCTCTGAGATAGTCAGTCGTGAGAATATCACACTCAGATACATACAAGTTTCAGAACATTTCTAGCTATAAGCGTACACACGTAACCTGAAACTCATAATTGTGCTATGATACATCAATCTTTCTCGAAATCATATGTTGTTACAAGTGTATCATTATTCAGTTCTTTATCTCTGATATTCTACATGGAGTATTAGGGTATTATATACTGCAGATAAAGATTCTCTTTAAGTATGAAACGTTATCGAGAAACCTATGTGTAGATCCTAAATCATGACAGTCCCTGATGTACGGTCCTATCTCATTAAGCTAATAGTGAGAGGTCGAATCTTAAGAGAATATCGAAATTAAATCATCACCATGCATCTGGTCATTATCGTTGACTATCGCGGGTCCTGACCGAACGTACTGAAATACCGTTTCTCAATTTTAATTATTGAAATCACTGTGTGCTATATCAGAAATATTCTAAACATGAGAGAAATGACACACATTTTTGACTACGAATCGAAGGTTTTCAAATGAAACAAATTCGGAAATTGACAACTAAGTAAAATTGAATATCATCAATTCATTTTTTTGAGTGTCATATTTAGCAAATTACCTTCGGAGAATAGATGTACAGCAAAACATTATTTCCGCTGAATACCTCAAGTTACTTAATCTATCGATCCATGGGTCATTTGGGCTCTTAGGGACTTTATCAATAATCTAGAGGTCTGCCCGACAGACTGACGGGCTGACTGTCTTAATCTGGATAAAGAGTATCCTGCCGGAAAAATCGAAACTAAATACAGCTGTCTTATTCTATAACTCTATGATATTCTTATTCCCATTGTATTGACTTTTTCCGGTAAATCATGGGATGCTGCTTCCACGTTAATACAAACTGTTCGTCTGGTACCATTATTTCTCACATAACCTCTACTTCCATAGTACTATTATATCGGCTCTATCAAACAAATGCTTAAAAGATAAAAATAACATCCTCGGAGTCTTCGGCGGTTGTTCGGTTCGAAACTTATACCTTAGTGCCTGGTCGTAATTAGTTTTCTTTGGTACACCATTCTTACGCTTATATTCCCACAACATCCTGACAATTAATATAAAATCGTGTAGTGGTAAAGGGTACTCCAACTTACAACAAATCAACCGGACCACCGAAATTGAACAATCAATTTATTGACACTTCAAGTGTCCTGATCCACTATGTAAAGCCAACCATATTCGATAGGAGATGGTAAGCATTTATCTGTAAGTAAAACTAAGCAGGCATGAGGAGAGAAAATTACACATATTGACCCACACACGTTATTTAACCACATTAAACTCATGGCGGAACACAAAATATGTTAATGAGTTACAGGTTCTGCGAGAGGGTGAGGAGCTTGATATTCGCACCTTACGGTAGTTCTCAAATACAAATAACGGCGTAAGAACAGCCCTTCCACAGATGAACGATATCAAAATACCAGAATCAGGCCAGAATATAACCCCTGTTTTTCAAGCAAGATATTCCTGTTATGTAGTATCTTTTTAACTTTACGACTCTTGGGTGATTAACGCGAACACACCTATAAAACACTATAGTCGGCTGAAACCTTATATTAATATTAAATATTATGTGAAAAAAGATATTATTATTAAACGCGTTGGAGTATAAATTTTAACGTTGCTTTCATGAATTTTTAAATGTTTTATCAGAAACGTAAGAGAACAGGGAAATATTTTTAATCAACGTATGTTGCGCCATCTCCTGGAAGGGCATAAATCCAAAAAACGCCTGGATAGAATAAATTATTTAACTCCTGAGGAAACTGAAAAGTATATCAGCCACACAGAAGAAGGCTTCTTTCCAAGCTCCTTGAGAATAACTGATATTCCCGGGTCCTCGGTTACCGAAGACGAGTCCCGAGAGCAACGAATCAGCGGGTTGATTAATCGTTAATATTATAAAGAGAGCATTACGACTTTAATATGTAGCTATAAACTAGTACCATGTGAGATGTAAATTCACAGCGCGATTAGCACAGATATATCCGAGCAATTTCTGTTAACATTACGACGTCTGTACCCTAAGTTGTCATTCCAAGGATGCGCAACAAAAGTCCAAATGTCGCTGAATAGGACTGAGCAACATTAAAGCAGCATATGAGTAGTGCACGAAAATGAGTGACACTGGCACCGCAATTATTCTTGGCAAAGTGCACCATCCACAGTATAATATTGCGCAGTTAAATAGCATCGCATATTAACTATATATCATTAATGCTCGTTCAAAATGAAAAAATTCGTGACACGATGAACTTGTTCCCCTGCCCTGTCCCATGTACGTTATACAAACAAATTTAAAAGAAACTAGATGTCAACACTCATGATCGAGACGTCTAGACAACTACGAGGTAAAATACAAATAACGTTAGAATCCGATTAGACGTTTGGCAAAATTAAGATCTGAGTCATATGCACACGAGATGCAGAATACCGAAATAGGAGTGCGAAATAAGTTTCAATTTTTGAGCACTGGGCACAACCCTAGTTTTCTTCTATTTCATAGTTTATGGGAACGCTAACTTTTCTAGTACACCTGTATTTCCACGTGATAAAATATTGTTGTTTCTTCAGAAACCATACTATTGATACAATAATCATATGAGAAGAAGTAGTACCGTCTGCTGAGGGCTATCATACCTTTGCCCTTATAGACCTCTCCACATTGGATCTTATTCTCTTTGTATAAACTTCACGAGGAACTAAAAACTCCTCAGCGATTTTTTGAGATGATAAGCAATTATAATGAACTACAAGTTTTTCTTTGAGACACTCATTTGATCTTGATCAAATATTGCACGCCTATAAAACATTCTGTGCAAATTAAAAGCACTTTATGTTGTTGTCACTCACAAATTTTCATGTTATTCTAGTAGAACAAGTCATACTGCATCTATGTTTAAATTCATAAAAACAGCAGTATATGTCCAGGAGTGCGCCCGAGTACGTTCCGATACTCGAGTTACGGTATGCTTCTAGCACAGAGATAAGCAGATCTAAGTTATCCGTCTAGCACAAACATTTCGTTAGTTATAATGATCTTATTAGAAAAACGACATATATATTTTGACACTCGACAGTTTTTGAGGTACTATAAGCACCATGAGCAATACGATTATACAGGAGTCAATATAGTTATTTATAACCACAGCCCGGATCTCGAGCGGCAGAATGTACACAAATTTAATAAATAGCTAAGCTAATTTCAGGATATGATCATAAATCAAGCGCCAACGCATATAATCTGTCACAAGTCTCCGATAGAAACTAATAAGTTGCAACAAATTTTTGAAAATCTGAAATAACTTAGAGAAGCATTCATGACTCAGAATTGGATATATTGTATGTGAACAGGTTATGGGCCAAGTGATCGACTGTGGTTCTTGCGAAGCACAACCTCGTTCGTTAAATGCCACTGACGGCCAAGCACTTGTAAAATCAATACAGTTTATACTCCGCCTGTCTTATAAGAGACATAAGCTACTGATACAGGTTAACCTGAACGTAAATCTTTGCCTTTTCACCAATAAAATCCACCGATTTAACATTCTTGTATTGGTGACTCAACACTGCTAACTATGAATGGATACGGCGCAACGTTAGAACATTGGCAAATATTTTGTCGCCAAAAACAACTGAACTGATGGTCACAAACCGAGACGAATTTGTGACACATCCGCTAATCAGTAGTATGAGATAATAAAACTCGAAGAGATATGCTAAAAGATTTTTGATTAAATATATACAAATAAAGAGGCTAGCAAAGTTAAGGTCCGACGCAATTTGTGACGTAGTTTGCGAATTCAATTGCGATATAAATCTAATACTCTTGAAAGAAGTAGCCGATCAGACACACGACCCTTGAGCCGAGTGGTGATAAATACATGATAAAGTCTGCTAGAACTTCGCATTTTATTCCTGTTGAATAAAGTCTCAACTTATTCCGAGGGGCTTCTTCGAAATGATATTATTGATGTATTTAAACCAACGTTTGAATAGACTCTCACAAAAATTTGTCACTGAACCTATGATCTAGAATATAACCAGACACGATATGTTATTTGCACACTGAGCAATAGACAAACTGCACGGAAATCAGACTCTCACCAATATAAATGAAGCAAATTACCTGTGAGTTGTAATGTCAGAACCACGTTTCTTGAACTTCATTGATATTCTTACATGTAGTTAGCTTAATAAGCAATATCTTACGCGAGAATAGACTCGAGTCTCATTTATATATTAGATTGCCAACTTCTGAAACTTGTAACTCTAATGAACATGAAAATTTCCTAAGTGTTTTCATAAGTGACATCCTACTATCGAAGGAAAAATTTGTGAAACCAATATATAGCATGAGCTTACGACGATCAGATTTCTTAATTGTT
>SCLH01000145.1:86878-97066 GCA_004367855.1 Oikopleura vanhoeffeni
TTTTCATTTTTGTGGAAATCTCCCACTAATTAGTGCATTCACCGAAAATGTCTGAAGTTCATAAATAACGCCTTTAAAAAAAATCCCACATCGGTCACAGTTGGAATGGAGTTGTAATGAAAGTGTAGGATATTTTACCAAGACTACTTTTTAAGTCTATGTTGAGAAATCAAAAATATAAAGTTTGCAAGAATGACACTTTTATTGAGATAAAAATAAAAATAAAATAAAAAAATTTCACAATTTTTTTTTTCAAAAATCATTCCGAAAAAATGTACCAATCTGCCACATCGCTGCTACCCCCTTAAGGAAAGTTCGACAAGATGGCTAATCTGGATAGTATCCTGAGAGCCCTGTATGGCTTATTTTTATCGAGAAAATTCAGCAAACCCATTTTTTAAAGTTATTTACAAACCTTTCAAAACATTCTTCACAAATGTGTTTTCCATTTTGATTATAATATTTTTTGAAGGATAATCTTGCTTCACAATGATTACATCTGAAACAATCTGGGTGGAACAAAATCTCATCTACTTCTAATGCGATTCCAATTAGCGGCTTGGAACACTTTTCGCAGAAAACAGATTTGTGTGATAAATAACATTTATTGCAGTATAATTCACAGGGTCCATCTCGTCGAAAATGATCGCTTTTTGAAGGTTTTATAAATACATACCAAGTACTATGTACAAGAAGAAAAACACATGTTGTTTATTTGAAAACAATGCATTTATTTCGATAAAAATAATTGAAAAAAAGAGTTTTCTTCGAATTTAAAAACAAATTTATCTTAACAAAAACGTTTAAACAATTTTAAAAAAATGACTGGGGCGCGCCTAGTAGGTGTGTAATGGTTGATTTCAAATGCAATATGCACGATAAAATGATGTCTTCGACTTTGGAATTTTTGGTAATAAAATAACCTTCAGTGGGACCTTCAGAAAAATTAAAAATATTTTTAAATCGCTGTAAGGACCGAGATGTTTTAGAAAAGGTTGTTTTAGGCTGTTACACCTGGTTTTCTGTTTTACATAGTAGAGAGCTATTAATAAGCTCAACTTGAAAGTGAGGTTCAAACAGAGCGCGGTAAAAAAGTTTTAAAAAGTTGAAACGATAGCAAATATCTCCAGGACCTGTACGTTGAAAAGGGTCATCGTTTATTAATGAAAAATGCTCAACCCGCGCTCAACGTTTCATTGCATGTCTTTTAACTTATCAAAAGCCCCGTATTAGGCTCAGCATGAGTGCTGTCCTTATATGCAAAATTTTCAAATATGGGTCCTAAGGACTCAAAATTTTGCGGAAAAAGGCCACATTATGTAGATTATTAAGCATCTGTTGCCGCACAACTATCACTGATAGTTTATCAGGCACACTGATATTAATGCGTTTACAAAATATCTTATAAGCATATTTAAGAAGTTACCTAAATTTAATTAGCCATATAAGAATGGTCGATATTTATATCGATTAAGTCAATTTTTGTTTTTCCCAGTTAAGAATTTTTCAGGTACGCCATTTCGAAAATGGTTGCTTCAATTGATATTTGAGAAACTCCATGAAATGTATATAATCTAATGTAAGCATTTTCACAAATGATAACTGCATTGACTATTGATTGCGTGCGGGCTGCGTAGAGCATCTTATAGCATCAAGGTCAACCGCTCGCAAATCCGCTTTTATGCCCCAGATTACTATGGTATCTGAGATTGCAAGAATCTTAAACTTTTGGCGCACTTTCAAATCAACCAAAATGTTGAAACAAGTTGACCTTGATATCTTTGCCGAAGCCGAAACCGAAAAAAAGGTCTGCCGGAAGTTTTTAAAGTTAGCAGGTGTTATTTCGAAAATTCGGACCGGTTTACAAAAAGTAAAATTTATACTCAGATTAATAAGATGGTTGTATAATGTTACTTATAGGGGGTAATATCTGAATATTTGACATATTCACGTGATGTATTTCTGCCCAAACTAAAAGCTTAGAGAAAATACCGAAAAATGCTAAATTTGTAGATCTATCCTTAAATCTTGCGAAAAAGTACATCAAAATTAATTTTTGAACCATTACACCAATGGTACAGTATCGTAACAAAGGTGACATTTTCAAAAATGAAAAAATCTATCTCCTCCCAGACGGTTATATCAAAATTGGAGCTCAAATTTGAGCACAGATCACGTATCGGAGTATGGCCAATCTTTTCTCGAGGGCTTTTTCTGATCCGGCGACTGAAACAATCTGGGAACGCCAATAACCGACGAATTTTCGCAATTTCAGACTTCAAAAATCCTATCTCCTCCGAGGATATAATTTGCAAAATGGCTCAAAATTTTTATCAGATATTTCTTAGAAAACAATTGTAAAAATAGCTCTCTGAGCGCTTTTTTGCAATTTCGAGCTATATAAAACTCGAAAATAAGATTTTTTTTGGTCATTTCCCCCACAAAATTTCCAAAAAAAAAGTGCTTTGTTTTTTCGCAGTAGGCGTCAAAAGAAAGCTCAGTGAAGACACGATAGAAAGTGCTTACGTCAAGATGATAATTTTGAAGTTTTAGTGGTCAAAATTCGAGCAAAACGTTATTTTTTAACTTCATCTTTAAAAAAATAACTTAAGAAAAAAAACGAAAAAATGCGAAATTTTTTTTTTTGATGATTGGGTTCTTAGTACAACTTAAATTTATCACCTCCCGGATAAATTTTTGCAGCATTACATGCTCTAAGGCCTTTATTAATCAGAACAGATATACCCCTTAAGGACCTGAGTAAAGTATTTGCACTTAAAATGTTCACTCGTCAAATGATTCAAATCCTGTAAAAGGTCAAAAAAGGTGACTCAATATTAAAGACACTCCAACATTTTTTTTGAAAATATTTTTCCGATAAAGAGACGACAAAATTTTAAACTCGTAATTTAATTGTTGATGTTGCCAATGAAATATAGAAAGCCGAAACAATATATGCAATATATGATGCGATATTAAAATTAAATTTAAAGTGAAGTTTGTCTGAGAGGATTCAAAAATTTAATAAAAGCTTCTTCAATCATCACCAGTTCAAAAGTTATATCATCGTTCTTTTTTCGTCAATTTCTCTCAATCATTTATCTAAATTACACGATTTCAATAAATCAGACTGACTATAAAAAAAATTTGAAGAATTAGGTTTTCAAGTAAAAAGGTTTTTAAGTTATTTATAAATTTGAGACAAAACTTTACTGGTATACCTAGAACTTATTATATTTGTTCTCAAAGTTAAGGTATCTCTCTTCACGAAATTCTTTTTTGGACAAATTGGAGCGCATCTGATTATAAAACTGCGAGAAATCGGTTGATTCAGTTGAATACGATAAACAAAATTAATATTCCAATGGAAAACTGGCACGAAACATATTATTTTTCAAAAAATTAAAAATAAAGATCAACATCGAATGGGAAGTTATTCACACAGTTTAAGCTCTCAGATTGAGGCTTAATCAGCTTAAAAAATCAGCTTTGGAGGCCTTAAAAATGTGAAATCATATCTACAAATTCTGAAAAGTGTCACTCAAAACCTTCAAAACAGATAATCATACAATATATTAAGAAACATTTATTGCACTTTTTCCTGAATTAAAATTCTTGTCCACATTTTATAATCTCAAACATTTTTTGGTGATATATATCACCTGAACTGTCATCCGATCCCCTTTTTTTTGGTGATCAAGGCACAAATCTCGACAATTTTTTCGTCCAACTTCAGTTAAGAGGTCAATCCTCAGTGTTATTAAATACGTCAGGAGTGTCCACTGGGATTTCAATGGGCTCCAAATATTTCGATTGATTTGAGATTTAAAGTCATTTCGGACAAAGTTTGAGGTCAATTTAGAAGTGCGATGCCGCTTGACCTTTGGATAGTGGGACCCGTGTTCGCAATTTTTTTCTTTCGTGGTGATCGTGTATAAATCTTTCCCATTCGCTCTAAAAACGAAATCAACAGTTAGATTTCGTGAGAAAAAATAATAATTCAAACCCACAAAAAATATGAAAATAAACAAAAAACGAAAATAAAGAAAAAAAATGATAACTGCTCTCAAAAAAAATCTTAACTTCTTGACGCAGAGACAAAAAAGTCTCTGGTGTTTCAGAACCTTTATAACCTGAAATTGAAGCGTTGTTAACTAGAACCCCGAAAAACTTGGTAAACCTTGTTTAACCTATTCCTGAACATTTTTTGAATTATGTTATGGACGAAAAAGATTCAATTCTTAGAAAAATAACAACACAAAATCGAATTGAATATTGCCTTAAAAAACCTTGTGTGACACATTTTAAATTCCAACTTCTCAATCCTACGCATAATAATGACGCCATTTGAACTGTTTCCCAAAAGCATTGAAAAAGACATCTCCCTTCATTTAATCGATATCGATTGTTATTATTCCCCTCGGCCAGACGGTCGTAAAAATGTTTGACTCTTTTTGTATTAATTATATGTTACATATAAAAAACTTGCATAAAACGTGATTTACAGCCCCTTGCGAAAAAAGATCGCCTGTTATTGAAAGCGGGACGCAAGAAATACTTTGCAATAATTCGAACTTGAAAAAGGGGTTGGACGGCATCCCTCACCTCCGAATTTTTTTAGAGGAATAGTGTGAAACATTAGTGTCCAAAAAAATTTTTCCGCCCAAAGATGCAATAAATTATCTAAGGGTTTTTTAATTGATGAAAAATCAGAAGTCCATAATTCACACAGAAATATGATCGTTAAATCTTAGTTATGGTACGATTATCCTACTACGATTTTGTTTAGCAACTCACGCTCAAGGCTTTTCGATTTCTTTCATTACTTTTCGCCCTTAATCTTCCTGTGCCGTGAAGGTCGTCTAAATTTCATCATAATTCTTTCTTTTTTTTTAAATAAGGATTCACCCTTAAATTCTAAACTCTCTCAGGTTTCGTTTTTAGTTTTTTTCGCAAAAGTGATTGTTTTGGTTTCGTGCTGTTCACACGTTGATCAGAGCTTCACAGAGTCACACTCTCGCAGGGTGCCCAATACTGAAGATACTTCCTTTTGTAGCCATAATCAATGAAACTCCACTCAGCATGGGGTAATGGGTAGAGGCCGTAAATTTTACAATATTTCATAGTATCTTTTGATTTTTTAAAATTATTTTTTTTTTTAATTTAATTTCAAATAAAACAAATAAGTGAAACTTTTATTTTGTAAATGAAGAGGGTACGGATTCCTAGAACTCCTCATGGAGAATTTAGGCTAAAACAAAAAATGTTACCAATTTGTATTTTCTCGGTTTTCTGAAAATATGGACAATTTAAAACAAAATTTTTTATTTCATTGGTTTAAGGGCCTCGGCGCATTTTGACCGATAAGGATATGGGCTCTTGATGAAAACCCTTTACAGGATTTATATATTCTCTCCATATATACCACCAAAGTAATATTTCAACTCAAGGCAGAACTTTTGTGACTACAGAATTTAAAGACAATTTTGAGCTCGAATTAAACTTTTCGATTCGACAAATAATGAAAGAAATTTTTGGAAAAATTTCCAAAAACGTCATAAAAAAATTGCCTGTATTTTTCGTTCAAATTTTTTTAACAGTAATGTGTTTCTAATCAACGAGACCAACCTCTTTGAAATGGCCATTTTTACTATTCGCCGTAGTGACCACAATATTTTTGTATTGCTATTGAAAAATCATCTGACATTTTTTTGGGATTTTTGGTCGAAACTATTTGGAAATATTTTGAAAATTTTCTATTTTTGTTCAAAATTTTTTCAAAACTTTTTCTGAAATCCTTAGCTAAAAATCTTGGAAATGGAACTTTCACCTAATATTCAAATACTGTTTCTCAGTTTGGTTTTTTCGCTCTTGTTTATACTTCTGTGAATCATACTTTTTGAAACGAAACTACGGTTTGGCAGAAATCATCAAAGCCCTCTTTTATTGCAGAAGTAAAAAAATGACAACTTAAACCTTGGCAAATTGTAGACCGAACTCATCCACCGTTGGTGAAAATTTGGATAATTAAACTTAATAGAAATTTTTTTTCGCAATGTGCTAAAATTAAGGTTTTTTTTGTCTTTTTTTCAAATTTTCGATTTTGACGTAAATCGTATAAATTCAAATTAAATAAATTTTCAAGGTGTCGAACAACCGTTTGTTTAAGGTTTCCTAACAAATAAAAAATAGAAGATAATTTTACTGTAATTTAGACACCTTCGATCGCAAACGCGCGTTTTTTGAGGTGTTTTTTAAAAGACGATTTATAAAGTAGTGCTCGGTGCATTTTTGAACAGATTTGCACTTTTTCAATTTTTTTGTCTTGAGGAAACTTTTTGCCACTACGAAATTTTTTGGATCAACGTTTTGACACAAGTGCCACTTTTCAGTTCTTACTTGTAATAATCTGAATTCTTCAGATTGATTATTTACTTTATAAATCGTCTTTTAAAAAACACTCGAAAAATGCGCGTTTTGATGGTATATGGAAGAATATATCATCCAGTGAAAAGTTTTTCATCAAGAGCACATATCGGTATGTGTCAAAATGCACCGAGGCCCCCTTAAGGGAATTGTGGGTGGAGTAGTTATTTTTTACCACGGTCTGAAAATTCGATATTATTGTTCTTGTATCCCGACCATCCACACATGAGAAATCGATTTGCAAGCAAAAAAAGTTTATTATTATCAGGAAAACTACTTCTAAAGAAAATCGGATTTGCCCTTGCAAAAATAATTGATTTAAAATTTAAATTCCTAGACATAGGATAGTCTCAAATTACGAAAAAATAATACTCACAACAAAAATTACCTTTTTCTTACTTGAAATTATTTAATATTATAGATTGTTAATTGTGGAGAACAAGCAGCATACGGTCAGTTTGTGAATATCAAGGAAATGTATCAATTTAATACTTTTCCAGTTGTCACGAACTACAAATATACAAATCGTTAATAACATGTTCACTCATTCTCACAAAATTATTGAGTTTAACTCCTACAATCCGGAACAATTCTGGACTCACAGTCTTTCAGACGCGTCACGCGTGACCGTGGTGTTAAAATTAAAGCGTATAACCTTCGTCAATATCAACATATATTTTCACTGATCATATGGTAATTCTGATAATTTTCTACAATCGTATCAAAAACAAACATTTTAAAAAAAAGATATTACAGGCAGCAAAGGGTGATAGAAAATATATAAAATCTCTCTTTTTAGCACGATTCACACAATAATGGGATTATTGATACGCATTGAGGCTAAAAATTTGACATTCAAAATTTGCAGTTTAAACGGCAACCAATTGGTGCTGAAAACTGCACCAAAAATTGAATGTTTGATTAAATGTTTAAAAAGTTGCAATGTTTGATTAAATTTTTACCAACTCAGCTCCTTAAAAATTAAAAAGAATTTCAACTTCATCGTAGAAAGCTTGTAAGTACCCCCAAAAAGAATCGGAGAGGTCGATTTTCTAATAAAAATTAGGAACTATGGTGAAATTATGTACTCAACCGGTTTACTAGAGAGCAAAAAAATAGTCAAATTCTGAATTTCAAAGAAGATTGTTGCTCTCTGGCGACCTTTCAGTCAAATTGACCCATAGTTGCTATATTTCATGAGAAAGTAGATTCTGCCGATTTTTGAGGGTACTATGAAGTCTTTACGATGACTTGAATTAACGGAATTTTGATATACGGTAAACCAATATACGTTATTTTGATAAAAAAAAGTACTCCAATCATCGCCAAAAAAAATTCCAGGGTCAACTTCAAAACGTTTTCAAGAAGTTATTCCTCATTTTACGGTACAGTCCGAATGAATCACGTGACAAATAATTCACAAATAAGGTCTAAAATATGTCATATATTAATCCTTAATTCTTGAAACTAAGATACACGTGACCTATTTGAAAGAAAAACCATTAATGTTCAGAACTTTTAAGTTAGGTTGTTATTACCCACAAAATTTTGCTAAACTGACTACTATTTTATGTAACTTGACCCAAAACCTTATTTATTGATTTAAAGGTCACGTTGATTGGTTTTTTGGGTCTTTGGTTCATGGAGAAAAGTCTTAAACTCTAAAGGACCACTTCATCCTTTCCAAAAAATTGGATTAAGTAATTTTTGAAAAAAACAGTACTATTTTGGCCAACTTTAATCCTTGAATATACGTCACGTGATCATTTCAGGCTATGGTGTAAATGTGAAAAAAAGTCCTTAGAAATTATTTTGATTCTGTCCAGTCTTTTTTGAAGGTTTAAATTTTTTGCAAAAAATAAGTACTTAATACAGTAAAAAATTCTAGAAAAAAAGCACAAACGTCAATTATTTATTAGTCGATCAAATTCTGTAAATATTTCATATGAATGATAAAAGAGTCCTAAATTGCGATTCAAACGGGTTCACGGTCACAGCGTGGACCGTAAAAAGACTGTGGGAGTTAAGAAGGGCTATTTTTCTCCAGCACATTGCTGGAAGCACCCACGATCCGCTTAAGGGGGTTGTATAGACCGGAGAGGCTTTTTCATAAGGCTCATACTTTATTTCTTCATGGCAACGGAAACAAAAACTTACGAATTAAAAGTTCGTAAATCTCTGGAACAGCAATTTATTTCCAACTTTTATCAATAGTCATGTTCAACCAACCGGTAAATTAGTTGACCGCGAGCAAACAATTTTTTTTAAAAGGTCGTATTTTTTTTCGTCTTATTTCAAAACAATGGATTTTTTCACAGAGAATGTATATTTTTTATAACAAAAAAAAAAATTGTCGTTTTTTCTCATTTTCACGTCTGAAAATAACCTAAAAATACCGATAAAGTGTCGTTTTTTTGGTCATTTTTGGCACTTCCAGTTCAAAGATATGGACTGCCTATACAACCCCTTATAGGGAGTAGCGCGATGTGGCAAGACTGGCGTCAATTTACTTACGGAAAATAATTAGTTGGTTTATTGTTTTTGTGCTTGTGATCGTTAGCTGAACAAGAAAATGTGTAATCAGCTCATTGAAATCATTTTTTATCATTTAAGGGAAAGATTTGAGTTTCGAACTTTTATTTTGAATTTTGTAAAATTTTTTCAACAAAATTCAAATATTATTAAAATTTCAACGCATTTTCAACTCAAATTTTTTTTTGTTTTTTGTCTAAATCTGTGAATAAAAACGAAAAAAATAGCCACTTTTAACTCTTTTCATGCATGTTTACATATCTTTCTGAATGCTGTTGAAAAATCATAACGTGGTTTCAATTTTGTTCGACTTTTTAGAATATAATCAAATTTTTAGCAAAATCAGTCCAAAAATTTTTATTCATGCTTTTTTAAATTCTCCTTGAAAAATCATACCGAATAAAATTGTGTTAATTGTCTGGTAATCTATTTGATTCCGTATTTAACCGAGGAAGGGTCAATCGAATACGTTTCTGAAACTACTGATGAAATTTACAACACTTTGTGACATAACCGGTTTGTTGCCATTTGCACGCAATTTATATAAAAATTAATTTATCTAAAAAATCTATATACCAATTGCGGGGTGTAATAGGCTACTTTACTTTTAAAATCAGGGAAATTTTTTCATATTTAAACTCAATTGAAGGTCAATTTTTTTTTTTCCTAAAAAGCTGTTTTTTCTCTATTTTCATGGAAAAAACTTTCATAATTAAAAAAATTTTCATGTTGATATTGATTCTCCCACAAATAGTGCATTAACACCCGAAAAAGTCTGAAGTTTATAAATATCGCCTTTAAAAAATCCCACATCGGGTCAAGTTGGAAATGGGAGTGTACTGAAAAGTGGGTTTTTTGATATTTTAACAGATACTTAAGTTTTGGGAATTTAAAATATAGAACGTTTGCAAGAATAGAACACTTTTTATTGAAGATAAAAAATAAAATAAAATAAACAGTTTTCACATTTTTTTTGTTTCAAAAATCACTACCGAAAAAATGTACCAATCTGCCACAGTTGCTGCTACCCTTAAGCATTTTATTGAAATTATTGATTTTCAGAAAATTTAAAAGTAATCGTTTAACGGAAAAAACACAAAAAATTAATGTTTTGATTGTGACAAGCTTTATTTATCATCAGCTATCAAATCATACAAGGTTATGAATCTGCAACAAAAAAATTCAGGGGAAGATTAGGCTTTTGCGTGAGACCTAAAATTCCCGCCAACA
>SCLH01000145.1:108264-142989 GCA_004367855.1 Oikopleura vanhoeffeni
AGAAAAAAAACGAAAAAATGCGAAATTTTTTTTTTGATGATTGGGTTCTTAGTACACTTAATTATCACCCCGGATAAATTTGCAGCATTTTTAATGCCTCTAAGGCCTTTATTTAATCAGACAGATATACCCCCTTAAGGACCTGATTAAAGTATTTGCACTTAAAATGTCTCACCTCAAAATGATTCAATCCTGTAAAAGGTCAAAAAAGGTGACTCAATATTAAAGACATCTCAACATTTTTTTTTGAAATATTTTTCCGTAAAGAGACGACAAAATTTTAAACTCGTAATTTAATTGTTGATGTTGCCATGAAATATAGAAGCCGAACAATATATTGCAATATATGATGCGATATTAAAATTAAATTTAAGTGAAGTTTGTCTGAGAGGATTCAAAAATGTTAATAAAAGCTCTTCATCATCACCAGTTCAAAAGTTATATCATCGTTCTTTTTTCGCCAATTTCTCTCACATTTATCTAAATTACCGATTTTAATAACAGACTGACTATAAAAAAAATTTGAAGAATTAGGTTTCAAGTAAAGTTTTATAGTTATTTATAAATTTGAACAAAACTTTACTGGTATACCTAGAACTTATTATATTTGTTCTCAAGTAGGTATCTCTCTTTCACCGAAATTCTTTTTTGGACAAATTGAGCGCTCTGATTATAAACTGCGATGAAATACGGTTGATTCAGTTGATACGATAAACAAAATTAATATTCCATGGAAAACTGGCACGAAACATTATTTTTCAAAAATTAAAAATAAAGATCAATCGAATGGGAAGTTATCACAGTTTAAGCTCTCAGAGTTGAGCTTAATCAGCTTAAAAATCAGCTTTGGAGCCTTAAAAAGTGAAATCTACAAATTTCTGAAAGTGTCACTCAAAACCTTCAAAACGATATCAGTACATATATTTAAGAAACATTTATTGAACCTTTTTTCCTGATTAAATTCTTGTCACATTTTATACATCTCAAACATTTTTGGTGATATATATCACCCTGAACTGTGCATCGATCCCATTTTTTTGGTGATAAGGCACAAACTCGACATTTTTCGTCAACTTCAGTTAAGAGGTCAACCTCAGTGTTATTAAATACGTCAGGAGTGTCACTAGGGATTTCAATGGGCTCCAAATTGATTTCGATTGATTTGAGATTTAAGTCATTTCGACAAAGTTTGAGGTCAATAGAAGTGCGATGCCGCTTGACCTTTGGGATAGTGGACGTGTTCGCAATTTTTTTCTTTTCGTGGTGATCGTGTATAAATCTTTCCCATTCGGCTCTAAAAACGAAATCACAGTTAGATTCGTGAAAAATATAATATCAACAAAAAATATGAAAATAACACAAAAAACGAAAATAAAGAAAAAAATGATAACTGCTCTCAAAAAAATCTTAACTTCTTGACGCAGAGACAAAAAAGTCCTCTGGTGTTTCAGAACCACTTTATAACCTGAAATTTGAGCGTTGTTAACTAGAACCCCGAAAAAACTTGGTAAACCTTGTTTAACCTGATTCCTGACATTTTTGAATTTATGTTATGGACAGAAAAGATTTTCAATTCTTAGAAAATAACAACAAAATCGATGAATATTGCCTTAAAACCTTGTGTGACACATTTTTAAATTCCAACTTCTCAACCTACGCATATAATGACCCATTTGAACTGTTTCCCAAAAAGCATTGAAAAGACATCTCCTCATTTAATCGATATGCGATTGTTATTATTCCTCGACGCCAGACGGTCGTAAAAATGTTTGACTCTTTTGTATTAAATTATATTTTACATATAAAAAACTTGCATAAAAACGTGATTTACAGACCCTTGCGAAAAAAGATCGCCTTTATTGAAGCGGGACGCAAGAAATACTTTGCATAATTCGAACTTGAAAAGGGTTGACCATCCCTCAGCCTCTGATTTTTTTAGAGGAATAGTGTGAAACTATTAGTGTCCAAAAAAATTTCCGCCCAAAGATGCAATAAATTATCTAGGGTTTTTTAATTGATGAAAAATCAGAGAGTCCATAATTCACACAGAAATATGATCGTTAAATCTTAAGTTATGGTACGATTATCCTACTACGATATTTTTTAGCACTCACCTCAAGGCTTTTCGATTTCTTTCATTACTTTTCGCCCTTAATCTTCCTGGTGCCGATGAAGGTCGTCTAAATTTCATCATAATTCTTATTTTTTTTTAAATAAGGATTCACCCTTAAATTCTAAACTCTCTCAGTTTCGTTTTAGTTTTTTTCGCAAAGTGATTGTTTTGCGTTTCGTGCTGTTCACACGTTGATCAGAGCTTCACAGAGTCACACTCTCCAGGGTGCCCAATACCATGAAAGATACTTCCTTTGTAGCCATATCAATGAAACTACTCAGCATGGGGTAATGGGTAGAGCACTAAATTTTACAATATTTTCAATAGTATCTTTTGATTTTTTAAAATTATTGTTTTTTTTTTAATTTAATTTCAAATAAAACAAATAAGTGAAACTTTATTTTTTAAATGAAGAGGGTACGGATTCCTAGAAACTCCTCATGAAATTAGGCTAAAACAAAAAATGTTAAAATTTGTATTTTCTCGGTTTTTCTGAAAATATGGACAATTTAAAACAAAATTTTTTATTTCATTGGTTTAAGGGCCTCGGCGCATTTTGACCGATAAGGATATGGGCTCTTGATGAAAAACTCCTTTACAGGATTTATATATTCTTCTCCATATATACCACCAAAGTAATATTTCATACTCAAGGCAACTTTTGTGACTACAGAATTTAAGAAAATTTTGAGCTCGAATTAAACTTTTCGAATTCGACAAATTATGAGAAATTTTTGGAAAAATTCCGAACGTCATAAAAAATTGCCGTATTTTTCGTTCAAATTTTTTTAACAGTATGTGTTTCTAATCAACGAGAAAAACTCTTTGAAATGGCCACTTTTACTATTCGCGTAGGTGACCACATATTTTTTGTATGCTATTTGAAAAATCATCTGACATTTTTTTGGGATTTTTGGTCGAAACTATTTGGAAATATTTTGAAAATTTTCCTTATTTCTTGTTCAAAATTTTTCAAACTTTTTCTGAAATCCTTAGCTAAAAATCTTGGAAATGNCTCGTTTGGTTCTTCGCTCTTGTTTATACTCTGAATCATACTTTTTGAAACGAAACTACGGTTTGGCAGAAATCCATCAAAGCCCTCTTTTATTCAGAAGTAAAAAAAATGATCACACTTAAACTTGGCAAATTGGTAAGCCGACTCATCCACCGTGTGAAATTTGATAAATTAAACTCATAGAAATTTTTTTTTGATGTGCTAAAATTAAGGTTTTTTTTGTCTTTTTTCAAAAATTTCGATTTTGACGTAAAAATCGTATAAATTCAAATTAAATAAATTTTCAACGGTGGTCGACACCGTTTTTTGAGGTTTCTAACAAATAAAAAATATAAGATAAATTTTACTGTAATTTAGACACCTTCGATCGCAAACGCGCGTTTTTTGAGTGTTTTTTTAAAAGACGATTTATAAAGTAGTGCCTCGGTGCATTTTGACAGATTTGCACTTTTTTTCAATTTTTTTTGTCTTGATGGGAAACTTTTTGCCACTACGAAATTTTTGGATCAAACGTTTTTGAACACAAGTTGCCACTTTTCAGCTTACTTTGTATAATCTGAATTTCTTCAGATTGATTATTTTTACTTTATAAATCGTCTTTTAAAAAACACTCGAAAAATGCGCGTTTGATGGTATATTTGGAAGAATATATCAATCCAGTGAAAAGTTTTTCATCAAGAGCACATATCGGTATNTTAAGGGAATTGTGGGTGGAGTAGTTATTTTTAACCACGGTCTGAAATTCGATATTATTTTTCTTGTATCCGACCATCCAACACATGAGAAATTGATTGCAAGCAAAAAAAGTTTATTATTATCGGAAAACTACTTCTAGAAAATCGGATTTGCTTGCAAAAATATTGAATTTAATTTAAATTCTAGACATAGGATAGTCTCAAATTACGAAAAATAATACTCACAACAAAAATTCACCCTTATTGAAATTATTTTAATATTATAATTGTTAATTGTGGAGAACAAGCAGCAATACGGTCAGTTTGTGAATATTTTCAAGAAATGTATCAATTTAATACTTTTCAAGGTCACGAACTACAATATACAATCGATTAATACATGTTCACTCAATTCTCACAAAATATATTTGAGTTTTAACTCCTACAATCCGGAACAACTTCTGGACTCACAGCTTTTCACGGTCACAGGCGTCTGTAGCGTTTTGCGTGACCTGTGGGTGTTAAATTAAGCGATAACTTCGTCAATGATCAACTGAGATTTCAGATGATGCATCATGGAATTGCTGATCCAGTTCTCTACAATCGTATCATAAACTAACCCCTGTAAAAAAAGATAATTAACCAGGCATCAAAGGGTGATAAGAAATTAAAACTCTCTTTTTAAGCACGATTCACACAATAGACTGGGCATTATGATACGCATGGAGCTAAATTGACATTTCAAAATTGCAGTATTAAACGGCACCAATTGGTGGCTGAAACTGCACAAGAAATTGCATGTTGATTAAATTGCTTTAAAAAGTTGCATGGTTTGATTTAAAATTTTACAAAATCTAGCTCCTTAAAAAAAATGACAGCATTTCAACCTTCATCGTTGAAGCTTGTAAGTACCCTCAACAAGAATCGGAGAGGTCGATTTTCGAATAAAAAGATAGGAACTATGGGTAATTATTGTACTTAACGGTACTAGAGAGCAAAAAATAGTCAAATCTAGATTCAACACAGAAGATTGTTGCTCTTCTCTGGCGACACTTCAGTACCCATAATGACCCATAGTTGCTACATTCATGAGAAAGTAGATCTCGCCGAGTTTTTTGAGGGTACTTATGAGTCTTACGATGTAACTTGAAGTTAACGGTAATTGATATACGCGTAAACAATCTTACGGTATATTTGAAAAAAGGACTCCAATTCCACGCCAAAGAAAATTTCCAGGGTAACTCAAACTTTTCGAAGAAAGTTATCTCATCTACGGTTACAGTCAGGAATGAAATTCACCGTGACTAAATATAATCACAAAAAATAAGGTCTAAAAATATTCCCCCATATTAATCCCTTATTTCTTGAAAAATAAGATCACGTGACCTATGAGAAGAAACTCATCTCATGTTCAAACTTTAATGATGTGGTTTTATACCTAACAAAATTTCCCTAAATCCCCCACCCCCCACGACTGCCTGATTTATGTACTTGACCTCAAACCCTTATTTATTGATTTAAAGGTCACGACATGTTTTTGGTCTTTGGTGCTTAGGAGAAAAAACCATTACAAAGTACTCTAAAGGACCTACCTTCATGCCTGTGCCAAAATTGATTAAGTTAATTTTTGAAAAAAACAGTTACTATTCCTTTGGCACCAACTTTACATCCTCCCACCCCAGGAATCATTTTCAGCGCGTATTGGTGTAAATGTGAACCACACGCTCCCACCTTATTTGATTCTGTTCCCTAAGTCGTTTTTTGAAGGTTAAATTTTTGCAAAAAATAAGTACTCAATAAAGTAAAAATTTCTAGAAAAAAAAAGCACGCCACCCCACACTCATTAAAATCCCGTCGATCATTACTTTTAAATTATTTCCATAATGAAAATTGATAAAGCGGTCCTAAATTGCGAAAAAAAACGACGCCACGCGTGACCGTAAAAAAACTGTGAAGGGTTAAGCAAGGGCTAGTTTTCTCCAGCACATTGCTGGGAAGCACCCACGATCCGCTAAGGCCACGCCCCACCGGAGAGGCCTTTTTCAAAGGGCTCATACTTTTATTCCCTTCATGACGAACAAAAACTACGAAAAAGTAGTTCGTAATCGCTCTGGAACAAACAATTGATTCCCAACTTTTATCATTAGCACACGCTCAACACCCCCAGTAAACCGGGGGAACGCGAGCAAACATTCTTTGCCCGACGCGGGACCCCCTTTTTTCCGTCTTATTCCAAAAAACAATTGACCCTTTTCAACCAGAGAATTAGATTGTTTATAACACACCTAAACAAAAATGTCGTTTTCCATCATTTCACTTCTTGAAAATACTAAATAAACCGATCCAACCTGTCGTTTTCTGGCTCATTTTGGCACTCCAGTTCAATAGATAGACGCCCTATACAACCCTTACAGGGGGAGAGCGACTGTGCAGACTGGCGCCCACCTAACTACCACAATAATTAGTTGTTATTGTTTTGTGCACACGACCACCCCGCCCCCTGAAACACAATCCCCCCCCCCACAAAATGGTCATCAGCTCATTGAAATCATTTTTTTATATTCTATTTAAGAAACACCATTCGCCACGGGAGCTCTCGAACTTTTATTTTGATTGTAAACTTTCTAAAAAAAATCAAAATATATAAAAATGTCACCGCTTTTAAACACCTCAAATTCCACTCTCGTTTTTGTCTAAAATCACTATGAAAAAAACGAAAAAAATAGCCACTTAACTTTTTTTATGCAGTTCTACATATTTCTGACTGCTGAAAAATCAATGGAATGTTTTTTGTCATTTTGTTGTCGACTCTTTTAGAAAAATAATGAAATTTTTCGCAAAATCAAGTCCAAAAATTTTTATTATGTTTTTTGAAATCTCCTTGAAAAATAAGCCGAAATAAATTGTGAAATTTCTGTATCTATTTGATTTCCCGTATTTCAACCGATGAGGGTCAAGCGGAAATTCGTTTCTGAACACTGAGAAATTTACAACACTTGCTGTGAACAGCCAACACCGGTTTGTGCCATTGGCCCGCAATTTATAAAATTTTCAAAAAATCTGTATAAAATTGCGGTTGTAATAGGCTACTTTACTTTTAAAATCAGGAATTTTTTATTATTAAACCCATTGAAGGTCAATTTTTTCCTAAAAAGCTGTTTTCTCTATTCTCATGGAAAAAAAACTTTCATATAAGAAAATTTTTCAATGTGGATCAAGTCACCACAAATTAGTGCAATTACACGGAAAAAGTCTAAGTTATAAATACGCCTTTAAAAAAAATCCCACATCGGGTCAAGTTGGAAATGGAGTTGTAATGAAAATGGTTTTTGATATTTTACAGATACTTAATATAGTTGGAAATTAAGAATATAAATCGTTTGCAAGAATAAACACTTTTATTGAAGATAAAAAATAACATATAAAAGTTTGCAACCCATTTTTTCAACATCACACGCCAAAATAATTACCAAGCCTGCCCACACTCGAGCACCCACACAACCACCCTTAAGCATTAATTGACAATTTATTGAGTTCAGAAATTAACAGTATCGTTACTGAAAAAAACACAAAAAGGAACTGTTTTGATTGTGACACCCGCGTTAATTTAACATCACAGCTATTCAATCATACAGTTAGAATCTGCAAACCAAAAAATTCAGGGAAGAGTAGGCTTTTGCGTGAGACCTTAAAATTCCCGCCAACAAAAATTCTCGCCAAAAAATGGTAACTAGGTGGATTAAATTTTGTTGAATTTAAATTTCTTAACAGCAATTTTTAGTTCTCAAGTTAACTCCCACCTGCACGAGCGTGTTTCAGAACACAGAGACCAAAAATATTTCGGGGAAGTGTCATTTTGGCCGGCGGAATATCGGAACAGACCCCCGATAGACTATCGGCGATAGTTCCCCTTATTTTTAATTTCAAGAATTTTGGTGAGTTCTAGAAATTTCTCATCAGAGCGAAAATGCATTATTTGGATGCAATTTTTTGTTTAATGCAGTTAAAACAGTACTGGAACAAGATAACGATCTACAAATATACTTATTAGAGTGACTTTTGGAGGAGAAAACTTTGGCATTATTTATTTTGACACTCCGCGCCACCTGGCGGTGAAAAAAACTATTTCGCTATATTTGAGAAATTAAAACAACACATACTGTACTATAATAAAGTCTGACTTTCTTAATCGTGAAATTTATAATTTGTTATGATTTTCAAGTTCAGCGCGCAGGTAATCGACCGAGCATAAAAGCTGAAAAAATTATTTTTGAAAAGATCTTTAATGTTTCATAGGATATGACTTATATCTAAGAAGTATCCTATCTATGGATATCAAGACAATTTAATTAACAACAGCATTCGTCACAAATAAAGAAAAATATAAGTTTTTTTATTACCGCCTAGAATTTTGTTATAATAAAACCTTCTGTAAAGGCTTGACGAACAAATTAATATCCTTTAATTTACTAAGATTGAAAAGGAGGATGAAACACTTGCGAAAAAAATAAATTCCTTCGCTTGCTCGGCGTCATGAAATTCAGTTTTGTTTATTAATTTTTCATTTGACACAAAATGCTAAAACATTTTTGTCAACCTTCACAGCAGGCTTCCAAAAGGGATGCATCCCCCCTTCGATTTCCCATCCCTATCCCCTTTTTATCCCTTTCTATCCCTTAAATAAAATAAATTTGTGGATATGAATTAATTTGAAAAAATGACTAAAATCGTAAAAAATGTCAAAATTCGTAGATGCGAACGAAATTTCATGATACGGGCTGAATTCGAAGATAAAAGCCAAATTTAATTATACGAGCTGAATTCGCAGATACGGGCTTAAATATAAAAATAAAATTAGTTTTGGATACAAATGAAGTTTTAATTTGTGCAAACGGATTGAACTTTTATATACGAGTACTTTTCGATAAGAAAAAAAAATCGTTGATAAGCACGAAATTTGCAGATAGGGATCTTCTTTTAAATTACGAAAAAAACTTTATAAGGACGTAATTATCAAATTTGAACTTGTTGAAAAAAGCAATTTTTGATGCTGGGAAAATATGAGCTAAATTTGTAGACATGAATTTAATTATCGAATACAGTTTATGCGCCTTTACTGGTTCACCAGAAATTTGAATTTACACTCAATCAAGAATACTTATAAGGGAGGACGGCTCACAAAAATATTTTACTGAAATTTTTGAAATAAACTACATGTAACTCGGTCAAAAAAAATGACGTCTCAAATCTCTCGCATCACAAGTTTTCAAAAAAGGGATAGAAAGGGGATGGCTGGGGGATAAATAAGGGATGAAAAAAGAATTAAACTATCCCTTGCGGACTGAAGCTATCTCTTGATTTCTATTCCAATCCCATCCCATTCCTTACCCCCTTCTATCCCTCATAGGAGGATAGGTCTATCCCTATCCCTTTTTGGAAGCCTGACTACACAGTGAGAAGGTCCTCACACCCAAAAACTAATTGTGAGCGTTATTCTTGAACGCGCTATAAACGGACAAACTGAAAATGAAATAAACTTATTTTTTTTTATTTACAACAAGTTAAAATCTTCAAGCCTGTTCGTTTCAACTAGTTGCTGCCAGAATTTTGACCATCATGTATCGTATTTACATTTAAATCCTTGAAAAAGTATTAAGGGGGTAGCAGCGAGTGTGGCAGATTGGTACATTTTTTTCGGAGTGATTTTGAAAGGAAAAAAATGTGAAAAAATTTTATTTTATTTTTATCTAAATGAAAAGTGTTCATACTTGCAAACGTTTTAATTTTTAATTTTTACATACTTAAGTATCTGTAAAATATCAAAAACCAATTTTCATTACAACCCCATTTCCAACTTGACCCGATGTGGGATTTTTTTTTAAAGGCGATATTATTAAAACTTCAACATTGTCGGGTGGAATGCCACTAATTAGTGGAGATCATATCCACATGCAGAAATTCTTAAATATGAAAGTTTTTTTTCCATGAAAAATAGAGAAAAACAGCTTTTTTAGGAAAAAAAAATTGACCTTCAATTGAGTTAAATATAAAAAATGTCCTGACTTTTAAAAGTAAAGTAGCCTATTACACCCGCAATTTTATACAGATTTTTTAAAAATAATAAAATTTTTATAAATTGCGTTGCCAAATGGCACAAACCGGTTCCTTAAGCAAGTGTTGTAAATTCATCAGAAGTTCAGAAACGATATTCACTTGACCCTTGCATCGGTTGAAATACGGAAACCAAATAGATACCAGAAAATTTCACAAGTGATTCGGCCTTATTTTACAGAGATTTCAAAAAACTAATTAAAATTTTTGGACTTGATTTGCGGAAAAATTTCAAAATTTTATAAAGAGTCGACAACAAAATGACAAAAAAACATTCAATGATTTTCAAACAGCAGTCAGAAAATATGTAGACTGCATGAAAAAAGTTAAAGTGGCTATTTTTTCGTTTTTTATTTCACAGATTGTCATAAAATTAATCAGAAACAAATTTTTAGACAAAAAATGGTTAAAATTTCATAATGCTTTCGAATTTTTCGAAAATTTTACGAATTTAAAAAATTAAAGTTTGAACTCAAATCGTTCCTTAAATAGATAAAAAATGTTTAATGAGCTGAATACACATTATTGTGGTTCAGCTAACGATAATAAGCACAAAAAAATAAACCAAACAATTATTTTCGTAAGTAAATTGACGCCAGTCCTGCCACATCGCTGCTACCCCTTTTCTTCAATAAAAGTGTTCATTCTTGCAAACAATAATATTCGTTAATTCTTCAACATTCCTAAGTATCTGTAAAATATCAAAAAACACTTTTCATTACAACTCCGTTTCCAACTTGACTCGATGTGGGATTTTTCTGAAGGCAATATTATGAACTTTAGACATGTTTTGAGTGTAATGCACTAATGAGTGTGATAATCATCATCCACATGAAAAAATGTCTCTAAGATGAAAGTTTTTTTTCCATGAAAAATAGGAAAAACAGCTTTTTAGGAAAAAAAAGTGACCTACAATGAGTTAAATATAAAAAAAAAATGTTCTGCCTTTTAAAAGTAAAGTAGCCTATTACACCTTCAAATTTTATACATTTTTTTGAAAAACTAAAATTTTATTAAATTGCGTGCAAATGGCACAAACCGGTGTCACAAGCAAGTGTTGTAAATGTTATCAGTAGTTCAGAAACAATATTCGCCTTGACTTTTCCATCGATTGAAATACGGAAATCAAAATAGATACTATATAAATTTCACATGTGATTGGCTTTATTATTTAAGAAGATTTCAAAAAACCAATAATAAAAAATTTTGGACTTTGATTTGCGGAAAATTTCATAATATTTCTAAAAGTCGACAACAAAGATGCAAATAAACATTCCATGATTTTTCAAAAAGCAGTCCGAAAATATGTAACATGCATGAAAAAAAGTAAAAGTGGCTATTTTTTTCGTTTTTATTTACAGTATTTCAAAAAATTAATCAGAAAAAATTTTGGAACGAAAATGCTTAAAATTTTCATAATTCTTTTGAATTTTCTCGAAAATTTTACGAATTAAAAATTAAAGATTGAACTCAAATCGTTCCTAAATAGATAAAAATAATTTTAATGAGCTGAAAAGATTTATTTTGGTTCAGCTAACGATAATAAATAACAAAAAAATAAACCAACTAATTATTTTCGTAAATTAAATTGAAGCCAGTCTGCCACATCGCTGCTACCCCCTTAAAAAAATCTTATGAGCGTCTTGTTACTATATGAAAAATATCGAATAAGTTTTTTGGTAATAAACTGTTTGAACACTTGAATAAATGAATTAAGCTTAATATATTGTGCGTTTGGTGTGAGGAGATAAATGAAGTAAAGTCTGACATGGTGGAACATGGTGTAACTAGACTCCAAGTGACTAATAAAGATCCCCACTTAACTCGGGTACGACCGCAGTTAAATATGGCCCAGCCGCCCGTGAGACGCTGCAGGGCCACATGTTTTAAATGTCAATTATCTATAGTTTTTCATTGAAGGACCTATTCAATTAAGCCGTTAATGATATAATTTAGACAATTGTCTCGCTGATGGATCAAAAACTTTTTTCTTTAACTTTGATTATAAATGCATCTAATTGCAGTTCAAAAAAATCAGCGTTAAATCAAGAAAAAAGTAATAAATTTTTTTTTGTGTTTTATGAGAACTGAGCTTAATTTTTACCGTTTGAAAATTATAACAAAATCAATGTTATCAGCAGTGAATAATACATAGAAAGCTTGTTCAAATAAGTTACATCTTCATATTTTCTAGATTTTTCAAAATATCTTATTTCTCATTTACAGGGTCACGTGATCGTTTTTTGACTATACCGTAATGGAAAAAAGCTAAGAACTGTCTCTAGAATAGCCTCATATATGTTTTAGACAGATTTGAGATTTTTTTCCAAAAAAAAGTTCTGTNTTTTTTGCGTTCACTTGGTCGACGATGATCCTATTATGTATAAGGGTCGAAAAAACGTTTAAAGTCGATGAGGCGCTGCAGCGCCTCACGGGCGGCTGAGAGTTAATGTCATTAATTTTATTTGGGTTTTACAAATTATATTTGCTATATTTAAATAGGTTTTTTACAACGTTTCGAATTTATTATTCATATTCAGGTAATGAGTGAGAAACAAAAATATTTTTTTGATCGAAAAGTTGACACAAAAAAGAAACAGAAGTAATATGGCAAAACAGGCTGTCAGAAAATTTTGCAAATTTAACAGCCCGTTGTCATTAAACGTCAAGTTCGAAAAAATTATTTGTAAATTTTTTATATTAATAATTTGGTAGAAATTCCATCATAAGATTAACCAGTCGATGCTGGTGTGATTTTGGCACAAAATAAACGCCAGATTATTTTGTGGCTGCAAATTTTCTCTGATATTTTTTCTTGATATTAATAAAATTCCGTTTCACCACTTTTTCTATAAATTATTTTATCAAATTCTAGCAATTATATCTTGAACACCTTAAAATACATAAATTTGTAAATTTACAATTTCTCACCTCGAAAATCCTCGCTTTTCCACTTTGTGAAATAATTTGAAAAACGTATCTATTTATTTCTATAATCTTTTCAAGTAGAAAGTAAAGTAGCCAAAAGCGACATATGAAAATAAGCAAATTCTGCGTCTTTCCTAAAGACTCTTTAAAAGCTTTACCAAGATTATCAGATATATCTGTCGGGTTGTGCTCGCCGTTAAAAATAGTTTTATTCAATGACAATTTTAATTTGGTATATCGAATATTTTCAATCAAATATGTTTGCAATTGACTAACATGATTACAATATATATTTTAATCCCGAAATAGAGTCAGATTTCTGAGCAAGCTTTTTTCTCATGATTTTTTTCTTCAAATAAAAAATATGTAATTTGTCCATTTTTATACAGGTACTTTGAAACTCCACATTCTGATGTCAAGTTTTTTTACTGACTACCGAGTCAAGACAATCTGATGAGGCTTGAAAAACCCATGACCATAAATATGGTCAATTTAATCAAAAAACTCCTCCGCCAAAAATATTGGCAATAAAGGCCTCCCTTTATTGCCGATCTAGGCTTTAAAAATATCTTATGTTTTTAATCTTCAATTGGAACATAAAATGGCGATTTGCTGATTTATTTCGACACTAGAGAGCAATGTAAGCCTTAATTTGATTTTTGTATTTCTTTTGGTCCAAATGAAAAATTTTATCTCGATTTCAGGAAAATAAAACGGATTTTCCCCCAAATTTAATCCCGATTTTTGAAAATAAAAAATAGAATTTTCTTCCGAAACAATCCTGCTTTTTTTGTTTGCAAAATAATGTTTTTAAAATACCTTATTGTGAAATTTGCCTTTATCCAACAAAAATATTTTTTGTCGATTTTTTCAAGAAAATTATTAAAAAATTATCATACTTACTTTACATTCTAAATTTTGCTTGAATTAACATCAATACCATTTTTTTCTGAACAAAAACATTTATACGGCATGGCAAAATAATTTGTGATGTACTTTTTTCGGCCATAGATTAAGGATAATCTACAAAATTAAGCATTTTCGGTTTTTCTCATGAACTGTTAGTTTTCAGTATATTTCACCGAGAAAATGTCAAATCAGAGTCGCATACCCCTTAAGGGGGTCGGTGCATTTTGGCAGATACGGATATGGGCTTCTGATGAAAACTTTCACTGGGTTTATATATTTTTCTAATATACCACCAAAGTAATGTTTCATACTCAGGCACTTTTGTAACTAAAGAATTTTCGAGTTATTGCTTTTTAAGAAAATTTTTAGCTCGAATTAAACTTTCAAATTCCACAAATTATGAGAAATTTTTAAAAAAAGCTCCGAGCATTATAAAAAATGCCTTATTTTCCATCAAATTTTTTACAGTATTTGTTCCAAATCAACGAAAAAAACTCTTCAAATGGTCACTTTAACTTTCGCTACTTGACCACATATTTTTTATATGATATTTGAAAAATACATAACTTTTTTGGGATTTTCAGTCGAACTATTTGGAAATATTTTGAAAATTTTCTTCATTTCTTGTTCAAAAACTCTCAAACTTATTTTTATGGAATCCTTAGCTAAAATATTGGGAATGGCTACTTTAGCTTTCATCAAATATGTCCTCGTTTTGTTTCTTCGCTCTTGTTTATACTCTGAATCATACTTTTTTGAATGAAAATACGGTTTGCGCGAAATGTACTTTAGCCCTCTTTAATCAAAAATTAAAAAAAAATATTTCACCGAAACTTACCTAATTGGTAAGCCGACTCGTTCACCACGCAAAATTTGATAAATTTAACTCGTGAAAATAAATATTTTATTCGATGTGCTAAAATTTTGTTTTTTTTCGTCTTTTTTAGGAAATTTAATTTTTCGATTTTGACGTAGAAATCATATGAAATTAAATTTATAAAATTCCGATGGTGATCGAGACCATTTTTTGAAGCTTCTAATTAATTAACAAGAAAAAATAAATTTTAATGTAATTTAGACACCTAAAGTACAAAAGGCGCGTTTTAAGAGTGTTTATTTTAAGACCATTTATAAAGTAAAAATAATCGATCTGTAAAAAAACAGATTATACAAAGTGAGCTCAAAAGTGGCAACTTACGTTTGAAATACTTTTTATCTGAAAATTATAAGGTGGCTAAAAGTTTCCTATGAAGACAAAAAAAATTGAAAAAAGTGCAAATCTGCCAAAATGCACCGAATAAGATTTTTCAGAAAAATAAACTTGATTTTTTTGACTGTTCAATATAAATAATGACTGAGTTTTTCTGTGCCGATCAATAATATTTTTGGTATTCAATCTGATATTGAAACAAATATTTGACATGAAACACCGTACTCAACGAGGGGTCTTTTGATGGTCGATTTAATCCCATGGAGTTAGTTTGAGCTTTATAAGCCTGATAATTCAATTGATAAAAAGTATTTGAAAAAGTTTCTTTTCGAAGATTAAGAATTTTCGACCATTATTTATTCAATTGGATAAATTATTAATAGTTGAGCGTCTTCTACCCAAAATGCTTAAACGAATACAGTAAAGCTTCTGACCAAAAGTGTTGAGTATTGGCTTTTGTGAGGATGCAGAACCCTAGGTGTTACCCATTGGAGTTACGTGAACTTTTTTATTCGACTTTTCGATTTTCTCAAAAATACGATCTATTTTACAAGTCACAAATTGTGAGCCTCCATGGTTAATTTTAATCTATTAATACCTTCATTTTCCACTACTTATAGTCTGAAGAAAACACTATTTCTGGAATCATGAAAAAAATGATAGATCAAAATCTATACAGCTTTTCCAAAATAACTCCAAAAGTCCATTTAATTTCAGGAAGAAACGACGCTGCGTTTTTTTTTGTCTCAACTCAAGTAATTATTCACGGCAGACAAAAACTGTATCAATGAATGGCAATTTTTGCGCTGGAGGAGAAAAATATGTATATTATGGTCAACGACCTCAAGTACAATCTAACTAGTTGGAATGATAACAAACAACGCAAGATATCCCCTATCACACTTTTGTTAATACTCCCGGGCCCTACTACTTAAAAACACACTACGTTTCCTAGATGGAGGCCGGGATATTAACAAAAGTGTAATAGGGGATATTAGCACCCAATCAAAACCGTTGATTGCGGAATAGGCCGATTTAATTGGTCAGATTAGGGAAAGACAACCAATCAAATGCTCAGATTTCGCATTTTTCAAATAGTTAGGATTTGTACTCTGAGGACCGTTGATCCATATTATCGATAAATGTAAACCAATCCAAATGGGGCTAACACTTCGAAATTTCTAAAATCAAAAATAAATCTGTTTTTCTTTCTGAATTTTAAGTATTTTACAGTTTTCGGATTCACAAATTTTGCCTCTTTGCTCTTCGGTGCCATTTTTGAGTAATTTAGAAATTTTTTTATGTTTTTTGAAGGTTGATTAACCTTTGAGGTTTTTTTTTCAAAATTTTTTTCAAAAATTATTATGAATTCTTAAATTTTTATACCTGTGAGTTTTGACACCGCATAAGCACAGAAGCCCTGTTTCAAGTTTTTTTTTAAAAATAAGCCTCTCATTGGTTGATACAAAAAATAGCGAAAAAAAATTTTAATTTTAAAATGAAGCATTTAGTTAATATTTTTTGATCATAATTTTTTTTTATCAAAATTAAAATTTTAAAAAACGGCTAAGAAAAAGAAACAACAAGAATTTTGAACTGATTATAATTTATTTTCGAAATATTTACAGGGTTTTCAAAATCTACTGCAGAATCGCACAACTATCTTTCAGTGTATACGATAAATCAGTCGAAGAAGCAATAGACAAAAGAGTTTTAGAATGACTAGAATAAGTATTATCAGAACTATAGCCACTCGATTTACTTTTTTTTACCGTTTGGCTACCAGACTGAGTTTGACTACTAGACTGTGCAGTGTAAAAACCCTCATAATTATGCGTGTCATAATTTAAGGCTTTTACGCGGTATAAATCTGAGGCAGAATGAAAGTTATTCCAGAAACTCGAGTCTGATCGATTATTGTAAATTTGCGGTTTCTCTTTGCATGATTGAAAAAATCGACGTTTTTCTTCGTAAATTTGGCCGTTTTGACGCGCTTGAATCAACAAGAGATCTTCTTTTTTCGCGGTGAATGCAAGAAGGATGAAACACACTAAGTTGATTCCGAGAAGAGACATGAGCTCAACGACAAGCATAGTAAATAAAGCAGTTCCTCCAACAGTTGAAAACCTGAATAAAGATTATTAACATGTTAATAAAATCAAAAATTGAACATTCAAATAAAATCAAAAATTGAATTCTTGATTAAAATCCAAAATTTAATTTCCAAATAAAATCAAAATTTTTATTTAAAAATGAAATTCGAAAATTTTCATCGAATGAAGTCCAAAATTTTATTTTCAAATTAAATCAAAAACTTAATTTTCACATATAATCAAGAATTTTATGAATTCTATGCTTTTTTATGATCAAATTTCTTTTCGAAATAAATCACAGGGTAAGATTTTCATAAAACTCAAATAAAAAAACGATAAAGTCATAAAAACTTACCACATAGATGTTACGAGCAGGAAACAGCCATATCCATCAATTAAAACGCCAAAAAGTGTGATTACAAATGAAAAGATCACCAAATAAATTACATTTCTCGTCGCAAATCGTTCTCCACGCATGCAGAAGTTGTCGAAATTATTCTTAAAATACAAGGTTAAAATATGAAGTACAACTTGTATCAAAGATGCTGAGCGAATAAGATGATTGCAAAATTTTATAAAATATTTAATTTAAATTTTCAAGTCTATTGACAAGATTGAACCAAAATCTCAATTTATTTGTAGCCAGAAAAGTTTTTTAATTTTTAAAAAAGTTTCAATTTTGATTTCACAAATTGATAGAAAAATCATAAAAAATTACCTTTTCACGACATTGGCCATACGAAAATAGAACACAGCAAGTCATTATCGTAAAGCCTCCGCACCAAAGACCTTGACCCATAAACGAATACGGCATTATCTCCATTAAATTGTCCTCTCTGTTTGCAAATAAAATAACAAAGACAAAAGCGTGGGCTACTATCGCAGAAATTGCAAAAAATGACATCATAGCCGACATAAATCTCAGTGTAGAATTGCTCAAAAGATTCACCATTTTTCCTCCTCTGTTTTTTCACCTCTGACTTATTTCACACAAGAAAAAAAGTTAAGGATTTCCAATGAGGCTAAATACCCCGTTGAGAGGATATTGATTGTTCTTTGTAGTAAAAAGGTTATTGTTGATATGAATTTACCCTAGCGAAATTTCCTTTATATCATTTAGCGGTTGTTTTGAGCGGTGGCGCTCGTGAGTAAAATATCATAACTTTTTTTTTATCACCTGGGCCAATCAGATGCTGAAAAGGGTCAGCTGGAAATGCAGCGAATGTAAATTCTGAATTTTTAGATTGATCCAAGATTACAGATTTATTAATTAAGCAATTAAGGCCGTATGAAATAGATAATGAATTCAGGGGACGAGAAGCATTGTTTACATTTTCACACCAAATAATAGATGTTATCCAAATATAAACCACATGATTATTCAAATTTATTTCCATGGATATCTGTGTCAAGAAATAAAAAACGACCCAATTTTGAAACTGTTTCCAAAAATTTCATGACAAATTAGATCTATATAATGATTTTCAGATCTAATATATAGAAAATAAAATTCGAGGTAAATATGGGGGGTCGAAGATAAATGCAAGTATTTAAGAATAATTTGTGTCAAAAATGTGTATCAGAAAATTTGTATCAGAACATTTGTATCAAATTTGTATGAGAAAATTTGTATTAGAACATTTGTATCAGAAAATTTGTATTAGGTAATTTTATCAGAAAATTTCTATCAGAAAATTTATATCAGAAAATATATTTCAAAAAATAAGTTTCAGAAAATTTATATCTGAAACTTATTTTTTGATATATATTTCTGATATAAATTTTCTGATGAAAATTACCTAATACAAATTTTATTATACAAATTTTCTGATACAAATGTTCTCATACAAATTTTCTCATACAAATTTGATACAAATGTTCTGATACAAATTTTCTGATACACATTTTTTGATACAAATTATTCTTAAATACTTGCATTTCTCTTCGACCCCCCATATTTACCTCGAATTTTATTTTTAAATAAAAATTTATAAATTTGATTACTAAAAAAGGCTCTTAATTTAATGCGTGAGAACTAATTGCTGGTTCAAAAGCGGGAGATCATATATATATATATATAAAGCGGGTTCTAAGAACCTCGACCGTTTAAAAACTTTAATGTGAAATTGTCATCTGCCATAACAAACCGGTGGACCAACCTCAACCGAACTACAGTTTTATTATTACTTCTCCACGACCATTCTTGGTACGGTTAGTATACGGTTGGTATACGGTTGGTAGGTTTAACCTTTGATGTCAATACTAGCACTATAAAAATAAGGTTTTATGATTGTTATCTTCGAAGGACGCAAAACAGGTCCCATCAAAATCTTGACGTTCAAAACTAAATGTTAATTCAAGGTCAACCTTTTATTAAAAGTTTTACAACTTGTAAAATAGTAATAAACCTACTTTTGAAGTTGAAGAACGTTTTTTTACTACCACCGCATTTTTAGTATTTTATTATGAGGCTAAATCAATTTTTAAAATGGGATCAGGATGAAATTGAATTGATTATTTCAGAAAAACGGTACCCGGATGAGAGGACATTTTAAAGATTTTGCTGACTTTTAAACACCGTAAACATGTTTTTTCAACATCTTTAAATGGCTTCGAGACTGAGTAGTGTTTCACGTTGAAAATTATTTTGGTATTCTGGTAGTAATGCAAGATCCAACCCCGAACAAAAAACCTGGGTTTAAGGGGGTAGGTGTCGCTTTTTGGTATAAAAATGTTCATATCATGGTGGAATACCGGTTTTATGCGGGTTAAAGCAAAAAAATATTCGAATTTTGAAAATTCTAGATTTTGTTCTAGATTGTTTTGAAAAAAATAATTGCCACCATGAGATTCCTTGTGTCAACTTTAGTCATAACCGATATTAATGTATCATAAATTAATTCTATAAAGGGCTCATAAAAAACCGACACCTACCTCCTTAATTACTTTTCAAGCTAATCAGGCTCTGATAGAACATATGAATTAATCCCGATTTTTAAAAATACGCCTTTTCAACTCAAAAATATTTGTTCTGCGAAACACTAAGAATTGCAAACAATCATGGTACCATTCCGATGTATCTCCTCCCTGAATTTTAAAGATAAACAATAAATTCGTAGTTTGTTTTGCACCGCCCATATTTTCAGAAAAATAATCTGGAAAATTTCATGTCTGAGTCTCTAAATGCGACCAGTACTCTCTTAATAAATTGTGTGAGTACAATCAAACATCATACTCAACCTTGGTTTCCAAACAACGCTTTCTAGACCTTAATGCCTGGAATTGTGAAATTTCTGAAATTTTTAAACTTTGATTTAAAATATAACTCTCAAAGATACTCCTCGAAGATAAAAACAACCGAGTAAAAAAAGAGAACCTTGTCTAGTACGGATCAATGGTAAAATGTAAAAAAGTGAAAATGTAAAAATTTTACATTTTCCCCCTTTTTTGGGGTAAAAGGTAAAATGTAAAAATAAAAAATCTGATCAATAGGTAAAATGTAAAAAAATATATTTGATGGGTGAAAATGTAAGATCACTTAATCATTTAAAAACCGTATTAGCAGTAGAAATGTTTCGAGTAAAATGTAAAAGAGTAAAATGTAAACCCATTGACCCGTCTAGTACTTAATGAGAGAAAGTATACACCACCTTCTCAAACGTCCTTACAACAATCTTCTTGACAAAAATTTCAAAATGATACAATTTTTCCAAACGTCCTGACACTTTTCGATTTTGACTAAAAATATTTTTGGAAAAAAAATGTGATTTTTAATCGGTGAAAAGGTGGTGTATTCACAATAGATAATTATGTTATGAATCAATAATATTATGTTTAAAAAGTCCCCGTAGGCCTCCTAGAATCATATTGTTCCCCAAAGAGCTTATTAGTAGTAAATAGCGTATCCACAATGTGGACTCTAAACCGTTCACATTTTGGCTTTCAGAAACGACTCATCTCATTAAGTTCTTAGATAGCTCAAAATGATCAAAATGATATTGAAAAACAAATCGAGAATCGGACCGTCTTTTTTTAAAACATTTGAAATTTATATTAAGTTTTTAGCCTATCAAAGAACTCAACCGGATGAGTCGTTTTCAGAAGTCAAAATTTATGTCTGAGTGGTTTAATACAGGGCCTGTCATCAAGAGGAGGCCCAATGTCGCCGAAAGTTATTTTCCAAAAAAAATTGGCGATATGGAGACAAAAATAATTTCAAGTTAGAAATACTTATAAAAAATTCACGTTTTTTAGTAAAAATTTAAATACAGTGCAAAACATTTATGAAAAGCCGTACGGTGGAAATTCTCTCATAGTATTTAAATATCAGAAGGCTGTCACCTTCCATATCTTCAATGATATAAAACAAATTTCACCGGAATTTTTCAAAATTTAGTGTTTTAATGTTGCTCAAGAATTTTTTTCTTATTTTAGCTAAAATCTTGAAAGACCATTAATTAAATATCATAGTTTTATTTGTTCATTTTCATAAAGTTGAATTAAAAGCTAAAATGAAAAAAAATTTCAGATAAAATTACCAAAAAAAGTATATTGACAAACGTCCTGACAGTTTCTCAAACGTCCTGGCGGTTTCTCAAACGTCCTGACAGTTTCTCAAACGTCCTGACAAAAAACGTCAACTCATAGGTGTCAGGACGTTTGAGAAGGTGGTGTAGACAATTTCGTTTGCGTGGACGGCGGCTGATTGCCTATCCCGTTCCCGAAAGAGTACTAGACAATGTTTTCTCCTTTTTACTCGGTTGTTTTATCTTTAAGGGATATGTCTTGAAATAATAATTCGACGTCAAGCTTATCTACGCTTTTCGCTGACCGCGGTCAATGTAGAGCCTTTAAAGTGGCTCCAGTGATTTTGCCGAACTTTTTTATTAAATATTTGTATTAAGAAGGACAATGCCAACAAGTGTTTAATGTTCGAGTTCATGTTGTATTCGTTTTTTATTTGAAATTGAACTTTCGCTTAATTTTTAAAAAGATCCATGCCTAGTCTCATAAAATTCAACTTTCAAAACCAAAACTTGTTTCAAGGTCAACCTTTTCAAGACAATTTAACAACTTGTGCCTGTTTTTTTGAAGTCTCCTAGAACCGGAAGTCGATTTCCATTAAATGTCAAAGAAAACGCTTTAACTATGTTTTGATCTATTTTCGATCATAAATGACGAAGTAAAAAATGCTTAACCGCGGTTAACCGTTTCGATTTGACTAATCGCTCGTTACGATCGGGGCTCACTTTTCGACTAAGAACCTTTGATCGTATCTTTTTCATCAGATTATTTATTACCTCAATTTTGTCAACGTGCGCATCGTATAAAGGGGTCATTAAGGGGGTAGCGGTCGCAAAAATGTACTTTTGTTCTCCACTTTAAATTAATCATAATAATTTTTGACCGACCCTGGTGACCCCCATGCAGCGAATTTTCTTTAAAACAACTAATCAAATTTCAAATCTATCTCCTCCTAGAGCTCGCATACGATTTCACTCAAACTTGGTATGAACCATGGAAACACTTATGGTTGTAATATGATGGTGGAGTTTTTTAAATGTTTAACTAGTTTTTTCTAGAACTGAGGAAAACCGCCTTATTTCAAGATTTCGGTATTCAAAATTTATCTCCTCCTAGCTTACATTTCAGAATGCAGTATAAATTTGGGAAAAGATGGAAAAATATGTTTTGTTATTATGATGTGTAGAGAATTTTAAAATGATGTGTTGAATTCTAGAAAATCGCCTTTTAGTAAACCGGAACTGAAAATCGGAAAATGAAAGGTCGTCGGATTTAGTCGAAAGTACCACCAAATTAAAGCTTGAATTTCAGTGATCAGAAAATCTGCTCACAGTTTTTTGATATTTTGAGTTTTTCTGGTCAAAAAGTGGGTTTCATTGCTTTGCAAAAAAAATACTCAGAAAAATTCTGAAAAAAATAAAAATTTAGAACTTTTTTTTGTTTTTTTTTATAAGTTAATGCTTTTTGAGTGTTCCCTAGCAATTTCGTGCTATTTTTACACCTCAAAGTACCCTAAAAAGAGTGCGACCGCTATTCCCTTAAGGTATTAATTTTTAACTTTAAAAACTTAAATTCCCCGCAAAATTCTTCAGAATAAAATAAAAATTTCGATAATTTTCCAAGTTTTTAAATTCTACACAAGATTTTTTTTTGTTTTGAGCTAAAATCAACAGATTAAAAGTTCAAATTTTCGCCGGTCCTAACCCTAGTGATAAGGCATTGCTAGGCACATTTGGCATGCAGCTTTGATACGGCGGTATTTATGTGATTGACATATATGCAGCGGCGAAAATATGATATGCTGCATATATGATATGTACCTTGCTCAGCTTGAGAGATAAATTTTCTCATACAAATAAAAATACTCACACAGAAATAAATGATTTTTACAAATCTCTTTTTTCTATTCAACAAAAAAATCCAGAATGTTTATGATAGATTAAGATCATAAGCTAGAACTTCTATATTTGTACTACGGATGTATAGACCAAATCTGAACAAACAAACATGTGGAAATATTTTTGCTTATTTTGAAAGAGGGCAAATATATTTTTTTAAAATTTGGCCCGAATTTTCGATAACTCTAGAATATTGCTGAACTTGACTTTTGTGTTTTATTTTAAAAATGATTTTATTGTTAAAATGCATGATTAATAATCATAGATCATTTTCACCCATTACCGTTTTTCACCCATACAGAATTAAATTTGGTAACTTAAAATTTTATAAAATTTATTAATTTGTTTTAACTTTTGAAATTTTCGAAAAGTTTTCTTTTGGAGATGGTTTTTCTGCCCGGAAGTCCCTGTTGATCATATAAGGTTGGTGTCGACGACAATACTAACCTTAGGGTATTTCTTTGACTAGTGTTGAGGGTAGCCCAGGATTTTTCAAATTTGAAATTAGAATCTAGTTACTAGATACAAAAAATCGCCTAACTGTGGAGATCCTAAGCTGAATATCGAAAATGATGCCTATGTGGCTTTTTTATCTGGCGTCATAACTTTGAGACATTGTCCAATCACATCACACGTTTGTCAGGAATCCTGTGATTTCATTGGTCACTGCCTGAAAGTTATGGCGCCTGATAAAAAAGACCACCTAGGCATCATTTTCGATATAGGCTATTTGGAAAAAATCGACCACGAAATTTAAATTTGGGACTTATGTATTTTGGGTCTCGGTAAAATTGTAAGTCGGATTTTTTGGTCCATATTTCTTTCTCTTTTTTATTTTAGTCGAATTTTATTAATATTAAATTTAATATTTTTGTTAAATTATTTAAAATAAATTATTTAAAATAACTTTATTAAACTAAATTAATAAGTTTAAAGCACAGTATATAATCTTCTATTTTTTTACTGGGTGAAATTGCGAAAGAAAAAATCTTTTGGTACATCTTTCGCTTTTTCACCCATTTGTGGGCTGTCTGGCCGTCTGGGTAAAAAAGAGGAGAAATCGAAAAGACTCACGCTGTAGTTCAAATATAAAGTTATGTTTTTCTTATTGATGTTATTTAGAAAAAAAAGTTGCCTTAGTATTTAAATTTTTTTGAAGAATATATACTTCGGTTTGGATAATTACTCAGCGTCATAACTGTGACGTTAGAAATAGTGACCAATAAATCACACGATCACTTAATTTAGTTGACAGTCGTGTGATTAGATTGGTCACTATCTTTTATGACGTCACAGTTATGAAGCTGAGTAACTATCCATACCGATGTATAATTTCGATATGCAGTATTCAGATACAATTTTCAAATTTTGACTAAGGGCGCTCCTGAGCTCGATACTACATTTCAATAAAGTTTTTCTTTGACGTCCGGTTCTACTAGTTCGAACCCTTTTTAATTTGACAGAATAATTAAAAGGATAATTAATGCAAACGTTTGAGACAAATTTTATTATGATTTAATCCCATTGCAGGGAAATAATTTTTGGAAAATAAATAGCAAAACTGAGAAATATTTACAAAATAGATAGGTGTTCTCACTAAAACACATTTTTCTTGAGTTTCTTGGCCAACGGATGCCTTGGAATGTTTCCTCGATTTTTAAAGAAATAAAGTTTCAAGTGTCTTGACAGTTGTGTTAAATTGGTTGAATAACTTCCTTAGGGACAAAACCTTCGCCATCTAAAGATCGTACAAATAAATGATTTTCTCGCTGAATTGGCTGAGCATAATTGACCACCACAATCTGAAAGTAAAAATTACTTTCTAGGCAAGATATGTTAAAAAACCAGAATAAAATATGGAGGTTAAAATGTACACATCTGAATTTGTGCAAATAATAAGATTTTATTTGTTCACAAAAAGAACATTTGTAATGATAAATGATGAATTTTTTTTCTTGTCTGTTTATTTTTTATTCGAGTGAATTTATGATTCGATGTAAGTTATATTTATTATAAGTTCGTTTTATTTAAGATATATTATATACTGGAATATTATACTGGATATTATATACTGGAATATTACTCTTTGTTCACTTTTTTTGAAGATTTAAAAAATGGCATTCATAATAAATGATTTATGGATCCCAAGATGATTTAGATTTAGGCAAGAAATTTTTTTTGACTGATTGACTGAACCATATTTATTGAAATTCCGAAAATCAATTGCAGAACCAGTCTTTTTTAAACTTTCATGAAATAACAAAATCTCCTATAAGTTCCTTGAATATAAAAAAATGGAATTTTGTACTCACAGTATTTTCTTTTACTTTTAGTTCTTTCCGCTTCGAATTACCATAGCAATGTTTTACAACCAAAAAAGCCTTATCAGTTTCTTCTACTTTCATCACAAATTTTGCTGGGAAGTATCCAGTCAGCCCAGATGGTTCTTTTCGACCCTTAAATTTTTGAATGATTAACGTCTATTGAGGAAAGTCTGCAATTTCTCACAGAGAAACCGAACGTAGCAAACTTGTGATTTACCCTTAGTGCTTTTGAATAAAAAATTATTTATTACAAATTGAATCGAAATGCCTTCCTAAAAACTGGCTTATTTCAACTTTAAATTCCATTTTCAAGTCGAAAATTATTTCATCAGAAGGTAGACTTAGACGAAAAATTAAAATATTGAAAAAGGGACAAATCATCAAAATTATAAACTTGTGATACTTTCATTAAGTATGACTTTATGTTGCGAGTTCAATTTTTCATGATTTGAAACTATCCTATGTCTAGAATTTTNTAATTAACTTACGATTGCAATTGATTTCTCATGTGCTGGATGGTCGAGTACAAAAAAATATTTCCGAATTTGAGACAGTGTTTGAAAATAACTACTGTACCTACAATTATCTTAATTAAGGTTGTTTGAAAAAAACCCCGAATGGCTCTTATGCGAGGACGAATTAAAGAACTGTTGAAATTTGCCGAGAGATCGAAGGATGAACTAAAAGCTATTACACACTAGAATAATGATGCTCACCATTTAATCAAATTTTACCCCAGGAGTCCATCTTTTTTTAACTTTTTCGAATCCTCAAGAATAGCTCAACTTCAAAGTGTTAAATCCACACTACCTGAAGTTCAGATTCTGAACCCACGAGAAAAATTATACTGGTAGAGCTAATTAACCATCTGGTTTGATAAAATTAATTTTTCATTTTATTATTTGATAATTTCTGTTGAAATGCCCTAGAACATGAAAAATTACTTACAAACCACCAGTTGTCATCTTTTGAATCCACAACGTATACTTTATCGCCTGGTCTGAAAATGATTTATTATACGTGGATTCTATTTTTAATCGGCATGGCTGCCATACTTTTGCGGGGTCATGATTTTACAGAATACTCGGCCACCATAGGCATGCTTTATGAACCAAACTTGATCACTTGAATTTGCGTGAACAAAGTCTATTGCCTTTTTATTCAACCCGCGTGTGCCTTATGAACCCAAATGCAATTTTTAACAAGTTGTGTTAATTTTGAAATTCGTTGAAAATGAAAAAATATGGAAAATTTTTTGCATATTTTCCAATAATTTGTTGAAATCTACAAAAAATGCAATAAAAGATTGAAGGGTACCCGTCGTGAATTGAGGCTCAATGAGCTGCTCAAACAAAACAATTTGACTATCACGTTTTTATTGTTGGTTTCGTCTGAAACTATGGAAATTTGATAAAAACTGGTGGTGTTTTGAATCTCCATACATCGTCAGGAGAGTACTTTTCATCAGTTTGAAAATATATCGTCTTGGTTTGAGGCATTGCAATCAAAAATTAAAGATCTTCAAAATTTTCAAGTACAGTTTTCGAAAGCAAAACAACACAAAAATTGAGGTTTCATACGTGACAGCCCTCGAAGAACTCATAAGCGTGTCTTTCACATAGATTTAAATTTGTAACCTAAAAATCCAAGAGGAGTCAGCTTTTGCATAAGACCCTTGAAATAAGCTTTATAATGGTTTTTTGCGGATTTAAAAAAAAATTAAAACGATAGTAACAGTTATGCCTTCGTTTTTTGTTGTTCATAAAAATTAAGAATAATTGGCGTACCTCCAAAACTTTTGGAGGAGTAGGCTTTTCAAGACAGAATATTGCTTTATTTTGAAGCTTGTTCCTGATTGGTCGAGCAATCAGGTCTTTTTAATTTATTTCGAAATAAATAATGTGAGTTTTTTCAAATAATACACTGTATGAAATTATTCGTTGTAGTATTTCAGATATTTGACCTCGTAAACCGCAAAATAGTTTTTTTCATGACGGGTACCGCAAATAATGAGAAATAAAAAAGCATTTTTTTACCCCGTAATTAATTAAACGGGTCGTCATGTCTGATTTGCAATTTTGCAGAGCTATTTCAGGAAAATCCGAATCTTGAGCAATAATTCCATAAATGCAAATTTGTAGATCTATCCTTAATATTGCTAAAAAGTCCATCACACATAATTGTTGACCATTACACCAATAGGTACAGTATCGTGACAAGATGACCTTTTCCAAACTGCAAAATTTATCTCCTCTCAGGTTTTATTTTGTAATAAATCTAAATTTTAACATAACCTGTATAATTAGTATTCAAAACTTCTATGGAGCGTTTTTTTTTGATTAGTGCTATATTTTTTCTAGAATTTGCAATAATCCACCGGTTTTTGGACTTTGTTCGTCGGAAAATCTATCTACTCCTAGGTTAAATTTCAAAATTCACTCAAATTTCTGCAAAAGGTAGCTCAAAACAAATAAAAACTTCTATGGAGCATTATTGTTTTATTTCGACCCCAAACTCAAAATAGGAATTTTTCAAGGTAACGAGAAAAAATTTCCGAAAAAAAAGGTGCTTTGATTTTTTTGAAGTTTTAGGGGTCAAATTCGAGCAAACGTTACTTTTTAACTTCATCTTTTATAAAATACTTAGAAAAAATGCGAAAATTTCGAAAAAATTTTTTTGATGATTGAGTTCTTAGTACACTTAATTATCATCCCGTATCAATTTGGAGCATTTTTAATGCCTCTAAGGCTTTTATTAAATCAGAGTTGACCTGCTCCTTAAATGATCCGACTTTTGTGGTTCCGGACTACAAATAAAATTTCAACATACCTCATTCCTAAGTCTTCTTTCTGACGAGGGATAAACTGGTAAAGACAGCAATAAGGTTGTTTGTCTCCTTTTCCCATTTTCTTTACGCTATTGCCCTAAAATAAATTTTATCGAATGATAAAAACACGCTTGGTTGCAGTACATTGCAGTTATGTTATTATTTTTGTCAAGAATAACAAGGCAAGGGTCTGGAGATTTATGTTGTGAGTAGTCGATAAGCGCGCGCCTAAAAATAAATCGACCAATCGTGTTTTCGTTACCTCCATTTTGCCCGAGATTGTTTTTCTCGAAAAAAATTAACATACTGTAGTCATAATTTTTGTCAGATCGACATTGAAACCGAGTACACTGGGTCGGAAAGGTCAACTTTTAAATAGAAATATTAGCAACTATGGGTCAATTATGTACAATCAGTGTATTCAAAATTACACAAAAATTTGTATTAGCAAAAAAACTGGTGTTTTATACATTTTGGTTCATTTTAACAATTAATCTTTGACTTACCCCTAACATTCCTCTGAAGAATCCCTTTTTCTTTTTTGGTACCAAGCCATCTTCAGGTATTACTGAACCTCGTTTCATAAATAATGCTTTCCAGAAAACTGGATCTGCAATGCTCTTCTTCGCAAGTTTTCCTTCGCGAACATCTTGGCTTGTTTGTATTAATCTCAAGGCCTTTCCTTGCTTTAAAATCTGGTACGATTCGTCGATCTGGTCTAATCCTGAATGTTAAAAATCATAATTTTTTGTTTGAAAATTTAAAAACCTGCTTTGTCGGTTAGTTCAGCAAAACTTTCCAGTTCCTCATTACTAGCCTAAGTCTAGGATCAAAAATTTTATCAAAGCTTATTTTATAAAACAGGATCCCCTGTACTTTCGACTTGTTTGAGGCAGATAATATTTTTTATGATTTTGTATTTTCAAAAAATTTATTCAAAGTTCACAAGTATAAATTGTTTTCTTAAAAATTGTTTAGTTGTCTCTGCAGTGACTTTATAAATGGAACATATCAGTAGGAAAATCGAAAATGTCAGCCAATCGGTCGCAGTACCTTTTTCTTATTTGAAGTGATACTTGCTTATTTTGCGTAAACTTTTGTTTGTACGGTGTAAAGAATACTGGAAATAAATTTCCCAATTCATTTTCTGAAAATAATTTTCGTGAATGCGTTTTCCGATCCTGAAAACTGTGTATTTCCAAATGTGGTACAACAAGTAGATTTTTGTTTAAAGACGAATTACTCGAAATCCCACTAGAGCATTCAAGTGCTTCATTGCTGTGGACAATACTCAGCCGTTTTTGCTGTGAAGGTTTTTGAGAAGCGCTTGATAAACGCCTATTTGACCGCGAAGAAATAAATCGTGTCTCTGGGTGGTGGGATGAATGACGTCTTTCCATTACTTTTCGCACTTTTTTATGGCCCACTTTCTTGTAAATCAAAAAATAATAAATATATTTTAAACGACTAATCAACGGGTCAATTGCTGAGAGTTTAAAATGCCTTTGGGTCAACTTATTCGTATTTAATTATTTTTTGTGGCAGGGAAGACATAGTTCAAATCGTTGTTTATGGCTCCTGAGTCGTTGAGGGAGCTCTAGTATTATAATTTTTGAGCATACGGGACCCCGTTGTTAGCACGATGATATGGTTAGTAAGCACCTAATTCTGCTGATAACTTAATTTTTTCCTCACCTAATTGATCAAAGGCTGTTATAGAGTCGCGCTGTTGTCGTTCGGCTGTTGTGTCGCTAATGGAAAGATGTCGAGAAAATGTAAAATTTCCCGTCTGAAATTGATATTAAGAAATACAAAATGATCTTCAAGTTAAAAAAAATATTATTTTATTTGAAATGAATAGTATTTTTTCGTGGATCATAAATTATGATTCATAATCGATATCGTTGGCACTGCAAACGTAGCAGAGGTGATATTTTAACTTGTTATTTGCTCTGCGCTAAATTCAGAAATATTGTGGTTCTGATTGTTAATTTGATAATTATTAAGAAGAAGTTTGTGAGCGGTCTAGTGAAATCTGTATGTGTAGTGAAAAATGTTGTGGAATGATTTAGTCTATTCCGTATAGACCTTCTTTATGGATTCAACGGTATATAACGCTTGTCATGTTTTTTTGCGCGCACGAGCGTGGATGTGCAGAAAATGAGTTATACCACTTAACTTCCTAATTAACGAAGTATTTTTACAAATAAATAAAAATAAAACAAAGTGACTAGATCAAAAAGGTCAGTAAAGTTTTTTTATGTGTTAAATATAAAATTCGAAATTTTGATAAAAAACTTTAAGAACAATTAATTGAAGTCGGAATCTTCAAAAGTCTTAATTGAAAAAAATAATATCGGAAGAAGTTTTTTTAACGCTGATTTTGAACAAACAAGACATAAAATATAAAGAACTCTCCGCAGACGATTTAACTGCTCCTTCATGTGAGTTTCGAAAATATAACTTCAAAATTACGGAATGAGAAACATTTTGAGTGAGACCCATAAAATAGACTCAAAATAGGTGTGATAGTTATTGCTTATGCCAAAGTGAAGATGTTGTGTTGAAACTTTTCTAGGTGGTCTGCGCAAATTCTTATCGCTTGATTTAATCCTTAAATCATTGGTATATCTTGAAAACTGACGGAGAAGCTGCAAAAATAAATTCATTATTTTCAAAGACCGTAATCTTCGGATTTTTAAAAGGTGCGAGATTTGAGGGGGTTACATGATTATCACAAATATGATGCAATCTTCTGCAATTGTACTCAACTTTAAGGGGATTGTGGGTGCTTCCAGCAATTTGCTGGGGGAAAATAAGCCCTTTTTAAAACTCAAATATCTTTTGTGAGAATTGAGTGAAAGTTTATTTTTCTAATTGTATATTGTAGTCCGTTACCTTGAAAAGTCAAAAATTGATTCATTTTCAGAAAATATTATCACATCAACCTTTAAATGCATAAAACCTTATTGCTGGTATTTTTTTTCATTGAAGTATACCGTCATATCCACGTATCCAAAAATCACATAATGCCGATATTATTGATCAAAAAAAATTCTCTACAATTGCAACCGATAATATTTTATAAATTCATCTTAATTCGCCAAAAATTATTTTCGANTATTTTGAAAAGTACTCAAATTACATAAAAAACTTTGAGAATGAACTTCAAACGTTTGTAAGACTTTTTTTCATCAAACCAAAGTCCGAATAAAATCACGTGACGAAATAATTCAAAAATAAGGTTTGGAATATGTCATAAATAAATCCTTATTTCTTGAAAAATAAGATCACGTGACGTTTTTAGAAAATGTCGTTATGCTCCAAGTTCTAAGATTATGTGTTTATTAGTCCTTAAAATTTTTCGGCGTAATTTGTGTACTAATTGCGTACTTGAACCAAAACCTTATTTCCTAATTTGAAGGTCACGTGATCGTTTTTGGACTTTGGTGTAATGGAAAAAAAATCTTCAAAAGTTCTAAAGAACCTCTTCACTATTTTCATAAAGTGTTTGAAGGGGATTGTGGGTGCTTCCAGCAATGTGCTGGAGAAAAATAAGTCCTTTTTAAAACTCAAATATCTTTTGTGAGAATTAAGTGAACGTTTGTTTTTCTAATTGTATATTGTAGTCCGTAACCTTGAAAAGTCAAAAATTGATTTATTTTCAAAAAATATTATCAGATCAACCTTTGAATGCATAAAACCTAATTGCTGCTTTTACTCTTCATTGAGCTATCTCGTGATATTTACGTATCCAAAAATCACATTATGCCAATATTATTCATCAAAAAAAAATTCTCTACAATCTCATCAAAAAATATTATATAAATTTATCTTAATTCGCCGAAAATTATTTTTCAAAATTGCTTGCTATAGTTAAATATAGGAAAAATCGAAAATTCTTTAGGAAACGGACTATTTTTCACGAACGCTGCATGCGATTTTTTCGCTTTTTTAGATAATCTTCGTGAATCTCTAAGATAAATATTCATGAAAGGAATTATAATTATTTTTGTCAAATTTCTCGCAATCACTATTTTATGCAATTTTACTGCACGCTATTATTACATTGATTAGGCTTACAATTGAATTATTGAAAAAGGAGCAAAAATCTTAACAATTATAATATTGAAATACTTTCATTAGGTGTAACTCTTTCCTTTGATTATTATTCTTTGTAATTTGAGACTATCCTATGTCTAGAATTGTGAATAAATAAATAATTTTTGTCCTATATTTTAATAAAAAAAATTATTTTGCAAGCAAATCGATCTAGAACTAGTTATTCGATAGTAATGAACTTTTTTTGCTTGCAAATCAATTTTCTCGTGTGCTGGATGGTCGGATTACAAGAAAAAATACGAATTTGTGACCTTGGTCAAAAATAACTACTGCACCACAATCCCACTTAACCCCAAGAATTTCGCCTTTTCATATTTTTCAATTTCGTTCAAGCTCTTGAAATGATAAAAGCAGAATTCTTCTTGTTCGTAAAGAATAATTCGTTGATTTTTTAGCCGATTTCAAAAGTCATTTAAAAAGTTCTTGGTGTATGCCGCAATCTAGAAATGTTTTTGAAATATTGTAAAATTAAAACAAGCTGAAATTTAGCGTATTTCAAAATTGATCTCTGGTCACGAAAATCACGACTAAAAATATATTCATTAAATCAGCTATCCTTATGCTTTGAATTTACATATGCATATTCAAAAGTATGCACTTCTGCAATAATAACAAACTTATAGTCGGTTAAAATTGCTTGAAGTTAGCTAGATGTTACGCCCACAACCTCCTCAATCAGACATATCAGAGGGAAAAAAATTTTTGTGGAAAGATTCGGACTTTTCAAGCAAAACCATGATTTTAAGGTTGTTACCGACGAATATACCCTTCCATTGTGCACATATAAATTACTTCCGCCAAGGCACCAGAGCCACAATTGTGGCTTTACTTTGAACGTTGTTAACAGAAAGAAAGTGGAATAAAGGCAGTTGGAATTTCAATTTTTTCTGCATAAGGAAGTTGAAAGGTAAAGTTTTTGCATCCGACAATTTATATTCTAGAATTTTAACTTTTAGTTCCAGAAAATATAGTGAGGAAAGCAAGGTATACCATATCACGTGGTACACGGTCACAGTTGTCTTCACAATTTAAATTTTTATCAGAAACGATGCACAAGTATCGTCAAAGTATTGTTCGCTTTGATTTATATGATATAAATTATATCTCATAAATCACAAGTAATTTATAAATAAGTCAATTACACTTTTTTTATTATTTCCAAGTGGATATGGTAATGAAGTACAACTGTGGTAAATTTTGATTGCTTAACTTCGGTTTTATGATAAATAACTGTTTTCATGGGTTACTTGAAGTTGAAAGTTTAGAAATTTCACTTCCGAAGAAAAATATCTGCCCCTATATCCCTTTATCACACTTTGGTTAGAATGCGTAGCCACAACGTTAAAATCACACGGTAAAAGGAGGAGTGGCTACCCATTCTAACAAAAGTGTGATAAAGGGATATAGGATATCCCCTATTCACACTTTTGTGAATATCCCGGCCCTACTACTTGAAAACACACTACTTTTCCTAATCAGGGCCGGGATATTCACAAAAGTGTGAATAGGGGATATACCAATAAATTTTATTTTAACTGTTATGCATGCACAATACACTTTTCTCAAAAATGGCTATTCTCACATTTGTATTTTATGTCTAGTTCCGAAATAATTTCTCCGGAAGTGAAACATAGGCGAAAAATCCTCATAAATCAGCTCCCCGTAATACTGGAACCAAACATTCGAAAAAAAATTCCATTTTTTTTTGGGAACCGAATCAAAATTCTCTATAATGTGTTTGAAAGAAAAGATTCTACGATCCCGTTTTTTGGAAGATTTTAAGTATGCTTAACTCCCGTAGTGGCCGACAATCTCTGGACCCGTAGTGCTTTGCACCATTCCGTGCGTGTTTGCTTTGAATCAAGCTATAAGCCGTACGATTTTATTATCAACTATATTATTTTTTCAATGATATAATATTAAACAAAAGAATTTTCTTACTGTCATATAAAAACAATTTTTTTAAAAAATCTCTCT